>CM031952.1:2772500-2930000 GCA_018749465.1 Paracanthobrama guichenoti | reverse complement strand
AGTTGTCGTAGATGGTGAGTGAGCTCATCCCTTCCTCTTTACTATGATACAGAACGAAATAAACATTAATTACGCCTGCATGTAATCAAACGCATCAGCTTAGACGGACTTCTCGTGTCGGTTTTCATTTTATTCTGAAAACAGAACTCGCGCTCTGCTGCCACACTGGAGAGCACTTGCACCGGGAATTACAGTTACAATATCACCCTCAGTGTAATCTGTCAAAATGATGGACTGCCTTCAGATATTTCTATCACTGCTAAACAAATTCTGTCAATCGGTTAACGTGACCTCTAATTGGGACACCTTTTTAAAATTAAGATGAATAGGAAGTGTCTAATCAACTTGAATTCACCCTATATGACAACTGCTTTCTCTGGATCAGCGGCAGCACAAACACAGATCTGAATGTTCATACTTGTCAAAGCTTTAATAGACATAGGCAAATCATTGTCATTTAGGAATAGGATTGTGTTTGTGATCGATCTTTTAACAATCATGCATCTCTAGGTGTTCCTGATGCCAAAATATTAGTATCAGTATTCAATACTAATACCAGTGAAATTCACAATTCACGTTACTGAACACACGCTTATTTAAAAAGTTCAATATTCTCTAAACAGTGCAATTGTCACAACTGTTTGATCGAAACATCACAATACAGAACATTTATTTTTGTAGCAGTGTAGCATGTAAACAAAATTCACATTTGCATGTCTATTTTTACACATCTTACTAGGGCTGTGTAAGAAGAATCTGGTGATACCACACGCATCACGATACAGGAGTTATATGATATATTGCAATATAACGCTATGCTGAAAGAATGAACACCACCATATGCATAAAACCTGAATTACTCTCACACTAACAGCAGTTTTGTGATGGATGTGCCATGAATTTATTTTATTTAAATCAAGCAGTGGGATTTTTAAATGCATTTTTTTGCATTTATATCAGTAGTCACTATTTTGTGCAATCCAAGTAAAGGGAAAATAGTAAAGTGCTTGCAGGACTCTAGGTATTAGAGCCGTCACTATCAGATTTTTCACTACACGATTATTGTAGCCAAAAGTACTCACAATAACGGTATATTTTGTAGATTTTTGGGCCAATTAAATCACCATTGCATACAAAAGGAACAATTACACTTAAAAGAACTAAAAAGCTAACTATTTTAGCTTAGCACTAGTCAAGTCAAGCCACCTTTATTTATATAGCGCTTTTTACAAAGCCAATTGTTTCAAAGCAGCTTCACAGTGTTAAAAGGAAAATAAATGCAACAGAATTTGATTTGGCTGTACTGCCACTCTGGAGAAAACAGTAATGTCATCGTCCAGCTCAGTTCTCATATAGTGTCAATGCGGGCGGATCAGTAATATAGTTGAATATTTAGTGTCTAACTGGTGATGGGTGTTTATGAAGCACTGCTTTGTGATGCTTTAACACCTTTGCAAATCATTTGTTTTAAACCGCATATCAAAACGTCACGTGATTTCAGTAAACAAGGCTTCATCGTGCTACAACTGTTTCTAAATTTCTATGGTTCACTGTTGGAGGCCGATCTCACTGAACCCATGATTGACACCATTGAACCAGTGTTTATGGTTTTTACCTGATCTCGGATCAGTTTTATACATTTGTAATCAATTTTAAGAGGCATAAGAGACAAGAAAGAGTAGTAGTTAATAGTATCATATTGGCCTGTTTAGACAAGACCTCCATACAAAACAAGCCCTGCAAATTAATAAAAGAACATGTTATACAGTGTATACAGTGACAAATCAGACAATTATTTATTCATTATATTTAATGAATGATCCAGCAAACTTACTCTCCCAACAAAGTTTGGTGAAAACATCCCCAGAAGAGCAAGGAAAGTCTCTGTTACCATGGCTACCATCAGATAAGACTTGGTTTATGACTTGAATGAATTTCCTGAGAGCTGTGACTCTAAATAGATTCTTGTTGAAAAGGGACCCAATGCCCTTAATACAGACTTTCCTGCATTAATTTAAAGAAAAACTGTTCTATAAATGAACATGCACCCCAGGACATTGTCAAGTTAATCTATTTAACCGATTAAATTATTCATAATTGATCAAAATGAATAATCATGAGTTATGAATAATTTTCATATTTCCCCTCTGAGCTAATTCGCTACAACAGACACTTCATATTTAATGGTATTTGATGATTTGTTAATTGCATCTAATATATTATACTTTCAATAAAACATTTTTAATGGGGTTATTAAAGCATGACTGTTCGCATGACTGTTTGCCCACACACAGCTCAACCTCTATCATCAAATTTGCTGACGATACTGTTGTCCTGGGCCTCATTTCCAACAACGAGACGGCATACTTGGACGAGGTGGAGCATCTAACATCATGGTGCCAGGACAACGGTCTCTCTCTGAATGTTGGCAAGACCAAAGTAATAATTGTGGACTTCAGGAAGAGACAGCAACGGACATACTCCCCTCTCATGATCAGCGGGTCACCAGTAGAGAGAGTGAGCAGCTTCAAGTACCTGGGTGTAAACATCTCCGAGGACCTGACCTGGACTGCTCACATTCAGACACAGGTGAAAAAAGCCAGGCAAAGACTGTACCACCTGCGCCAGCTGAGGAAATTCAGGGTTTCACCAGCTATCCTGAAAACTTTCTATTTAGGGGCGATAGAAAGTGTATTAACTCAGTGCATCACAGCGTGGTATGGGAACAGCACCAGTCATGACTGCAAAGCCCTGCAAAGAGTCGTGCGCTTATCCGAGCGTATCCCAGGGTCAGCTCTCCCGTCTCTGCAGGACATCTACACCAAACGCTGCAAAGGTAGAGCTACTAAAATCATCAAGGACTCTAAATCACCCTACAAACCCTCATTTCACGCTGCTGCCATCTGGTAAGCACTTCCGAAGCCTGATGGCCAAAACTGAGAGACTCAGGAGGAGCTTCTTCTCCCAGGCCATTAGACTCCTGAACTCAGTCACTTAACATCACGTAACCGTCAATATACTGACATTGCACTGCCTGTTCTCGTTGTTACTGTGTAACAACCTGTTATAAACCTGTTTGCACATTATACTTCTTTGTACATTTGTTAACCACATATTTATAAGTCTACAGTTTACTCACTGCACAGTTTACTTCACTTATTTTATTCCACTTCATTTTTATTTTTTTCTACAGAGATAGATATATATATATATATATATATATATATATATATAGTACTTTTTTATTCTATTTCAATTATAATTTCCTCGTGTTTTTAACTGTGAATTTGCACTGTCCATGGAGCGGAACTGTTTACATTTCACTGCCAGTTGTATATTCTGTATATAACTGTGTATGTGACAAATAAAACTATTGAATCTTGAATCTAAAGCTGTTTTTATGCATGTTTAGGTGGGAGTTTTTTGTTGCATTTACACAGTTTTAACCAGCAGCCGTTACCAGCGTGAATTGAATGCTTCAAATAGTGAATCACTTAAGCTATCTATTGCGAAGCTATCTATCTGGAGTGTGACTAACAACGAGAACAGGCAGTGCAATGTCAGTATATTGACGGTTACGTGATGATCCCTGCCTGGGCTGAATTATTTTTATCCCTGGTAAAAATCCCCCAGGGGATGCTACTCAACAAACCACCACAGCATAGCATATAAAATACCAAAAATATATATTTTACACAACATCGGCAAGTAAAATGCTGCAACACGACAATACAAACAGCAATAAAATCCGAAATGGACTAACGGTTAGTGCTCCCGCTTAGAGACAGTCTGGGATTCGTGATCCTGTTTCACACCCCTCAATCCTTGCAGAGCTTTGCAGAAAGTCAGCACGCACCATTAAACCATTTCAGAGTGACAGTATGAGATTAATACAATGTTTCTGCAAGTCAAAGAAATTATGTTTCTATTCTAACTAAATAAATAAATATGAGGTAAACGTGTGAATACATATTTCTCCAAATGTGCACACTTTTGGACTAAAAGTTTATGTTGTGTATCAAAGCAATGTGATCAGAAATAAATGTGAGCAAACGCGATTGAATATGTAGAGGTTTGTGTCTCGTCCTATACAAAATATCAATAACTACTGATTGATTTTGCATTCCTATCAGAAATTAAGAATTATTAATGTCATTGTAAATAGTGGTCAAATATCGAAGCCATCTAATCCATTTAATACATCAAAGCTCAAGGTTAAATCAGAATATTTATTGTAAAAAATAATAAAAAAACAGCTGTCAAAAAGTGTCAATATATAGCTCCACTGTGGTTTGTGATTTATCGTTAAAAAGTAAAAAAACAAAAACAAACCCTTTTCAAAATAAAGAGTCTGTATATGAATCAGGGAACGTTATGCTGTATGCAACATCATCCAGCATGGCCGGTTTGGTGATGTTCAGTAATGGTCTGGGAAGAAATATCCTTGGAGGGTCGCACAGACCTCCAAGTGATAGCCAATGGTTCCCTTACTGCTGTCAGGTACCGGGGTGAAATCCTTAGAGCCATTGTCAGACCTTATGCTGGTGCATGATAATGACCATCCTCATGTGGCTAGAGTGTGTAGGCAGTTTTTTAGTCAACAAAGGCCAAAATGCCATTGACAAAATGCCACCAGATTTGCATGCAAGTTCACACTAACTCAAAAACTTGACCTGGCGCGAGATTTGATCATAGCCACCACTCACGTCCATACTGATAAATGGCAAGTTTTGCGTGGAAACAGCCACACACAGTTTTCTGTCGTACGTTCATTTCATAAATGAGGCCCATTGGAATGAATAATTCAAAACTAAAAATGCGCTGTGTTTTGCTTTAAAACACAAGCTCGGTCACCAAAATTGCACTCTTCAGAAACAATGACCGTATATGAAGTTGAAGTTGAAGTTTATTCGTCATTACACATGTACAAGTACAGTATAACGAAATGAAGTTTGGAGCAAGCCTCCGGGCCGCAGCCGATTATTCAGGCGCCGCCCTACGCTCTCCAGAAATACAAAGCGCGAGAGCCAGCAGGGAACAGAGAGAAAAAGGACTTGTACAGTAAGCACATGAGAGTCTGCTATATTGACGCACAAACAAACCAGGTATGTGCGCTCAATCACTGATCGGACATTTAATGTACGGGCACATACATTTCAGTACATTTGTGTCTTTCCACACACTCTGGATAACTTTGATTTGTCATGTGCATGTTGCTTTGTTTAGTAATCGTAGGTTTATGCAGTCAAGTCAAGGCAGTTGATTTAGGAGGGTTTTTTTGGCATCTCTATATGCTCCTGTTTGATATCGCAGCTTGACTAGCCTAAAATGAAAAAAAAAAAAAAAGAACAAAGAAAAAGCTCTTTGTTGCTCTGTAGACATACTATACACTGTGAATTCTGTTTTGTCTAATGTTTTTTTCATTGGTGCTTTGGTGTGCATACATTTATTATATAATAGAATAATCCTGTTATGCTCTGCGGCGTGCAGTTAAAGCCGCAAAGCTCCGATATAAAGACCGAGTGGAGTCTCATTTCCAACTCAATGACTCGCGGCGCATGTGGCAAGGTCTGAGGTCCATCTGCTCGTTTGGATCTAAATCCTCTGCAGAGGTGAGCGCTGATCCGTCGCTTGTGAATGAGTTAAACTCTTTCTACGCCGCTTTGACTGTAACCGCGCAACGCGACTCCGCCAAGTGGCACGTTAGAGGAAATTACTCAGAGCAGCAACAATCACGTGATCTCTGTCTCGGAGGATGAAGTTCGGAGAGCACTCAAGCGTGTGGACGTCAGGAAAGCTGCCGGGCCGGATGGTATTTCAGGTCGTTATTCTACGGTCCTGTGCTGATCAGCTCGCCGGGTTGCTTACATCTATCTTTAATGAGTCCCTCGCTACATCTGTGGTCCCCACCTCCTTCAAAAAAAACACCATCATCCCTGTCCCTAAGAACAGTAAACCCTCTTGCCTAAATGACTATCGTCCAGTGGCTCTCACGTCTATAGTCATGAAGGTCTTTGAGAGACTCATTAAAAAACACCATTTGCGCCTACATTCCTGACACTTTGGACCCTCTTCAGTTTGCTTATTGTCCCAATAGATCGACTGAAGATGCCATCTCTCATGTCCTCCACTCCTCCCTCACATCGACAGCAAATGTGGGAACTACGTAAGGCTGCCATTTATTGACTATAGCTCAGCCTTTAACACCATAGTTCCCCATCAAGCTAACCTCCAAACTCCTGGATCTCGGCCTGAATCCTTCTCTCTGCCACTGGATTGAGGACTTCCTCACTGGCAGGCCTCAGGTGGTGAGAATAGGCCAGTTCACCTCCACCTCCCTGAGTGTGTTCACCCTGAGTGTGGGAGCTCCACCGGGCTGTGTCCTGAGTCCCCTGCTCTACACTCTCTACACACATGACTGTTTGTCCACACACAGCTCCACCTCTATCATCAAATTTGCTGATGATACTGTTGTCCTGGGCCTCATCTCCAACAACGAGACGGCATACTTGGACGAGGTGGATCTAACATCATGGTGCCATGGTGCTTGGAAGTAAACGCCCACAGCTAGGATTGGATAAGATTTGCATATTTAATGAGCTTCAGCTGAGCTCCCCTGTCAGTGCATGTGGGAATTGTTTTGCGTGTGGGAGAACTACAACCGGAATGAATTGCCCACAGGGCTCGCAAAACGTCTTTATCAAACGAATAAAAAGATTTCTCTCTCATCCACCCGCGATTAATTGGAATGTTGTTGTTTTTATTACTTGGCCCACCCGATCGGTGGATATAAAAGTGCAAACCGTGCATCACACACACACACGCCAACTACGTTGCAGAGAGCATGATCAAAACTTCTCACATATCAAGTCAAGAGAGTGAACAACGCACATCAAGAAAGTAATGTTATTTCACTATTTAAGAGCCTGTCGGCAGTCGACTGTCGATTGGGTTACTCCAAAACAAGCTGGAAAAAAGATGACCCAAAAAGAATGCCATGGCGTAATGTAGAGGGAGGTTCACAAAGTAGAGGAGGAAACCTGGCATGTCAAGGATGTTGCCATGAAAAAGCAGGGCAGCTGGACAGATGGGAGGGCGTACGAGAAAGGGCCCCTTATGTGTTCTTGATGTGTTCTGTCTACGATGTCCTGCCTACTCCATCAAACCTCCATATTTGGGGAATCGCAGAGACACACAGCTGCATGCTGTGTGGAAAGCCAGACAATCTTGAGCATGTCCTTTCAGCATACCAGTCAAGCTTGGCAGATGGGAAATGGCATCATGATAATACCCTTTTTCGGTTGGTGGATGGTGTAGAACAGGCAAGGAAGAAGGGTAAACAACATTCCAAAGGCCAACACTTTGTCCTGCTGCAGTACTCTCTCCTGTCCTGGCAAAATGGATAGAGGAGCAGCAAATGGCTGGGAGATATGGGCAGACCTGAAGAAGCAGCTCAAATTCCCAGAGGAGATAGCACACACTAGCCTCAGACCAGATATTGTTCTTTGGTCCAGAGATACCAAGCAGGTGGGGCTCAGTGGTAACAGTACCCTGGAAAGAGAGGATGGAGGAGGCACATGAGCGCAAGCTCAAAAAATATCAAGGCCTTATCCTCAAGAGCCAGCAAAATGGATGGAAGGGCTGGAATCTACCAGTAGAGGTCGGCTGCAGAGATTTTGCTGGACAGTTGCTCTGGAGAACCCTTGGACTGTTGGGGATTGAGGGGATTGAAGGGATGGCCAGGAAACGGGGTGGTTGGCAATGTCACCGAACCGGCAGAAACAGCCTCTCATTGGATACAGCGGGAGGGGCTGTAGCAGAACCAACCTATTGAAGGACCAACAACGGCACAGAGTTGGGTGGTGGTCAGCAGGTGATCTGCGGTTAAAAAAAAAAAAAAAAAAAAAAAAAAAAAAGATGAAACGCCAAAGAAGGGGGGTGCCCATCTGATGACCGGCTATAGCTACCAAACTCTTGTACAGTTGAGAGATATAGCCAAGCCTTGACCTGGATCAGGGAGAAGAACAGTGCTTGAAAGAAGGAGAGAAGGAGAGAAGAGAGCGACGCCACTGGCTCACAGATGGTGCAGGGCAGAGTACCTGTAAAGGTGGACCAGTTGCGATGATCACATCATATTTTGCATATCTGATAATACTAGCCTGATAATAATAATAAAAAGAAAAAACATTAATGGGAAAACAAGGCAGTTATCATCTCAATATCATTAAAGGCATCAGCTGTTAGTGATATCGCTGATACTATAGACTAATCGCCACAACCTCTCCTCCTTCGCTTGTTTTTGGATCCAGAGATGCTGCATCATTTCAGAAATGTGTAACTGCTCCCTACCATATAACTGTAAATACAGGGATTGCTGGAAAAACGTTGTCAATGGAGTAGAAGCGTTGAGTCACAAATGAAGAAAAATCTTGTCAAAGTTGAGGTATCATTACCACTCTAATACACAGAACTTTGTGTGTAATTGTTGAAAAGGAAAGTTCAAGCCAGTTCAGCAGAGGGCGCCAACAGACTGTATTATCATATGACTGCCTGAAATACTACTGCGTTATTATGCGGAAGACTTAAATTTTTTAGTGAGGTGACGGTCAGAAGGAATGCCAGTACTTTAATTGTTGTTTACACAGTTAATCTTGCTTTGGTGGATTTGTGTGTGCAGAAAATTGAAAGTATTGTCATATTTACGCACTATATGTACGCTTGTCCGGATGAGCAGAACTCCAAATTAGCAACAAAAAAAACTTACAGTAATTTTCAGTGATGAAGTATGGCTTTGCTATCAAAGCAAAATGCATGTCTCTGAACAATAGCCTACTCCAACATATGGCGCAGCTGTGCCTTAGGTGACCCGAATGCGTGTCCCGGTTCGAGGTCCTTTGCCTGTCCTATTCCATGGGAGTGTATAATGTTGTATGATTTGATGTGTGATATAAAGAATAAAACTCACCGAACCGCTCTTGTACCATCATGGCCACCTGTTTGCCTACATGAGTGCTGCCTGTGAAGGACAGTAGACCCACTCGCTCATCTTTGGCCATGGCCATGCTGTGTAAACACATACGACTAAATGCTTTTCTCTGTACAGTAAGAGTATGGTATCAGAATGTTCATGATGTATCTAGTGGTCATATGTGACTGAAGTGTTAAACTGATAAGTGTACAAATGTGCTTTAGTGCTTTTTCAATTTCATGCATGTGTCACATACCCAATGTCAGCACCACCGCACGTCATAGAACAAATCGCACCAGGAAGTTGATTGCGCTCCAACACCTCAGCTACAATTCTACACAAGAACATGAAAAAAATAATAAAAATAAAATAAAAATCAGGGTCTGGATATCAAATCAAGTCAACTTTATTTATATAGCGCTTTTTACAAATTTTTAAAATTTAGTGTCCCCAACTGAGCAAGCCATGCCAAAGGCGACAGAAAACACTACAAACAATATGAGAGAAAACACTACAAACTAGGGATGGGGTACTGAAACCGGTATTAAACAAACCCCAGGGCTAAATTAAGAAAGACCACAGTATTGATAAGCTCCAACGTTACCAGTTCTGCTGTCAGTACTAGAGAAATTTAGAAAAATGCAAATACTATTTATTATAGATATATAGACATTATCTTGCAAATTCCTTCCCTTCACAGCGGTGTGCTATCATTTCTCTAAAACCCAAACCTATTAGATTCAGCATGATCTGTGGTTGTTGTAAAATTCAGTCTCTACTGTTGCTAAATTGTGGGACGTGTTTAATAAATAGCTATTAAAAGCAAAATACACACAAGACACACTGTTTCCAACATCAAGGTGGCTTATGTGTGTGTGTGTGTGTGTGTGTAACACTCTACTAGACAAGCAAATTATACTTTGAGTGCGCCTCTAAATGATCAAATACACACAAAATTGTCAAATGACAGTATTGGCTTGTGTATTCAGTTAAACACAGTTTTGTATCTTAACCCCTTAAGCCCTGAGGGTATTTTTGGAGTTTTTTTTTGTCTGAGTGACATACACAACTTAAAGACTCATAGCTCAAACTACAGCAACGAGAGTCAAATGGTAGGTATAGATCACTTTTTATATTTTTAGAAAATATAAATTTGTATTACATTTGGACAATCTAATGCTGAGAAACTGCTGATAAAAGACAAAAAAAAATATATATTTTTCTTTACAAATATATTTGACATGCAATAACTCAGGAAGGAAATATGGCAGCAGAAAAAATCTTTTTGATGATGTTCCCCTATATGTGGTCTGCATCTGGACCAAATTTTGTGGTGATAGCATAAATTAAAAGTTACAGCATTTTGAACAAAGGTAGCCTTTTTCTTCAATCCTTGACATTTATAATTAGTTTGAGTTACATACACAAATTTAAAAGACTCATAACGCAAACTATAGCAAGGAGAGTCAAAAAGTATGTATCATTTGTTAGAACACTTTACATTTTTAGAAAATATAATTTATTACATTTGGACAAACTAATGCTGAGAAACTGCTAATAAGACATTATATATTACAATATCATTTATATTATATTATATTATATAATATATATTATATAATAACACCACAAAACAGATATAATTTTAAAGCTTAGAATCTCAGCTTTCCAATGCGTCGATCCATCGATCCCTCTTAACGAGCGCCAAGTTATTCCTCTAAACCGGAGTGTTCCGCTTGAGGGCGCCACCCAGCTGCTATAAAAATGAATTGTCATATTTTTTATAAATCCTGCATGGATCAACATAAAATGTGTCATTTGAAAGCTTAGAGTCTAAACTTTACAATGAATGTAGCCATTATTCATTCTCAAGTTACAAGCCAAGATTCTAAGCTTTTACCCTCTGGAGTCGGCTATCACATCCGCGATAGACTCACTTTTTTTCTTATCAGTGCCAAACAGACTCAAATATCATTTTTATCATTCTGGCACGTGTTCTACATCATCATCATCTGTTAAGTTTCTATTATTTTTTTGTGTACAGTCACAATAAAAACAACTTGTTGTGCTTCTTGCAAAATAAAGAAAACAAACATGATGCGCGGATCTGCAGCCTCTGTCAAAGACGTTCATTCAGATTCTCTTCAGAAAAGGACCTATAACTTAATAAATATGTCTCAAACATGACATATGTCTAAAGAAACGTTGAAATGTCAGGTTTTAAATATAAAACAAATCAAAAAAAAAATTCTGTTTATGTAATCTGTTTGAAAAGCGAGTCTCATTATTGTCTCATTACCCGCTAATGTGCCACGCCCACGGAACGGGCGTGGCTCCGTGGGCAGCCACAATAAGATTCAGATTTGAAAGATTCAAATCTGACGCGATCCATGAGAGTAGAGCCGATGCCCACATCAGCACTTCACATCGGTTTGAGACGTGGTGAGGAATAATCCTGGAATATTTTACCTCAGAAAAAGCGGTTTATTTCTAAGAGCAACAGATCCAGGCGATGATTGTGAGGCAAGTTTATTCTGTTAGCGTCTGTGAATATTAAACGCAAAAGTTTAAATATGAATCCTCCTGCAACATAAAATGTCATAGATGCAAGACTTTTTAGACAAGATTTATTTGGCTTGTTTTGGACAGATTATGAAGTGTTTAGGCTATTGTAAGTATAACATCAATAAAGCTTTTATTAGCAAATGTCTGCTCAGATGCTATAAATATAGTAACGGAAATGATTTTGACCACTTCATTAAGCTTTGTTTTGTAGAAAGCATTTATTTAAAGTGAACTCGCGTTTTGTATAAATTGTATCTTAATTTTAAATCAATGTTTTTTTTATATATTTGCTTCTCATTTAATAAGAATCAGATATAACAGACAATAGCCATAGCGCTGGCGTGATCATGCATTGCATGCGCGTCTCATAAATGAACCGAAACTCCAAATGATATTTGAGTATTGTGTGTATCAGATGGTTTACAAAATCAAATGATTCAGAAAAGGTTTACCACTGAAATGACTGGGAAAAAAGTGTCCCAATCAACCCGAATTCAGCCTATACTCTTTGAAATCATAATTGCATTGCATTGTGTTTTAAATCCCAAATATTTTACTTATAACGTTGATCATTACCAATTATTCAGTTATTTGTATTTACTGAATACTGAATTGTGTTCAGTGTCACAATATAACTTTTTTTAGCATGAGACTTCTTTTCAAAAACATTAAAATAGTACACTGCCAAAAATCCTCTTAGTATTTTTTGTCTTGTTTCTAGTCTAAATATCTAAAAAGTTCTTAAATGAAGATGCATTTACTAGAGAAGTACATAAGACATAAGATATTTTTTCTAATTTACAAAATTAAGTGAGTTTTTGCTTAAAACAAGCAAAATTATCTGCCAATGGGATAGGAAACAGAAACAAGGAACAAGATTTCAATCAGAAACTATTATTTTTCTTACCCCATTGGCAGATAATTTTGCTTATTTTAGTTTCTGATTGAAATCTTGTTCCTTGTTTCTGTTTCCTATCCCATTGGCAGATAATTTTGCTTGTTTTAAGCAAAATCTCACTTAATTTAGTGTGATTCACAGCATTATTCATGAACATTCACACCCCTTCACATACGGGCTTTGTAAAGAAAAAGTGTCTTTCAAAATGTAAATCAATGTATTGTTTTATATGAATTAGCAGGCTCAATGATTCTCACATCAGTTTGAAGCAAAAACTCTAGGCAACAACACCCATTAGGCTAAGTATTGTGGTCGCATATCTATTGTGCGTTTTGAGGCCTTAATTTTAAAACAAATAGTTTTGTTTTTCAAAAAATACAAGCATGTACATACGTGTTGCTCACATATTATGGTAGCCCAGTTTGTGCTGAATACAGTGTAATTACACTTTTGCCATTAATATGTTTATAAGCAACTGAAAAAAGCACAAATATCAGAGCATGTCAAAACTACTAAAGGGCCCCAAACAGCTCAGACTCCAGAGGGTTAAAATGATATCTATTTTGTGTCATTACATTCAGGGGTTGCTTAGTAATTTGACTGATTTTTTTTTTTTTTTTTTACCAGGGGCGGTACATTTTGGGCTTAAGGGGTTAAATGGGCATAAATAGATTTGAAAAAATATGTGTATTATTAGATCCGTATTTGATCTTAAAATGGCAGCTGTCTTATAAACCTGCTGATGATTGCGCCATTAATGTGAATCAAACAACAAAAAATGACTCAAGTCTTGAATTAATAACTATCTTTCATAAGCTTCCTGAATAACCTTCCTGAATTTGTATCTTTGTTTTATTGTATATTTATTTATTTGACCATTTGTTTGTACTTTGTTTCTTATCTTATTGTATATAAAACAAACAAACAAAAAAATGTCTGCACACTGGTCCATTTACAAATAGATGTTTTATGTTTTATTTGTTTTGTTCAAACATTGCGGTTTCTTTTACATACCAGAATATATAGAGCAATTATGTTCTTATTATTTTTTTTTTAAAGAACCAATAAGAATACCATTGAAGTACTGGACTGATAAGCAGTATCGATAAGAGTAGTAATACCTTAACAATACCAAGCCCTACTACAAACCCAAAAGCTTATCAAAATTAGAAATGCACTATAGAGAATATTTTCTCTGATAACAGTGTTTTTATGTATCGTACAATATTAAATCTATAACAATTTGCCTACTTAATAGTGCCCCTATTATGCTTCTATAGGTTCATAATTTTGATTAAGGGGTCTACTAGAATATTTTTACTTAATGTTTACACAGTCAAGCCCGAAATTATTCATACCCTTGGTAAATATGACCAAAAAGGCTGTGAAAATAAATCTGCATCGTTAATCCTTTTGATCTTTTGTTTTAAAGATGTAGAAAATTCTAACCTTTCATTGGAGAATCTTATTATGAAATAAATGTTTCTCTCCAATACATATGGCTCACTTAAGCATACCCTTTTATTCAATAGTTTTGTAACCTCTTTTTGCCAAGATAACAGCTCTGAGTCTTCTCCTATAATGCCTGATGAGTTTAGAGAACACCTGACAAGAGATCAGAGACCATTCCTCCATAAAGAATCTCTCCAGATCCTTCAGATTCCCAGCTCCATGTTGGTGCTTCTCCTCTGCAGGTCACCCCACTCATCTTCTATAGTGTTATGGTCAGGGACTGGGGTGGCCATGGCAGAAACTTGGTTTTGTACTCAGTGACATTTTTGTGTTGATTTTGATGTTTGTTTTGGATCACTGTCCTGTTGGAAGATCCAACTTTGGCCTATTATAAGATTTCTAGCTGGTATTTGCTAGAATCCATGATACCATGTGTCTTAAGAAAACGTCCAGGATCTCTGGAAGAAAGACAGGCCCATAACATTAAAGATCCAATGTTATGGGCCTATCTTTCTTCCAGAGATCCTGGACATTTTCTTCAGACACATGGTACCATGGATTCTAGCAAATACCAACAGATAAAAAATTAAAACCTGACTGTCCCAGCAAAAATCTTATAATGGGCCAAGGTTGGATCTTCCAACAGGACAGTGATCAACACAAAAATGAGTCACAGTACAAAACCAAGTTTCTGCCATGGCCATCCCAGTCCCTGACCTTAAAACTACAAAAGATGAGTGGGGTGAACTGAAGAGAAGCAGCACCAAAGGATCTGGAGAGATTCTATATGGAGGAATGGTCTCTGATCTCGTCAGATGCTCTCCAAGCTCATCAGGCTTTATAGAAGACTCAGAGCTGTTATCTTGGCAAAAAGAGGTTGCAAAAAGTATTAAATAAAAGGGTATGATTAATTGTGAGCCATGTGTATTAGAGAAAACATTTATTTCATAAGATTTTCCCCCATTTAAAATTCTTATTCTCCAATGAAAGGTTAGAATTTTATAAATTTTGAAAACAAAAGATCAAAAGGATCAACAACGCAGATCCATTTTTCACAGCCTTCTTTGGTTATATTTACCAAGGGTATGAATAATTTCGGGCTTGACTGGAGATCATTTTAACTCATTTTTATTAGAGTTTATATTGTTGCATCAACTTTTTTTTTTACCCTCCGAATGAATGCTCTTTTTTTTTCGGTTTCTTAAAGAAAAGCCTTCTGGTCTTATTAGAAAAAAATCTTTTTGGCCTTGTAATCTTCATTCAAATTGCCTTAAATGGCTAGTTCACCCAAAAATGAAAATTCTGTAATTAATTGCTCATCCTCATCTTTCTAAACCCGTAAGACCTTCGTTCATCTTCAGAACACGAATTAAGATTTTTTTTTAATGAAACCTGAGAGGTTTTCACCATCCATAGGCAGCAATGTCATTGCAGCTTTCAAGGCCCAGAAAGGTAGTAAAGGAGTACAGCGTAGGAGTCTGACACAGACGAGAAGAAATTGTTGAATTAAGTTATTTCTGTTTTTGCAAACAAAAAGTATTCTCGTCAATTCATGACATTTAGGTTGAACCACTGTAGCCACATGTACTATTTTATTTTTATGTCTTTACTACCTTTCTGGGCCTTGAAAGTTGCAATGATGTTGCTGCCTATGGATGGTTCAGAAACCTCTCAGATTTCAAAAAAAAAAAAAAAAAAAAAAATAAAAATTCAAATATTGTTCTGAAGATGAAGGTTTTACAGGTTTGGAACGACATGAAGGTGAGTAATTGACAGTATTTTCATTTTTGGGTGAACTAACCCTTTTGCTCTTCACGTGGTATGTGGACGTATGCAAGGCTGCGCTGCAGTTCAGCCAGTTGCTTTCAGATCTGCCTCCATTTCAGAATGCAACACTTCTCACAGTCATTTATTACCAATGGATAAAAACTGCCTTTTTCTTACTTAACAAGCCGTTTCACTCTGAAATGCATGCAAAATAAGAATTGGGGTGGGGGGGCAAATACATGTAAACGACGTACTTTGTAACCGCAACGCTTGTGAGGGGTGTTGTCGGAGCTCCTTTCCTGTGAAGAAAGGTTAGATTATAAGTCACTAACTGCACATTAAACGCCATTACTACAAAACCTGCATCCAGCTGACACCCAAAGAGAAAAGCGAGGTCTAACCAAAGACAGACGTTGCCGCAGATGAGAGCGATGGCATTGTTCCAGCCATATACAGCCACAGGAAAGTTAAAGGCAGTGATGATTCCTACCAAGCCTACAGGATTCCACTGCTCGATCAGTGCATGACCTGGCCCTTAAACCACAAGTAAAAACACTCAGTGTCTGAATTTATTTTAATACAACCACAGCCCTGTTTATATGCATGTATAATGTGAAATCAACTCACTTTCAGAGGGTAAAATGGGTCCACCGATCATACGGGACAGTCCTACAGCATAGTCACACACGTCCACATACTCCTGCACCTCACCAACACCCTCTACATAGATCTTGCCCATCTCCAGAGACACCTGCACACAACATACTCATGTCACAATGCTGGATTGCTGGACAATGTGGATTTTTACAGCCGTTTTAAAGGGATAGTTCACCCAAAAATTATTTTGGGTGAACTATCAAAAAATTATTGTTTTCATCATTTACTCACCCCCATGTTATTCCAAACCTGTGAGTTTCTTCTGTTGAACACAGAAGATATATTTTGAAGAATGCTGGTAACCAGACAGTTGACGGTAGCCATTGACTTCCATAGTATTTTTTTTCCCTACTATGGAAGTCAATGGGTGCCGGTTTAGGTTTCTGCCGGTGGGTGCCCACACTCCATACCAGTGCCGTGCACCGCTGGCTAGAGCCACTGCCCCTCTGCCCTCATTGGCTGAGGGGCCCCTCTTGCCCCCCTTCCCTCCCTCACCCCAAGAGGATTCCCATAAAAGCGTTCTGTTCTGCTAAAAAAAATTATAATAATAAAAAAAAAATATAAAAAAATGTAGCTAATTCCGCTAATCCACTCCGTGTTTTCCCGCTCGCTCTGCAACGTCGCTCACAGTCTGTGGGAGTGCCCGCTCTCTGTGGCGACGACAGTTCCAGAATGTTGTCCCATTAACAGGTAAATTACAAACTACAATCCACATTACAGACAGTGGTTGATCCGCAGAGTTCGTAATTTGGTAGTTTGTTTTTGTATTTTTGTCGGTAATGTTTTGTTCCTGGTCTTCTATTTCATTCTAACAACTTGTGCAAAATATCCACGTTCTTGGAAGATAATTAATTGTCTAATTTGTACCTGACCTGATCTAATAAAAAGAACACCAAATTTGCTGTGGCACACTTTGTATAAAAAAAAAAAAAAAAAAAAAAAAAAAAAAAAAGACCACAAAAAAGACAGAAAGAGCAAAGGGAGGCTAATGCCTGTTTGCAAATATGGATTCAAAGCTCGAGCCAACCAGCGGGTAAATCATATAGAATATTTAGCAGACAGTTTTTCACACTTTAACTCCTATAAAGTATATTTCACATTATAATCAATTGTTAATACTTTTCAATCATTAACAAGACCTTTGTCTCAAAATATATTCAATAATTTTAGCGATTCTCATTTGCTACATAAACCTACAAAAAAAAAAAAACATTAGATAAAATTAGTCCAGAATCAACTTTTTGGAAGCATAATTACAACATAAATTGAGCACTAAAGCCTAACAATTGTATGTGCAATACGATTGTAAAAGCTTTGCTATTCAATCTCTACATTAAGATGATACTCAACCCCCTTATAGTGCCCCATTTTTTAGTTTGGGCCAATGCCCTTCAAAATGTCTGTGCACGGCCCTGCTCTATACACCCCGATGTGCAAATACATTACCAACCAAATAGAAGACTTTTTTTTTGACCGGTTTCATGATAATAACTAGGCTAATTATAACACTAACACTCATTACTCAGTAATTAATAAGAGTCTATTTTCAAGAGTAGCCTAGGCTACTGTCATTTTTTCCATTCGATGGTGCGCTTGATGAATGAATTACACAAAGTTATTTGTGTCTCGAAGAGAAATCAGAGCTGGAGGCATAAGCGAACTAAGCAGCTGTTTAGGGCCCCATTGGCCACCAGGGGGCCCCCAAGAGCACATGAATTGACTTGCTGCATGTTACTTTATGATGGCCTTAAACAACTACTAAATTGCAAAATGTTAAGTTTTCTAATATATGCAAGGATTGATTCTGACAGCACCATAGACTGGACACTATTAGCTTGTTAGCCAGGGTTCAAAGTGTTTTCTATGAAAATATCAAATAAATTATAATGTATTCTTGTGATCAAAGCTGAATTTTCAGCGTCACTATTACTCAAGTGTCAAATTATAATATGATGATTTGCTGCTCAAGAAACATTTATGATTATTATCAGTGTTAAACAGTTGTGTAATTTTTTTTTAGGATTCTTTGAAAGCTTTCCATTTCAGATAAATGCTGTTCTTTCGAACCTTCTATTCAACAACGTATCCTAGGGAAAATATTATAATTGTGAGCACATTCAGCATAAGAGACTTCTAAAAACATTAAAAAAATTCATACATAATCACAGTCTGAACTGTAGTACTGTAACTTTGAATATTAAAGTGCAAATTAACACCTGACCACTCTTGCAGGTTTGCTACTATTACAATTAAAAACATGTAAGGGTAAAAACATGACAGGCACACATGATGCAAGCAACACTGCTACAACTAATAAAATTGATAATGGGTGTGCGAATGATCAAGAATTCACAATAGTCATAAAGGCTTGGGCTGTCCTTGAGAGAAATGCACAGACTGCAAATACATTACCAACCAAGCAAAAGCACATTTTATCCATGAGTATTGTGAGTCGCACATCCAGTTTTGTGCTAGAGTGAAAGATCCACCTGAGAGATCCGTTACATGGATTTGCTCTCGACATTTATCATTAAAATAATGGCATAGAAACGACCTAAAAAATTAACTATAAAACAAGATTAAAGTAGTGTCGGGAAAGCTGCAATAG
Organism: Paracanthobrama guichenoti; assembly: GCA_018749465.1. NCBI lineage: Eukaryota > Metazoa > Chordata > Actinopteri > Cypriniformes > Gobionidae > Paracanthobrama > Paracanthobrama guichenoti. The sequence goes on along the minus strand of CM031952.1, from coordinate 2,911,085 downwards.
TTTTTTTTAATTGGTTCAAATGAATGGAGAATATGTTGCATTTTTCCATGGGTGCTCGATCATTACCACGAGATTGGCGCCTATGCAATCACTGTCTGGTTGTCAACATTCTTTAAAATATATTTTGTGTTCAACAGAAGAAACAAACACATACAGGTTTGGAATAACATGAGGGTGAGTAAATGACAATTTTCATTAATGGGTGAACTATCCCTTTAATGCAATCTTACCAAGCTGCCGAGAGCTTTGATCTGCCTTCTTAAAGCCTCTCCAATCTGTCGAACGATTTCGCCTCTCTTTGGAGCAGGAACCTGAATGACACATGTGGACAAGGTTTCAGTGGTTTATTTATACCATGTTGTGGATCTCTTTCATCAAGAATTAAGCATCTGTATATATAAACCAAGCACTGAGCTAAGTTGATCGTAGAGATCATTGGTGTTGTTTACATCTATCTTTAATGAGTCCCTCGCTACATCTGTGGTCCCCACCTCCTTCAAAAAATCCACCATCATCCCTGTCCCTAAGAACAGTAAACCCTCTTGCCTAAATGACTATCGTCCAGTGGCTCTCACGTCTATAGTCATGAAGGTCTTTGAGAGACTCATTAAAAACACCATTTGCGCCTTCATTCCTGACACTTTGGACCCTCTTCAGTTTGCCTATCGTCCCAATAGATCGACTGAAGATGCCATCTCTCATGTCCTCCACTCCTCCCTCACTCACATCGACAGCAAAAGTGGGAACTACGTAAGACTGCTATTTATTGACTATAGCTCAGCCTTGAACACCATAGTTCCCACCAAGCTAACCTCCAAACTCCTGGATCTCGGCCTGAATCCTTCTCTCTGCCACTGGATTGAGGACTTCCTCACTGGCAGGCCTCAGGTGGTGAGAATAGGCCAGTCCACCTCCACCTCCATCACCCTGAGTGTGGGAGCTCCACAGGGCTGTGTCCTGAGCCCCCTGCTCTACTCTCTCTACACGCATGACTGTTTGTCCACACACAGCTCCACCTCTATCATCAAATTTGCTGATGATACTGTTGTCCTGGGCCTCATTTCCAACAACAATGAGACGGCATACTTGGACGAGGTGGAGCATCTAACATCAATGGTGCCAGGACAACTGTCTCTCTCTGAATGTTGGCAAGACCAAAGAAATGATTGTGGACTTCAGGAAGAGACAGCAACGGACATACTCCCCCCTCATGATCAGCGGGTCACCAGTAGAAAGTTTCCTTTCTGTCCTTCTATCCGTGCAGACGTGTTTTCTCTCTGTTCCCTGCTGGCTCTCGCGCTGTTTTGTTTTGTCTAGTGTTTCGTCTCTTCTCTTTCTCTCTGACTGCTGCTTTGCTGGACTCTTGAAAATACTGAAATGGAATTGATTAACTGGTCAATCAGCGCAATCGACAAGATTTTCTCACTAAGGAAGGGTGCCCCGGGAGAACCCACCTGCCCGGACGGGACCTTTGCCGCAGGGAGTGCGTGAGGGACGCATGGAACAACTGGCAAGTCCTGTGCCTGGAGGCTCTGTCCGTGGAGGATGCGGAAGATTTATACATGATTGGATTATTGATGGCGGGTTCCTATTCTTTGGCTTTGGGATTGCCCTGACCTATCGGAAGATTGGTAAGACAGCTGCAAGCAAATTCACCCAGCCGCTGTCTGTGGAAATTAAAGAATGCTTCGGGTTGTGTGTGACCGTCTGAAGGAATTAGATCAGAAAGTGATAGGAATTGAGGAACTGAACCGTAACAACGCAGTCCGGACTGCGGATACGCAGGGTAGAGTGGGCTCTTTCGGGGTCAGATCGGTGAACTTTTACGGACTGTAACCGGTCTGGCCATGAGGCTGGGACGTAATGTCTAGGGAAACTGCACAGACCGGACGCGAATGCTGAGGACCAGATCTGATTGATTGATTATGATCCGGACAAATTACCGAAGATCATCAAATGGATTAAAAATAATAAATTGTATTTGCCTGACCTAATCAACTAGCCCAACGAACCTCACTTGGTCCCTATCTCTCGGTTGGGATTTCAGCCTGACAGCTTTGTCTGCTATCTTTCCCTGTGCACTGCCTTATCTCCTTCAAGGACAAACCATAGAACTGAACTCGAAAACATCTGAAGTTATGGCTAACATTCTCACACAACACAATCTCAGACTCACTCGCACCATACACAACCTACCCGATCCCACCCCCTCCAACCGTCTGCCTGTTTATCTATCTCCTCTCCCACTCCATACAAAAAATCCCATCACGTGACCACGTGTACTGTGTCATGTTTATGTTTGTTTATGTTTATGTTTTGTTGTGTTTGCTATGTAATGCTTGCTAAATTGCATTCTTGTATTTCTGGAGAGCGTGAGGCGGCGCCTGAATAATCGGCTGCGGCCCGGAGGCTTGCTCCAAACTTCATTTCGTTATACTGTACTTGTACATGTGTAATGACAAATAAACTTCAACTTCAACTAGAGAGAGTGAGCAGCTTCAAGTACCTGGGAGTAAACATCTCCGAGGACCTGACCTGGACTGCTCACATTCAGACACAGGTGAAAAAAGCCAGGCAAAGACTGTACCACCTGCGCCAGCTGAGGAAATTCAGGGTTTCACCAGCTATCCTGAAAACTTTCTATTTAGGGGCGATAGAAAGTGTTTTAACTCAGTGCATCACAGCGTGGTATGGGAACAGCACCAGTCATGACCGCAAAGCCCTGCAAAGAGTAGTGCGCTTATCCGAGCGTATCTCAGGGTCAGCTCTCCGTCTCTGCAGGACGTCTACACAAACGCTGCAAAGGTAGAGCTACCAAGATCATCAAGGACTCTAATCACCCTGCAACCCTCATTTCACGCTGCTACCATCTGTAAGCGCTTCGAAGCCTGATGGCCAAAACTGAGAGACTCAGGAGGAGCTTCTTCCCCAGGCCATCAGACTCTGAACTTAACATCACGTGACTTCACGCCAGGATAAACATCGATACACTGACATTGCACTGCACTTTCTGTTCTCGTTGTTACTGTGTAACAACCTGTCATAAACCTGTTTGCACATTATACTCTTATACATTTGTTAACCACATATTTATAAGTCTACAGTTTACTCACTGCACAGTCTACTTCAATTATTTTATTCCACTTTATCCTTATTTGTTACCTTTTTTTTTCTCTTGACTTGATTATTTATAATTCTACAGATATAGACATTATATATATATATATATATATATATAGATAGTACTTTTTTTATATCCTATTTCTATTATAATTTCTTCCTTGTGTTTTTAACTGTGAATTTGCACTGTCCATGGAGCGGACCTGTTTACATTTCACTGCCGGTTGTATATTCTGTATATAACTGTGTACGTGACAAATAAAACTCTTGAATCTTGAATCTTGGTGCCAATCTATTACCTACTTAGGTTTATGATGCTTTTGAGACACGCAGCCCAGTGCGCTTTGTGAACCAAGTCAACAGATTCACTGGAATCAGCTCGTTCACAAATTGGATATTGCTCTTGCAAGTGGTGGCGATTTCTTCAACTCAAAATAACGAGGAACAATACATTTATGAAATGTAAAGTAAAGAACTAGGGCTGCAACAAAGAATCGATAAAATTTGATTCGTTGGCAATGAATTTAATTATCGATTTGTTGTGTCGTGTGACTACTACAGCACTCAATAAGACGCGGAGATGTTTGAGTATTAAAAATAAAAGTGCGGTTGAGTGCAAAGCAAAAAATAAACCGAGCGGAGGTAGAAGAAAGACCATCGGAGAAACCTGTAGCGTTGTTCTGAAACGCATGGCAGGGGCAGAGAAATCAGTACAACCCAAGTCACCCAAGGTGTGGGAGCATTTCACACTAAATAAATCGAAAAAGTGTGTTAATTGCAAGATATGCAAAAGCGACATGGCATGGCACGGGAGTACCACGGTGATGATTCAGACGAAAACATCTTGGAGTCCTTGAGGAAGAAGGGAGTTAAACAGCAGGGTAGGCTAAGTCACTACAGAATCCTACTTTTGTTCCATTTTGAAGTGAGGCGCGTAACGTCCCTCCAGTAGCTCTTCTGGTGCTGGTGTTTACTTGTTATCCAGCTTGACAAGCATGACAAGTTAGCATTAGCTCGTTAATAACAGTAGTAAAGCAGGGGTGTACATTTTTTTTTTTTACAGACAAATATTCTATAAACCTGCTAACGTCTGTGCTCTTAATATCAAACAACAAAAGACAAATCACTCACTGCTCTTTAGCTTTAATAAGGATTCATTATATTTATTATATATTAATTATATTGAATCCATAAGGAATGTAGTATGCAAGTTGTTATAAAGAATGCATATATCATTCATTGAAAAGACATTGTGTTCTTTAGGAGTGGTTTTTATTTCAAGATAAAACTGTCACAGCAGTTAAATGTGTCTATTTCATGTTCAAATTTTAATATTCCTATTAATAGGTTACTACAGTAGATGTTTTCTCCAGGAGTATATAATGAGTTTAGACATTTTAGAGAAATTCTTAATGCATTACAATTTAACTAAACCCTTCAGATTTCGTCAACTAAAACTAGACTAATACTAAAACAATTCAAATGACTAAAACAGGATTAAAACTAAACGGCATTTTAGTCAAGAGACTGACTAAAACTAAAAAAATTGCTGTCAAAATTAACACTGATCTGTTGTCATGTATAATATATTCTGTGCTTTGTCCCATATCGGTTATTGTTGACAAAAAAAAAAAAATTAGACAGATTATATTAAAATAATCGTTAGACGCAGCCCTAAAAAGAACGACATCATGTTTTAGAATGCTTTAGTAAGTTTCACAAAATAAAATTACTCTGATACAGGTACTTGAAACAAAGTACAGCAAAGCAAAAATATTTTGCTACAGTCCACTACCGCTGAAAACAAGCAACTAGAGTATATACAGCTCTGTATACATTTATACAGTGCTTAGTTACACCACAGTATTACAGATGATTTCCTTTATTTCTTTCCACCAAATCTGCTTGCATTTGCCTTTTGCTCCATTTCTGAATTAAAAACTGCATACATTGGAAAGTTCTCTAGTATTAGTATTAGTTTTTCTAATATATGTATTTTATATTTAAATAAGTGGTGAATATTTTAGAGGTGAATATTCTTTAGTACCATGAAATCCCCTCAAAATACAAAGAAATTAAAACTAAAATATTGATTTAATCCATTACACAAGGTGTTCGGTGTCACTTGTGACACTAAATGAGAAGGGTTAGAGGGTTGCTTTACCTTTCTCCACACAGAAGTTAAATGTTTATTAGATACTGGTTTGGGAAAGTTACAAATTGTATATGGAAATCATGTAATAATATTAGTGTCAATTGTGTCAGTTGTTCAATACTTGATAATACGAAAGCTTACATCTGCCCACACTTTCCACGCGTCTTGTGCTTTCTGTACAGTTTCCTCATATTCTGCTACGGTTGCCTGTTTAAAGACAAAATTCAATCAGGGAAGGAATCATGCCTCTTAATATATGCTTATTCATTAATTGCATTGTTTAATAAAAAAAAATTAAAAAAAGTTTCCGTTACCTGACGCACTCTGGCAATGGGCTCATTGTTGGCTGGACAGTATGAAGTGACCACCTGTACGAAACACATAATTCATTAAACAGCATCCTGTACAAAGAACACAAGAACTTACTGTAAAATGCAACAACTGACAAAGGACAACTGTGAATAAGCCATTTTAATATTCATTAGCCTCCAATAGTAGTCTCAAGATGTTTTTATAAAAAAGTTTTAAATGTAAAGTTTTTTTTAATTTTTTTATACTTTAAATGGCTTTCTAAACACCTCTTGAGCGAGACGCAAGTTCAACATCAAGGATATCTGTCTGGCGCATGTTACACAGAAAACAATGGAAAAGCAGAGCAAAAAACATGTTCTGTCTGCATGGCTTGGTTATGGGTTTGATGCAACCAAGATCTTCTCCTCATTGAGCGTCTCTATTTTTACAATGTTTTGAATGAACAATGCAGCAGTGCCACATCTAGGGAGTTCAAATGGACAGGCTAACAAAAACATTGATACAACGATGGCTCTCAATCATCGCCGGCAGACCAATGACAGCGCTTGCAGTCTGCATAGAATTGACGCATTGTTACATTTTTTGAGAGGTGCACGTCGGTACGTCGTAGGCTACGCGTGCTACACAGCCCATGACGTTGTCCTTAAGAGCCTAATGGAATTTTCGAATTCAGCTGGATAAACCAAACCAATACTCGTAGGGCTGGCCGATAAACTATAAAGATGGTTATCGTGATATAATTTTCCTCTATAAAACAATAAATGTTTCGATAGAATGTTTATGTGCTAAAACCGTAACGAAACAATCACTACTCATTTGAACCGTGCCCAACACAGACCATTAAGGCTCGTAAGGCTGCATTAACTAGGTCAGCCGGAACCGGGAACACTTCCCATAACACCTGATGTACTCGTTACATCATAAGAAGAATGGCATCTACGCTAATGTTAGTCTCTCTGTTTACCCCGAGGTTTACTTTAAAGCTGACAAACAGGAGAAACATTGTGTGCAACGATACAGTCAGAAGACTTTTCAATCTACAAATCACCATCATTTACCATGGATTTCACAGCGTGAAAGGAACCAAAATCTATCACAGCGTGGTAAGGGAACAGCACCAGTCATGACTGCAAAGCCCTGCAAAGAGTTGTGCGCTTATCCCAGCGTATCTCAGGGTCAGCTCTCCTGTCTCTGCAGGACGTCTACACAAAACGCTGCAAAGGTAGAGCTACTAAAATCATCAAGGACTCTAATCACCCTGCAAACCATCATTTCATTTCAAATCATTTCACGCTGCTGCCATCTGGTAAGCGCTTCCGAAGCCTGATGGCCAAAACTGAAAGACTCAGGAGGAGCTTCTTCCCCCAGGCCACCAGACTCCTGAACTCAGTCACTTAACATCACATGACTTCACTTCAGGATAAACATCGATATACTGACATTGCACTGCACTCTGTTCTCGTTGTTACTGTGTAACAACCTGTTATAAACCTGTTTGCACATTATACTTTGTACATTTCTGTTAACCACATTACAAGTCTACAGTTTACTTGCTGCACAGTTTATTTCACTTATTTTATTCCACTTTATTTATTTTCTTTTCTACTTGATATACATACACATACATACATACATATATACATATATATGTGTGTGTGTGTGTGTGTGTGTGTGTGTGTGTGTGTGTGTGTGTGTGTGTATGGGTGTATGTATATATAGTGCTTTTTTATTCCATTTCTATTATAACCTCCTGTCAATTTGCACTGTCCATGGAGCGGACCCATTTACATTTCACTGCCGGTTGTACACTCACCTAAAGGATTATTAGGAACAAAATACTAATACTGTGTTTGACCCCCTTTCGCCTTCAGAACTGCCTTAATTCTATGTGGCATTGATTCAACAAGGTGCTGAAAGCATTCTTTAGAAATGTTGGCCCATATTAATAGGATAGCATCTTGCAGTTGGAGATTTGTGGGATGCACATCCAGGGCACGAAGCTCCCGTTCCACCACATCCCAAAGATGCTCTATTGGGTTGAGATCTGGTGACTGTGTGGGCCATTTTAGTACAGTGAACTCATTGTCATGTTCAAGAAACCAATTTGAAATGATTCAAGCTTTGTGACATGGTGCATTATCCTGCTGGAAGTAGCCATCAGAGAATGGGTACATAGTGGTCATAAAGGGATGGACATGGTCAGAAACAACGCTCAGGTAGGCCGTGGCATTTAAACGATGCCCAATTGGCACTAAGGAGCCTAAAGTGTGCCAAGAAAACATCCCCCACACCATTACACCACCACCACCAGCCTCTACAGTGGTAACAAGGCATGATGGATCCATGTTCTCATTCTGTTTACGCCAAATTCTGACTCTACCATCTGAATGTCTCAACAGAAATCGAGACTCAGACCGGCAACATTTTTCCAGTCTTCAACTGTCCAATTTTGGTGAGCTTGTGCAATTGTAGCCTCTTTTTCCTATTTGTAGTGGAGATGAGTGGTACCCAGTGGGGTCTTCTGCTGTTGTAGCCCATCCGCCTCAAGGTTGTGCGTGTTGTGGCTTCACAAATGCTTTGCTGCATACCTCGGTTGTAACAAGTGGTTATTTCAGTCAAAGTTGAAAGTGAAAGTTGCTCTTCTATCAGCTTGAATCAGTCGGCCCATTCTCCTCTGACCTCTAGCATCAACAAGGCATTTTCACCCACAGGACTGCCGCATACTGGATGTTTTTCCCTTTTCACACCATTCTTTGAAAACCCTAGAAATGGTTGTGCGTGAAAATCCCAGTAAATGAGCAGATTGTGAAATACTCAGACCGGCCCGTCTGGCACCAACAACCATGCCACGCTCAAAATTGCTTAAATCACCTTTCTTTCCCATTCTGACATTCAGTTTGGAGTTCAGGAGATTGTCTTGACCAGGACCACACCCCTAAATGCATTGAAGCAACTGCCATGTGATTGGTTGATTAGATAATTGCATTAATGAGAAATTGAACAGGTGTTCCTAATAATCCTTTAGGTGAGTGTATATTCTGTATATAACGGTGTATGTGACAAATAAAACTCTTGAATCTTGATTTACTGTAGCACACACATCATGGTATTGTGGCAGAAATGTGATATTCATATATAATTTTGTATTATTAATGTTGATGTATTAAAGGAGTCATCTAATGGAATATAATTACAGTATTTTGTGCATTTATACTAAATGTATTTAGACTTCTGTTTTTATACAAATACCATAGAAACCATAGTTACATTTTAACCATTGTATTGTGGTGCTATGATATGCGTGGTTTTAACTTTGGTTATCATGGATCTAAGCGTATGCTACTATGGAAGACCAATGGTTAATTTGAATAAAATTCACAGTTTTTTTTTTTTTTTTTTTAATGAACATAAATGTACATCTACATCCTAACTCAAGCTACTGCTACTGTCAAATGTACATTTCAACATGTAATACTGCAGCCTGCACTGCAAACTGTGCTGAAGATAACAAGTCAAAGTGAGGCCACACAAGCCTATTAGATTTATTTTGTTAAGGAAAAGTGTAAAATTAAATGTCAAGTGCTTGTCACATTCTGACAATGACAGTTTAAATTAAGAAATTTAAATGGCATAATAGGGGCACTTTAATATAACTCAGATTGTATTTGTCTGAAAGAAAAGTCATTAAGGGTGGGTCATGGGCGGCTCGAGGGTGAGTAAATCATGGGGTAATTTTCCTTTTTGGGTGAACTATCCCTTTAAGTAAAGCAACCCTCTACAATGAGAGTAAATCACGCACATATGTGAGTAAATCTTCACTCTGGGCGACTAAATATCCATCATTAGCCATTGGCTAATAAATGCTTAGATTTTACTTGCCAGTGTGTGTGTTAGAGGCTAAGAACAAGTTTAGCATAGATACATTTTCACTCGCTGAACACCCAGAGAAACAGTTTTGCTCTGTCAGCAATCTGTCTATTTCAATTCAGCTCAATGGATGTGCAGTGTACCTGTATTTGACGTACCGTAAACTAGTGTGAAGGCACACAACTAGCCGTCGCTTTGCTGGGAGCGCTGTGTTTCTCACACACTCAAAGAGAGAGTCTTAAATACCAACACGCTACATGTAAACCAAATTCTGTTGCATTTTCCTGTCAAAACAAATCAGTTTGAGTGAACGCAGACAACATGATTAATATTCATGAACCCAGCAACTCAATCCTTAGTGTGTTGTATATTAGTAGTATCATCTTAATTACTATCTATTCCTATTATCATTTTTTACAGAAACACTGAATGACCAACAATATCTTAAGCAACACCACCAGTCCTAAGTTGTTAAAATATCAAATTACATGTATAATACATGTATAATACATGTATAATATACGTGTTAAAAATATAATAAAATTTATATTTTATATATATATATATATATATATATATATATATATATATATATATATATATATATATATATATATATATATATATATATATATATATATATATATATATATATATATATATATATATATATATATATATATATATACACACACACACACACACACACACACACACACACACACACACACACACACATACATACATATATATATAAAAATAACTAATATAATATAACTAATATAATCAAATCACCTTTATTTATATAGCGCTTTTAACGAGTCCAATTGTTTCAAAGCAGCTTCACATTGTTAACAGGAAAATAATGCAACAGAATTTGTACAGCTGTTCTGGTGAAACGGTGATGTTATCCAGCTAATTTCAAGGATCATATAGTGTCAATATTAGGAAGGTGGTCATAATGTTATGAGATAAAATGTGATGGAATGGCTGCCACTCCCTTGTTATCAGTTTCACCCTGTCCCAGAAATCGGCTCTCTTCGCCAGGTTCACGACTGGTATGGGCATGAGAGACCGCTGAAATAACGAGAACTAGATCCTCTTCTTAACATCATTAATTCATCCTTGTCACTAGGATATGTACCCAAAAACTTTTAAGTTAGCTATTATTAAACCACTTATTAAACCGCAACTTGATCCTACAGAATTAGTCAATTACAGGCCAATCTCAAATCTATCCTTTCTGCCAAAAAAAAAAAATACTAGAAAAGGCAGTGTCCTGACAATTCTGCTCCTTTTTAGAAAGAATTGGTATTGCTGAGGATTTCCAGTCAGGATTTAGACCGTATACTTCTCTCATCAGTTACAAATGGTTTACTCTTATTATCCGATCGTGGCTGTATCTCTATTAGTGTTACTCGATCTTAGCGCTGCATTCGATACAATCAACCACAACATTCTTTTGAATAGACTCAAGAATTATGTTGGCATTAGTGGAAATGGCATGATTTAAATCATACTTATCTGACCGTTATCAGTTTGTAGCAGTAAATGAAGATGTCACACCGATCACAAGTTCAGCATGCAGTACCCCAGGGCTCAGTGCTAGGACCTTTGCTTTTCACCCTGTACATGCTACCACTGGGAGATATCATTAGGAAGCATGGCGTTAGTTTTCGTTGTTATGCTGACGATACTCAGCTCTAGATTTCTTCACGCCCTGACGAAACTTACCAAGTCACAAGATTAACGGAATGCATAGCTGATAAAAAAAAAAAAATTATTTTTTTCTGAATTAAGTTGCAGGAAATTACTAGTCATCCAATTTTTTTTTTTTTAATTAATGGATTAATAAAAAAAAAAAAAACTCCACAAGTAATAACCTAGAATACTGTCTAACACTTGATGGCTGCTCTATCAAGTCCTCGTCGTCAGTTAGGAACCTGGGTGTGCTCTTTAATACCAATCTTTCATTTGAAAGCCACGTTTCTAGCATCTGTAAAACTGCATTCTACCATTTTAAAAATATATCTAAATTACGGCACATGCTTTCAATACAAAATGCTGAACAGTTGATGAGCATTGAATGTAAAATGCCACAGCTTTTTAAATATCTGAACGTACACTCTTAATATTAGTCAATCAAGCATTAGACCATGTTATGATATTATGACAAATCAAGCACTATTTAATGATAGAACTTTAGAACTAAAACTGCTGGTAACCATGTATGAATGCACATTTGTAATTTAACTTTCGACTGGTGGTGGTGCTTAAGATATTGTTGGTCATTTCAGTGTTTCTGTGTAAAAAAAAAAAAAAAAAAAAAGATAATCGTAATTATATTATTGTTAAAAGATAATTATACTACTACTACTACTACTACTACTACTACTAATAACAATATACAACGCTCTAAGGCTTGTTGGGCTGCTGGGTTCATGAATATTAAATCACGTTGACAGCATTCGCTCCAAACTTATTTGCTGAAATCAAAACAGGGACAGGAAAAGATGAGCGCTAGCCAATGAGATTGCCGTTTGTGCATTAGTCCCGCCCAATACCGGAAAAAAGCAGCATATCTTCTGCTTGTTCTTAAAAGCAATGGAATTTTGAAAGGAAAATACAAAGAATATTGTTAACATGTAGCGCGTCGTTTTTGCTTGGTATGCAAGACGCGCTGTGTGTGTAACGCGCTCAAAAAAAAACAAACAAAAAAAAAGCCTTCACAGGACCTTTAGAGTTTACAGTATGTCAGATGAGCTGCTTTGAAAACGTATACATTAGATCGCTTGACGAGAGCGAAACTCTCACTCTCAGAAAGTGCTCAGTCTGAGTGTTCAGCGAGTGAAAATATATCTACGCTAAACTTATTCTTAGCCTCTAACACACACACACACACACACACACACACACAGGTGAGTAAAATCTAAGCATTTATTAGCCAATGGCTAATGTTAGATATTTAGTTGCCCAGAGTGAAATGTACTCGCATATGTGAGTGATTTCCTCACATTGTAGACGGTTGCACAGAGTAAGTTACCCTGGTAACTGACACGGAGTATAAAGTTACCTCTTTCAGAAAAGGGCTTGACTTACCCTGCTTTCTCTGGTTTAACATACCTCCCATTCTGAAACGGAAAACACGGCGTTCCCCTCATTTCAAGGTTAACAGTTTTCACTTACCCTTCTTTCTGAAACGGGCCCCTGGGGTCCGTTCTTCATATGTCGCTAACTAAATTAGCTGGATTTGATTGTTGACGATTTGGCATGATCTTGGATTGTTTGCTTCTTCGACGCTCATCCTGGGGTCCGTTCTTCATACCTCGATTAATACATCTGAGATGATTTGACAGATCCCAGATCTTTTAATTGTGATAACTGATCTCTGGCTAATTTGGTTCTTCAAATGAATTTGCGTATTGGATTAAAATATCTGGATTAAATTATCTAAGATTACTGCGCGTTCTTGTGTTCACTGAAGAGGGCAGATGCATCAATACTCGAAACAACGATCAGTAAAGCAGCGATTGGCTGGTGTCAAGACAACGTAATGACATCATATAATTAAAGCCACCTGGCAAAAAAAAAAAAACTTGACAAATTACAAACCCGATTAAAAAGTTGGGACACTGTACAAATTGTGAATAAAAACGGAACGCAATAATTTACAAGTCTCAAACTTATTCACAATAGAATATAGATAACATATCAAATGTTGAAAGTGAGACATTTTGAAATGTCATGCCAAATATTGGCTCATTTTGGATTTCATGACAGCTACACATTCCAAAAAAGTTGGGACAGGTAGCAATAAGAGGCCGGAAAAGTTAAATGTACATATAAGGAACAGCTAGAGGACCAATTTGCAACTTATTAGGTCAATTGGCAACATGATTGGGTATAAAAAGAGCCTCTCAGAGTGGCAGTGTCTCTCAGAAGTCAAGATGGGCAGAGGATTACCAACTCCCCCAATGCTGCGCCAAAAAATAGTGGAGCAATATCAGAAAGGCGTTTCTCAGAGAAAAATTGCAAAGAGTTTGAAGTTATCATCATCATCATCATCTACAGTGCCTAATATCATCCAAATATTCAGAGAATTTGGAACAATCTCTGTGCGTAAGGGTCAAGGCCGGAAAACCATACTGGATGCCCGTGATCTTAGGGCCCTTAGATGGCACTCGCTGTCTAGCGCATAGCGGTGTCGTAAAATGGCAGCCAAGCCCTGCGCCTTCTCCCTCTCCATCATTTCTCCTAGTCCCCTCTATTCAGTCGACTAAAGAGGTTAAACATTGAAGTAAATGAGCCCACAAAACGCTGTATTAACGGCGATCCTAATAAACAAGAGTTTTTTCCTCTTATGACTGTATGTATTGTGTCCCCTACATTGTGTGCACCCCTGCATACAAGCGCTGTTAATTCAGCACTACAGAATCACTCAAAAGTCCGGCCGTGACCAGATTACAAACACAGACTTCCTTACATTCAATCCCCACGGTTCAGGCGACTGGAGATGTAAATATTGTAGTCAAATGTAGATGTAAATACTGTTGTCAAGCACGCTCGCCTGCACACCAACGCTGTTTTTAACAACAAATAAATAAATACAGCCAAGAGCTCGTTGCTTCCCAGGCAGAGAATCTCCTTCCTGGGAACGATTTTAGACTCCGCCCAAATGAGGGCATGGCTATCAAACAAGTGCGCTGACTACACAGCAGCTTGCATGTTCATTCAAAATGGGAACCAACAGACCCCTTAAAAATTCAGAGAATGCTAGGCCTAATGGCATCAGCTTCTCCAGTACTTCCGCTAGGCATGACGCGCATGTGCCCCCTTGCAGTGCTGGCTGAAATCATGGGTTCCTCCCCAAGTGTGGCATTCAGGCCAGCTTTGGATCAAAGTGGGCCGTGGCTGCGTCAAAGCCCTGGGCACGTGGTCGAATCCCCGCCTCTACGAGTCAGGGGTGAGCTTGGGGACAGTTTCTAGACAGATGGTTGTCACCACGGACGCCTCCAACATGGGTTGGGGTGCTCTGTGCGAGGGCGAACCGGTCTTCGGCTCATGGTTGAGCACGGAGTCACGGCTGCACATAAACTGCCTAGATATGCTGGCAATAGTGCTAGCCCTCGAGACTTCTCTACCACATCTCTCAGGTCACCATGTTCTAGTCCGCACGGACAACACGACAGTGGTCTCCTACATAAACCGCCAAGGCGGGCTCAGGTCGAGATGGCTCAACTAACAGGTCAGACATCTCCTCCTATGGGCAAAAGACAAATGACATTTGCTAAAAGCAGTGCATGTGCCAGGCAGCCTGAACCAGGAAAGCAGACATGCTCTCCAGGGGCCTCGTGTCCCCAGAGGAATGGACTCTCCATCCCCAAACAGTTCAGATGATATGGAATGTTTTCGGGAGGGCAGAGGTTGACCTCTTCACCTCCAAAAGACAAGTCACTGCCCATTTTATTTTTCAAAGAGCAGGGATGCGCTCTTAAGGTCTGCTCTTATGCTTTTCCTCCAGTCCCGTTCCTCCCTCAGGTCTTAAAAAGAATCAGGGAATGCGGGCACACAGTCCTGCTAGTGGCTCCACTTTGGCGAACCCACCACTGATTCCCCGAGTTAATTCAGCTACTATCAGCAGCTAAAAATCTCCTTTCTCAGGCAAACGGGACAGTCTGGCACTCCCGTCCCAAACTGTGGGCACATGTCTGGCCACTCAAAGGGAGCTTGAGTACCTCCCAGTGAGTGTCCTGATCAGTGAAGCTAGAACTCCGTCTACTAGGCGTCTCTATGCCCCTAAATGGTCAGTGTTCTCTGACTGGTGTTCAGCCAGGAACCATAACCCAGTGTTATGTGAAATATCACAGATACTCGTTTTTCTACAAGAGATGTTGGATGCAGGACGCACTCCATCCACACTCAGTTTACATACCTCACCCTCCTACAGTGCCAGCCTGGAACCTTCACTGGTCCTACGAGCACTAAAAGAACCTCCCTTCGAACCGTTGCAAAAGGCCAAACTAAAACCGCTTTCGCTGAAAACTGCCCTGCTATTAGCACTGGCATCAGTTAAGCGTGTTGGTGACATTCAAGCGCTCTCAATAGCGTTAGCTTACGACACCATGGGCCTCCAATGCCCCATAGGTGTCAAAGCTCACTCCACCAGAGGCATGGTCTAATGGAGTTTCTATTGGTTACATCTGTAGATCGGCAGGCTGGTCCTCACCGTCTACCTTTACCAGATTCTACAGCCTGGAAGTCCCTGCACAAGTCCTAGCTGTATAACGAATATTAAGACGGCCTTGTAAGCCCGTCCCTGTCATAAGCTGGCATCTGGGGCCTTCATATGCTTCAATGGTTAAAAAGTTTTCCTTGTTGTCGGCCTCTATGAGCCCAGTAGTATAAGGCTTATGCTTGCTTATTTTTTTATTTATATATTTATATATATATATATATATATATATATATATATGTATATATAAAATATATAAAAAAAAAAAAAAAAAAAAAAAAACACACACACACACTCACCTAAAGGATTATTAGGAATACCATACTAATACTGTGTTTTTGTCCCCTTTCGCCTTCAGAACTGCCTTAATTCTACGTGGCATTGATTCAACAAGGTGCTGAAAGCATTCTTTAGAAATGTTGGCCCATATTGATAGGATAGCATCTTGCAGTTGATGGAGATTTGTGGGATGCACATCCAGGGCACGAAGCTCCCGTTCCACCACATCCCAAAGATGCTCTATTGGGTTGAGATCTGGTGACTGTGGGGGCCATTTTAGTACAGTGAACTCATTGTCATGTTCAAGAAACCAATTTGAAATGATTCAAGCTTTGTGACATGGTGCATTACCCTGCTGGAAGTAGCCATCAGAGAATGGGTACATGGTGGTCATAAAGGGATGGACATGGTCAGAAACAATGCTCAGGTAGGCCGTGGCATTTAAACGATGCCAAATTGGCACTAAGGGGCCTAAAGTGTGCCAAGAAAACATCCCCCACACCATTACACCACCACCAGCAGCCTGCACAGTGGTAACAAGGCATGATGGATCCATCTTCTCATTCTCCCCCTTAAAACAAAATGAACGGGACGTGAGAGACTGTAACATCTATTGTTTGTCTGAAACATGGCTCACGCCCGTGGTCCCGGACACAGCTGTGACGCCATCGGAGAACTTCTCTGTTTTTCGGATGGACAGAACAGCCGAGGCCAGTAAATCCAAAGGCGGTGGAGTATGCTTCATGATCAACAAGAAATGGTGCGATCCCAGGAACATCATCATTCTCTCGCGGTCCTGCTCGCCTCATCTGGAACATTTAACAATCATTTGCAGTCCATTCTATCTGCCGAGGGTTAGTTTTCTGCGGTTGTCGCGACTGCTGTTTACATTCCACCGCAGGCAGACACAACGCTGGCTTTATCTGGACTTCATGATGTTGCCAGCGGCATCATAAACAAACATCCCGACGCGGCATTCATTGTCGCGGGCGATTTTAACAAAGCAAACCTAAAGAAAGTCCTGCCAAACTTTCACCAGCACGTCTCCTGTCCTACACGAGGAGCAAACACGCTGGATCACTGCTACTCTCTGTTCAAGAACGCCTATAAAGCGCGGTCACTTCCAGCGTTTGGCAAATCGGATCATGCCGCCATTTTCCTCCCTCCCGAATACAAACAAAAGCTCGTTCAGGAACCCCCGGTGAGGCGGGAAGTTGAGCGCTGGTCACCCCACTCAGAGACCGCGCTACAGGCAGCTCTGGATGATGTTGACTGGGAAATGTTCCGAGCGAGTTCAGCCGACGTAAACGAGTTCACAGACGTGGCGCTTTGCTTCATCAACACGCTTACAGAGCAAGCCACGCAAACAATAACGTCCTTCTCAAATCAGAAACCGTGGGTGGACAATTCAATCCGCACGGCAGTGAACGCATGCACTGCTGCTTACAACGCCGGTCTCCATTCAGGGAATATGACTGAATACAGAATGTCCTGTTATGCTCTGCGGCGTGCAGTTAAAGCCGCAAAGCTCCGATATAAAGACCGAGGGGAGTCATTTCCAACTCAACGACTCGCGGCGCATGTGGCAAGGTCTGAGGTCCATCTGCTCGTTTGGATCTAAATCCTCTGCAGAGGTGAGCACTGACCCGTTGCCCGTGAACGAGTTAAACTCTTTCTACGCTCGCTTTAACTGTAACCGCGGCAACGCGACTCCGCCAAGTGGCGCGTTAGAGAAAATTACTCAGAGCAGCAACAACCACGTGATCTCTGTCTCAGAGGATGAAGTTCGGAGAGCACTCAAGCGTGTGGACATCAGGAAAGCTGCCGGGCCGGATGGTATTTCAGGTCGTGTTCTACGGTCCTGTGCTGATCAGCTCGCTGGGTTGTTTACATCTATCTTTAATGAGTCCCTCGCTACATCTGTGGTCCCCACCTCCTTCAAAAAAATCCACCATCATCCCTGTCCCTAAGGACAGTAAACCCTCTTGCCTAAATGACTATCGTCCAGTGGCTCTCATGTCTATAGTCATGAAGGTCTTTGAGAGACTCATTAAAAACACCATTTGCGCCTTCATTCCTGACACTTTGGACCCTCTTCAGTTTGCCTATCGTCCCAATAGATCGACTGAAGATGCCATCTCTCATGTCCTCCACTCCTCCCTCACATCGACAGCAAATGTGGGAACTACGCAAGGCTGCCATTTATTGACTATAGCTCAGCCTTGAACACCATAGTTCCCACCAAGCTAACCTCCAAACTCCTGGATCTCGGCCTGAATCCTTCTCTCTGCCACTGGATTGAGGACTTCCTCACTGGCAGGCCTCAGGTGGTGAGAATAGGCCAGTTCACCTCCACCTCCATCACCCTGAGTGTGGGAGCTCCACAGGGCTGTGTCCTGAGTCCCCTGCTCTACTCTCTCTACACACATGACTGTTTGTCCACACACAGCTCCACCTCTATCATCAAATTTGCTGATGATACTGTTGTCCTGGGCCTCATTTCCAACAACAATGAGACGGCATACTTGGACGAGGTGGAGCATCTAACATCATGGTGCCAGGACAACTGTCTCTCTCTGAATGTTGGCAAGACCAAAGAACTGATTGTGGACTTCAGGAAGAGACAGCAACGGACATACTCCCAGATGATCAGCGGGTCACCAGTAGAGAGAGTGAGCAGCTTCAAGTACCTGGGTGTAAACATCTCCGAGGACCTGACCTGGACTGCTCACATTCAGACACAGGTGAAAAAAGCCAGGCAAAGACTGTACCACCTGCGCCAGCTGAGGAAATTTAGGGTTTCACCAGCTATCCTGAAAACTTTCTATTTAGGGGCGATAGAAAGTGTATTAACTCAGTGCATCACAGCGTGGTATGGGAACAGCACCAGTCGTGACCGCAAAGCCCTGCAAAGAGTTGTGCGCTTATCCGAGCGTATCTCAGGGTCAGCTCTCCCGTCTCTGCAGGACGTCTACACCAAACGCTGCAAAGGTAGAGCTACTAAGATCGTCAAGGGCTCTAATCACCCTGCAAACCTTCATTTCACGCTGCTGCCATCTGGTAAGCATTTCCAAAGCCTGATGGCCAAAACTGAGAGACTCAGGAGGAGCTTCTTCCCCCAGGCCATCAGACTCCTGAACTCAGTCACTTAACACCACGTGACTTCAGTTCAGGATAAACATCGATACACTGACATTGCACTGCACTTTCTGTTCTTGTTGTTACTGTGTAACAACCTGTTATAAACCTGTTTGCACATTATACTCTTTATACATTTGTTAACCACATATTTATAAGTTTACAGTTTACTCACTGCACAGTCTACTTCAATTATTTTATCCCACTTTATTCTTATTTTTTTTACTTTTTTTTTTTCTTCTCTTGACTTTATAATTCTACAGATATAGATGTGTGTATAGTACTTTTTATCCTATTTCTATATAATTTCCTTGTGTTTTTAACTGTGAATTTGCACTGTCCATGGAGCGGACCTGTTTACATTTCACTGCCGGTTGTATATTCTGTATATAACTGTGTATGTGACAAATAAAACTCTTGAATCTTGAATCTGTTTACGCCAAATTCTGACTCTGGTCTGAGTCTCGATTTCTGTTGAGACATTCAGATGGTAGGCAACATTTTTCCAGTCTTCAACGGTCCAATTTTGGTGAGCTCGTGCAAATTGTAGCCTCTTTTTCCTATTTGTAGAGGAGATGAGTGGTACCCGGTGGGGTCTTCTACTGTTGTAGCCCATCCGCCTCAAGGCTGTGCGTGTTGTGGCTTCACAAATGCTTTGCTGCATACCTCGGCTGTAACGAGTGGTTATTTCAGTCAAAGTTGCTCATCTATCAGCTTGAATCAGTCGGCCCATTCTCCTCTGACCTCTAGCATCAACGAGGCATTTTCGCCCACAGGACTGCCGACTGTAGCTCTCATGAAATCCAAAATGAGCCAATATTTGGCATGACATTTCAAAATGTCTCACTTTCAACATTTGATATGTTATCTATATTCTATTGTGAATAAAATAAAAGTTTATGAGATTTGTAAATTATTGCATTACTTTTTTTATTCACAATTTGTAGTGTCTCAACTTTTTTGGAATCGGGTTTGTATTTTGATTAAAAAATAAAAATAAATAAAACATTTAATTTATCTATTATAACTTTAAAAAAAAGTATATATAAAGATCCAGAAATTCGTTGTTTTTTTTTTTTAATTTGTCAAGTTTTTTGCCAGGTGGCTTTTTTAATTATATGATGTCATTATGTTGCTGTCTTGACGCCAGCAAATTGCTGCATTACTGATCGTGGTTTCAAGTATCGATGCATCTGCCCTCTTCAGGGAACACAGGAACGCGCGGTAATCTCAGATAACTTAATCCAGATATTTTAATCAAATCCGCAAATTCGTTTGAAGAACCAAATTAGCCAGAGATCAGTTATGATTAAAAGATCTGGGATCTGTCAAATCATCTCAGATGTATTAAGCGAGGTACAAAGAACGGACCCCTGCTAATGAGTAACAACCAGATGTTTTTTTATTATGTTCTGATATGAAAAACCAACTGTGTCATTGTCACGACTAACTAACTAACTAGGTTAGCAGTATAGAGGGTATGCATTGACATAACTTTCTTGCCGGAACACGCCCCCTGGAGCCAGGACTGAGTGGCAAAAGAGCTGCTGCATGATAGATTTAATGGAGGAAAATGCGAGGAAAACAAACAGTTATCGGTTTAGACTAAAGGTTGGACTCAAGATATAGTGTTCCTTACAACTTAAAGATCCACTATCCATGGATATTGCCATGCAGCCAGGAATCATGTTTTCCTGACATTTATATGAGCCCAATTTCAATACATAAATATTTATCACTGTCAGTCACCACAATTTCAGGAGTGAATCCTGCACATACACTCACCTAAAGGATTATTAGGAACCCCCGTTCAATTTCTCAATGCAATTATCTAATCAACCAATCACATGGCAGTTGCTTCAATGCATTTAGGGGTGTGGTCCTGGTCAAGACAATCTCCTGAACTCCAAACTGAATGTCAGAATGGGAAAGGAAGGTGATTAAGCAATTTTGAGCATGGCATGGTTGTTGGTGCCAGACGGGCTGGTCTGAGAATTTCACAATCTGCTCAGTTACTGGGATTTTCACGCACAACCATTTCTAAGGTTTACAAAGAATGGTGTGAAAATGGAAAAACATCCAGTATGCGACAGTCCTGTGGGTGAAAATGCCTCTGAATCAAGCTGATAGAAGAGCAACTTTGACTGAAATAACCACTCGTTACAACCGAGGTATGCAGCAAAGCATTTGTGAAGCCACAACATGCACAACCTTGAGGCGGATGGGCTACAACAGCAGAAGACCCCACTGGGTACCACTCATCTCCACTACAAATAGGAAAAAGAGGCTACAATTGCACAAGCTCACCAAAATTGGACAGTTGAAGACTGGAAAAATGTTGCCGGTCTGAGTCTCGATTTCTGTTGAGACATTCAGATGGTAGAGTCAGAATTTGGCGTAAACAGAATGAGAACATGGATCCATGCCTGGTTACCACTGTGCAGGCTGCTGGTGGTGTAATGGTGTGGGGGATGTTTTCTTGGCACACTTTAGGCCCCTTAGTGCCAACTGGGCATCGTTTAAATGCCACGGCCTACCTGAGCATTGTTTCTGACCATGTCCATCCCTTTATGACCACCATGTACTACCCATTCTCTGATGGCTACTTCCAGCAGGATAATGCACCATGTCACAAACTTGAATCATTTCAAATTGGTTTCATGAACAAGACAAGGAGTTCACTGTACTAAAATGGCCCCCACAGTCACCAGGTCTCAACCCAATAGAACATCTTTGGGATGTGGTGAAACAGGAGCTTCGTGCCCTGGATGTGCATCCCACAAATCTCCATCAACTGCAAGATGCTATCCTATCAATATGGGCCAACATTTCTAAAGAATGCTTTCAGCACCTTGTTGAATCAATGCCATGTAGAATTAAGGCAGTTCTGAAGGCGAAAGGGGGTCAAACACAGTATTAGTATGGTGTTCCTAATAATCCTTTAGGTGAGTGTATATGCAGGTGGGCCTATGTATTGAAGCATGTATGTGGCCGCTTGTCAAGAATGGAAAACAAATGTTATATACAAATTCTGATTATAGGCCTATTAAAGGTGCCCTAGAATGGAAAACTGTATTTACCTTGGCATAGTTCAATAATAAAGAGTTCTGTACATGGAACTAACATACCATGAGCCTCAAACACCATTGTTTCCTCCATCATATGTAAATCTTGTGCTTGAAAAAGACCACTGAAAAATGGCAAACCCCAACATAACACCGACTGTGACACAACAGTCGGGATCATTAATATTTACGCCTCCCCAAATTTGCATACAACCAGCCCATGTTCAAGGCCAGGCAGTATTAACATGGACCTGCACCGAATCAACAGAAGTTTTGCAGGTATTGTGAAGATGAGGGCAATAGAGTGAAAACGGCAGATCATGGATATAAAATGTTATGTTCCAGGCTGTGCAGGGGATGTGAGCACTTTTCATAGCCTTCCCACAGAACAGAACTGTCAAGAGGAATGGTTGATGTTTATCTATAACAGGATACAGCACCAATTGAATTCAAAGTTGTTAGTCAGAACTAGTGTCGTTAACGAAAATGACGAAAAATGTTCAATGACTAAGACAAAACGAGATGACACAAACGTCCTTAAACTATTATTTTAACTATATAAACATGCAATATCATTGACGAAAAAATACAAGACTAAAATGTAGTTTAAAAAATAAAAACTTGATAAAGCACTTCGGTTTTGTCGGGGTGAAAAAAAAAAAAGAGGAGCGTTCATGCTTGCGGTTGCCAGATTTCAGTAACTGAATCTCCCAATCAGAGCTTTTCTGTTAAAAGAACATGTATTCTATCTGGTGTTTTGCTTAAACGTGCAATCTGGCAACCATGTGCACGCACGCTCTCTCTCAAACACCAATAAACAAGTAAGCTGCATTTCAGCAATCTCCATTTGAGACTTTCTGCTTAAAGGGATACTCCTCCGTTTTTCCATATTAAACCATGTTATTCCCCCAACTAAGATGAGTTGATACATAACATCTCGTTTCAGTGCGTGCATTTGACATTTTGCTCTGACGCGCGGTGACATTTTGATAGCACTTAGCTCAGCCCACTAAGCCCAGTTCATTCATTAGGTACCAAACAAAGATCAAGTTAGAAGCGACCAAACACCTCCACGTTTTCTCGGCGCAGTAAAAAGTCACGTCTCAAAAATCCTCTCCCCCTCACCCTCTTCATTTCCGTCAATAGAACCAAAGCATTTTTCAGGCGTGACTTTTTACTGCGCCGAGTCGAAGTACTCTCAAAAGTGCTATTCCGCCATACATTATAGTTATCCTTTATAACCCGCTTAGAAAAGAGCCATGTTTTAATTTGTGACACCGTACTTGGTCGTTCAACTATTCGTGTAACTGTAATTAAATAGGGAAAACATGGAGGTGTTTGGTCGCTTCTAACTTGATCTCTGTTTGGTACATAATGAATGAACTGGGCTTAGTGGGCTAAGCTAAGTGCTATCAAAATGTCACAGCGCGTCAGAGCGATTAAGTGCACGCACTGAGACGAGAGAGGTATGCATCAACTCGTCTTAGTTAAGGGAATAACAGTTTAATTTGAAAAAACGGTAGAGTATCCCTTTAAAGTGTCATTCAGTCGGTCTATGTTCTGTCATGACTCACCGAGCCGCTTGTGCTGTTTGAGATTGTGTTAGCTGAATAACCGCACTTGTGTGAGCTACTGAAATGAGCCAATCAGAGCAGAGCTCATCATTATTATTCATGACCCTTCCTAATAAGGCACAAACAGACCATTTCATTCTAGGGACAATTTCTAGGGTTGTAAATGGACCTGTTAAACTGTATCTGGACAATTTTTGCCCTCAAATAAGCCATATACTCTCTATGTTGATATCAGAAAACAATTTAAAATATTGTTGTTTCAACTATGGCACCTTTAATAATTTTTTTTTTATATCGCCTAGACAGCACGCAAATAGCGCTCCCTTTATAATCATTAAAAGATGTCACTCATTCCGTGAATGCGATCTCACAAAGTTCCGTTATATTAATATAGCTTTCCTTTGTTTTTGTTTTTTTTATACATTATATAGCTTTCCTGTAGCTCAAAACAATAAGAGCGTGGCACTAGCAACACCAAGGTCATGGGTTCGATTCCCAGGGAAAGCAAGAACTGACAAAATATAAAAAAAATGTGTACCTTCAATGTAATGCAAGTCGTTTTGGATAAAACCGTCTGCCAAATGCATAAATGTAAATGTAAATTAATCAGTAGGGCTGGGTATTGACACAAATTTCACAATTCAATTAGATTCTGATTCACAAGCTTGCAAGTCGATTCGATATTGATTATTTTAGATATATCAGGTACAATACATGGCAAATTTTCTCAAGAAAACAATGCTGTAAACTATGGGAGTCATTTGGTAGTACATTAGCTATAATGTTGAAGGTAAAAATTTACTGATTTGTACATAAATTACACTTTTTAAAATAACAATAAAGTTATAATATTAACTTTACAATTACAAACATATTTTTACTCCAATTCATTTTTTGCAATAACATCTAAATGGTCATAAATCTGGCAAGTTATTTAAACACACATCAAAGGGGTGGTAAAACACGATTTCACTTTTCTAACTTTAGCTAGTGTGTAATGTTGCTGTTTGAGCATAAACAACATCTGCAAATTTACAACGTTCAAAGTTTAACGCAAAGGGAGATATTGGCTTTTAAAGAAATCAATTTCTAAGGACTACAGCAAACGGCAGGTAGGGACTACAGACATTCCTCCAGGGTTGCTGACATCACCAACCTCAATATTTACATAAACACCTCCTCCGAGAATATTAAATAAGGGGGGGGGCAAGGCCATTTTTTATTGCTGTGGAGAAGAGTTGTTGTGGTATAGTTAGTAGGCTGGAGTGCTGTTGCCGCAATGTCGACGAAACGCTGTTATTTTCATCCGTATTGCAAGGTCCACTTTGTTCAGCCTTCCTAGGGACAGGGGAGTTAGGGATCAATGGTCAAAATTTATTTTTAACTCAGTCCCTCATAATTATTACCCAAATCTCACTCTCTGTGCTGCACATTTTACAGAGGAAAGCTTCCACAATCTTTGCAAATTCAATGCAGGAGTCGCACAACGGCTTGTCCTGAAAGATGGAGCAGTTCCAACTTTAAAAACAGAAGCCGTTTACGGGCCACAGCCTGTAAGTGAGATTTATTTTTCGTCAATGTGTTTTGCTGTAATAGATCGTATTGTTAATTGTACGTTGTAGCAAGGAAGTAAACAAATGACAACGCTGTTTGGCTCTGCAAACCAGTTTGTTAAATGCTCATTCATACTTAACGTTATCCGACAAACACCTAACGTTACAAACTTTTTTTAAATCTCAACAGTGAACTTGGAATTAGTACAAATTATTCTTTGATTAGAACTTTTATGTATTATCTACAGGCATGCTAAACATGGTTCTGTGTTTGATTTGGCTACTATAGTAAAGCCAATGTTTAGTGTTTGTTTTGTGTTAATAGTTCTTGCGACAGATATTTGCTCAGTCCCAAATCGCTAGAATCAACATTGTTTCTAATACTACCAAAGCACAGACTACCAGTAAAGGTAAGGGGCGTGACCTTTCCGAAAAACGTGCACTAGGCGGCTAGCGAATCACAACAAACTGGGCCAGCTAACCAATCTGAGCCGATTGCGTATTTGAGGGACCGGCTTCATAGAACCCGGAAACCACAGACTGTTTTTACAAGGAGGGACAGAGCAGTGTAGAATAAAGGTACAATATAAAAATAATGCCCACAAGTTAGTCTTACCACCCCTTTAAATATTGAAAAACATTAAAAAATTATAATGAATATGTAATATGGTGCATATATTTAGCAAAATGCTCCTCTTTAGAGTTAATTTTTCTAGCTCACTAACGAGTTTATGGACACTGGATATGGTTTTTCTGAGATTAATGTGACGTTACATGACATTGTTTACAAGCTGTTTTACTTACGTCTTTCCATGGTTGAAACACTGATTGAAAGATTCCATGTGACATGATACAGATTTTGGTAACATGTACTCTCTCTTTAAACACAATTTCATATGCTCATTCATGTTTATTTCGCGCTGTAACTGGTATTAAGGTGGAAGGGAAGATCAGTTCATGTGAAGCGCTCTTGAGCTGAGCTGTGCCAGAGCGATCTCACGCCACAGTGGTTTTTATGTTTTTGAATGTCGTAACAAAATGGACGTAATTTAAAATCTGAGACTTTTGTTCATATCAATAGTAACAATTGCGATGTATTGGATGGGAGGTGCTACAATGTTCCGCTCATTCATCAACCGAAAACAGATTGACTAATCGATTTGTGGAATTTAAGAACTGATTAAAATCGAGAAATCTATTTTTTTTTTTTTTTTTACACAGCCCTATTAATCAGTGAAGCTGACTACACAATTAATCTCTGATTTACATGTCTGCACGTTGTTAGAGAGGATTTGCGCACGTGCATAACTCAGCACTGGACAAAAACTCAAGCGGTGAGTGGATTCTAACTTAAACACCTGTGATTGGCCATTGCTTCAATAAATCAACAAACATGTCTGTGATTGGCTACATTACTCACCGAAGAAAACACGTTGGAAATGTAATCATTTGATGAGCGCAAATACAGATACGCACAGGAACTTTTGCCAAGAAAACCGATCGTAGCTTAGAGGCAGCTTTTGCCTCTAAAAGCAATCAGTAGCAGAAGCAGCAGTGGTTTGTAAACGTTCTGCTAGACGAGTTGATGTTTAATTTGAGCTACAAATAACAGTTCTGAACCTTTAAGTAGTTTAATTGTACATAACTCAATCATTCACGAGGAAGCAGGTTCACAAACTAAAAACTAATTAACCAAGTAAGTTATCCTTTACCAGAACAGATCATTCAAACACTGCAGCTGCGAACACTGAATGTTTTCATATATCACAAGCCCATAAGTAACTACGAGTGCATATTAAAGTATATTCCAGCATGAAGGAATGAGATTGCTTCGGTTTACTATATTTAGAGAGCGTCATACTCGTGAGATCCTCTTACCTCTCCCTGTCCCCCCCATGAGCCGTTATAAACGCCGTCATTGTCCTCATTAAGGCCTAACTCTTTCAACCAGCTGTACTTTGGTTGGTTAATGAGCAGTGTTGACATGTTCGCTGCTGCTGGTCGGAAACTCAGCGAGAGTTTACTCCTCAGAACGAAGAGTCGCGTAAGTCTCAGCGTCAGCACACGCTGCATCATGAACTGACGAGCAGCAGCTGAACGCAACGCTCATGCGCGCCCTCGATCACATGTGTACGGCACTTCTGATTGGTCACGTCACGACTCACCCCCTTCAGCTGTCTATGGCTGTGTACCAGTTCGTTTTTATTATGCCCTTCATTCGCTAACTTCCCTCCGTCTCGTTCACTCGGATGTGTGTCATTGTACGTTTCATGAGTGCCCACCACTGGCGGAACTGGAACGTCCTAAGCCCTTAAACACGAGAGTTTTTAATTAATTAATTTATTTATTTATTAATTTGTTTTTGTTTTTTTACAGAAAATATATACAATTTCACACACACAAATATGGAAACCCCTATTATCCCCTATTAGGGGATAGTGGGGCACAACCTAACACTTTTTGACTTTCTCAATTTGTGTAAATCGACATGGGGTTCAGAGTATTTATTTCCCCCCACATTAATTTCACACATGTCTAGTACAATTATGTGGTTTTGTTTCAGTAATAGAGTGTATACCTTTTTATTGATTTCCCTAGAAAGAATGGAAGTGAAATGTGACAACATGCCCCATAGGTGGGGTACATTGTAACATGTGGGGGACACAGTGTAACATGAAATATGACAGCTTAAAATGTTATTTGATCTAATCAAAAAATATACAAGACAAACTAAAATATTTTGTCAATAAAATACAATTATTAACTTTTTCATATAATAATGGCATTTTTAATAATTAAAAATAAACACATCTTTGAGTTTGACAACAAATACACTGCAAAATACAGCATAGTTCAAAACTAATTTCTGAACATTGACTCTGTCTTTATTCACCTTTTTCTCATGGTTTTTCAATAGAATTCATAAAAGTATAGAATATAATAGCATAATTATTTGTATAATACAAAATATCACACTCCAGAATATATGATATATGATAATAACATATAGTTAAGTATTTAAATATGACAGGATTAATAAGTAGAATTTAGTGCGTTCCACACTCTGGTCCAGTAGGTGGCGGAAATGCACCTTTTATGCCAAATCACCATAAGAAAGTCCCACACGAAAATGCGTCCAATGAGAATCACACGTTGTCGATGACGCTGCAGTAAATATGGGCTCGTTACTTCCGGCTGAGAGAAATGGCGGGTGACAGAGACAGAATGGCGGATCTAGAGGATGGAGAGCTTGAGTCTGATCACGAGTCTGATATGCGCGATGCTGCAGCGGAGCGAGTGCAGGTGTTCATTCTGTCCAACACGCTCTTGTTGTGTTAATATCGATTAATTGATTGACTGTATGTTTGAAATATCTCTGCGAAACAATGACGTATCTGCAGCTATTTAAACATCAGCCTCGAGTGTCCGCTAATGTTTTGTTATAATAGACTATTATTGTAATAAGATCAAACACTGTTGTGCAGTCAAATTAATCGGTCTAGGCCAGATGTAGGTAGTTATGTGCCTTTTCCCCTTCACCTTTTCACGCTTTGGACATGAAATGTCATGTTTGAAGCATTCTTACTTACTTTGCTAAATCAGGGGTTCCCAACTACGTTCCTAGAGCCAACACTGGACATTTTGAATCTCTCCTTTCTCTGACACACCCATTTTAGGTCTTGGAGTTTAATCAGATGTGTTTGATTGAGGAGACATGCAGAATGTGCTGTGTAAGTGGGCTTCAGCCTGAATGTGGTTGGGAACCCCTGTGCTAGACTGCTAGTATGGATGCTTCTTTAATGGACTGCTTGAAAATGTTTTTTGTTTTGTTTTTTTTAAACTAACTGCTCCTCCATGTCAACTGAAAGGTCTTTTCCTGGGCAACAGATGGGATCTCTGACCCAAGCAAATTCCTCACTGAAATAACGGCTGAATTGTTTCAGTCCTTCAACATTGTGTTAATCAAAGGAGAGAGATATTTATCCCTTGTCTCTTGTACATAGTCAGTGAAGTTGGGAAACGTGCAACATTTTTATTAATCAGCTGATCACGGCAAAGATCCAATTTGCCAATGAATGCACTGACTTTATTTGAAAAAAGCAAGATGTTGGCATCTCCCTTGCATCGATGTGTTCAACATTCAATCTGTCAAATGTGAAGATGTTTCTTGCCAAGTCTTGCCAAGACTGCGCACGGTCTGACTTGGCAAGAAACATCTTCACCTCTGAACGCAATTCTGAGGTGATGTAAAACCCGACCTCTGGAGAGCCAGCAGGACTTTTTTTTTTTTTATGCAGAGCTGGGTTTTTTTCTTATGTACGTTCTACTTGAAAAGCAATACAATACACCCCTTGCCCCCCTTTTTGAGAACCACTGTTTGAAAGGAAAATGTTTTTCGTCTTAATCAAACTTGCTTTGATTCTGAAGCAAATATAAGTTGACTTCATCCTGTTAAAGCCTCTCATTATACAATCAGCTAACATCTCTAGTGGCATCATTCAATACATTTTTCATGGACAAAATCTAGTTGTGCTCTTTTTGATATTCTTCACCTGTAATTGCAGGTATCATCTTATCAGAGCAGAGGACCCTCTTTAAATGCTGCATCAGTCACAGGATACCGCAACTGCAACAACACAGACTCCAGCGACAACAACTCCGACTCTGAAGACGAGGCTGTGCTGTGGAGACAGAAACGGCTCAAGTGTTCCAGTCTTCCGGCTCCTGTCCATGCCAGGGCTGCAGCTGGCCCCTTTGCTCGCAAGGTCAACAACATCTGGGGCTCTGTGGTGCAGGAGCAAAGTCAGGACGCTGTTGCAGCAGAGCTGGGCATCTTGGGAATGGAAGGGAGCATCAGCATGAGCAGTCGTCAGAGCGAGACCTATAATTATGTCCTGGCCCGCAAGATGATGGAAAAAGAGCGTGAAGAGGAGGAAGAGGGATTGAAGAGCATGTTGGATGGGGAGCTGGAGGGATACATGCAGACAGGACAAGCCCAGAAAGATAAGAGCTGTCTAAAGAGAAAGCGTCCGGCCAAGGAGAGACTGGGCCCCCGGGCTGAGATGGACATGAAGGGTCGATATGAGATCATGGAGGATGACCCTGAAGAGAAAGTGATTGATGAAATCGCACACAGGTCAGAGAATTTCTCAGATGCATACATGCTTTTGCACAAATTTGGCATAATTCCCCGTCTTCTAAGATTGCGCGATTTATGCGACTAAGAAATAAAATTCCATGTTGGGGGCGGGGTGTTTGATTGCCACAAATATCAATTTCGATCTTTTAGTATCAGTTCATATTTATATAGCCTACTGTACATATAAGGAAAAATAAGTTTGCCTTTTTAGCACTATTTTAAACTTTTCTTGGGTTCAGTTATATTTGCTCGGCTCACATTCATTAATATTCACTTGTGTGTGTGCTTTATATAAGTATCTTTAAAAATATTAGGATGTACGCTATTAACATTTAAAAAAAAATCACATTTAAATAAATCTAGTGTTTGATCATGTCTAAATATGTATTCAAATGCAAAACCTAAAAATAAGCAAGCAGTTATGATCTGCAATACTTTGAGCAACTAGACTAGATAGGCCTACATGTATATTTATTGAAGAACCATACAGGCACCAGGTGGGTAATGGCATTACAAATGAAATTTATTATTTTTCCAGCCACAAAATGACTCTAATTTGCCTTTTTGCATTGGAATTCTCTATTTTAACCTTAATTACTACACTAATTGTAATAATAAATAAGAAAAATATTTAAGTGGTCATTAATGGACCATAATTATTGTACAAATAGTATTTAGTACCAAAAGATCTCCTCAAAATATTCAATAAATATTATGAAACTAAAATAGAACATTTATTTAATTGAAAAATAGTTAGGGTGTATGGTCATCAATGAGTTTGACCAGTTAGTAAGGGCTAAATACAAGAAAAACATGATCTCCATCACTCTCCATAATAAAATGATACTATATGGTTGACGTAATAATCGATGCACACTATGCTCTACTGTTTACCAAAAATCGCTGCAAATACCTGTATAGTGAAGCTGTTGTCTATTCAAATGTATTGACAGCGCTGGTTTGTTTAGAACTATTGAGAGCTCCATGATCCACATGCCTGTGATTGCCGCCGGGACATGAACGCAAAAGGTGAGCAGGGAAAGGAAATGCGGCTGAACGAATATACACTGCGTGTTTTAAATGGCGTTTAAAAAAAGTTAATAACGAAACGCAATATGTGGTGGCCGGTGTTGATTCTGTGGCGCACTGCAAAAAAATGTGTCTATGTGTGGGAAACACTGATGTTTGTGTTTTCAGACTATTGCCCCTATTCAGTTTTCTAAAATATAGAATTAAGAATTTCTGAATATAAATGTATCATACAAGCAGATAGGTCTGGGTTAAAAATATAAGTTTCTCGAATTTAATCGATTCTCGTTTAATTTAACTGATATATAATGTGATTTCAAAAATGTAGAATAATAACCTATCTAGAATATTACATATAATCATATTTTAAATTTGAATCATTTCATCATTACTCCTATATTTTCTTATGTTTTAAAGGCTCAAATGCATAGCTTTTATAAATAATTAGTGGTGCTAATTATTTATAATTATAATGAGGCATCACTATTGATATTTTCCATACTTATTATTATTATTATTATTATTACGGACAAAATTGACGCGCTTCAACCACAATTTTTGTCACAGACCCATGAATGAGGCGTCAAATTGTGCGGCTTTTTCTGGAATGGTGTGCTATATCTCTTCTAAGGGATCGGGGGTACGATGTTCGCCCCAGGGGCGAAAAAGTAGCCGAAAATTTTTTAGATTTTTAGTTGGAGCTATGAGTGGTCGACGAACCGCGTTAGCATTAGCCTAACAACATGCTCATCGTGTTATCTTGTTCAAAACATGCCAGCAGTGTAGGGTAGCAACCGGGTGGTGAGTTTTGCCGCTGCAAGCACCACTCACATTTTCTTCAGGAAATGTACATTCTAGTTATGTATAATTTTACAACTATTTTTTTTGTCAACTTTAAATTTGTTGTTTTTACTGTCATTTTATGTCTTGGGTTGTTACTGTAAACGAAGTTAGAAATGCATGACCAGTGGTATATTGTTAGTGAACATTCGACACCGTCTACAATGCTGAGAGCAGCTTTAGATGAATATGTAAATATGTGCTGCGCGCTTCCCTCTCAATAAAACATGTTGAGGTATGGGCTGATGCTGCTCACAATGGTGCTCGCAAGCAAAACTGGCTATACAATCTACTAATAAACTAAATAAAAAAAAAACATGCAGCATGTCTTACCTTACACCTCTCTGCAAATGTATATAAATCCGATTTTCAATTCCCATGCTAGATGCACATTCAACAAAATCACATCAATGAAAGCAACAGATACGAGCTGCATTTTATTAATCAGCTCATGATCAAACACCGCAATAGAATTTATTTATTAGTGGTTGGCTATTAATCCGTCTCGAAAGAATTTAGAAAGGCATTTACTCCTGGTCTTTTCACAATCGGATGGATATCTGATCAGAGAAAGCGAATAAAGTGAGCAGGTGTAAAGGCCATAACTCTTGCAGCTGCGCTGAAGGAACGCTCGCTGCTGCTGCTGGAGCAGACTCTGAACACGCGCGAGCGTGGTCTCTTGTTTTCACCAGCGCAGCACATTTGATAGTTTCTTTTAATTAATGAATGTCTAAAATATAAAAAGGAGAAGCCTAAAGTGAATACGTCACCACCACATCAGCACCGAAAACATGGGGTTTTTGTTTTAGACTATAATCGTATAACCTATTCGATATTCTATAATTAAATAATCGAAAATCGTGACTCATCCCTACTTTTATTTATATAGCGCTTTTTACAATGCAGGTTGTTTCAAAGCAGCTTCACAGTGTTAACAGGAAAATAATGCAACAGAATTTGATTCGGCTGTACGGCCACTCTGGAGAAAACAGTAATGTCATCGTCCAGCTCAGTTCAATTATCATCATTGCTGCGTCCTAATTCGCCTACTTGTACTATGACCTAAAAGTATGTAGTCTTTTTGTGAAGAAAAAGTACATACTTTTGAGTGTGTAGCAGAAGAGTATGCAAGCTTTTGGACATACTACTTCGTCATCTATAACAGACTCTGTCACTTAGTTACGTGCATCCCGTCACCGTTTAAACTGCCCTATCAATCGTCACAGTAAAAATCCATTCAGTTTAATTTCCTACCGTATCAGAGAGAAATGTAGTAGCATGTTGATCTGCCTTTTGTGGGTCTTTTAATGCAGAGACACTTCTCATGTGTTTGCAGTTTAAATATAATGATGCATTTAAAAGTTAATGGCCAAACGTATTAAAAGTTCACAATGCTGTTGCAGGTGAAATATAATGTGGATAACATTGAATAAATATCTTTTCGTCAGGTTAAATACTCAGAATTGATCACTCAATCCCCTTTATCTAAACCTTGCACATCCGTGTTTTTTTTTTTTTTACACTTTTTATCTGCGTTTGTAGTTCTAATCAAATCTTCGTCCAAATCGCAATGGGTTGTGGGCAATATTAGCCATTAGAGTGTGCACGGATCTGCACTTCGAATTCTGACCAGAAATAGTAGACCATCCAGGTATCTTTGGAATAATCTTTTCAACATAGTACGATTTGGGACATACTAATTCTATTTTCAAATACTATTTAGTACAGATATTATGCGAATTGGGGCGCAGCAATAGTGTCAATCCGGGCAGATCAGTAATGTGAAAACAGTGTATGTGTATGATTCAGGCAAACATTACAGGTCAGAAGTCAGATCGGAACATTCAGAATAGTTGTCTAGTTCCATCTGGTTGAAGATCTGAATCATCACGCAGGAGACAGGTTTGTTGAGGATCAGTGCCACTGGATGTTGTGGCGATGAGGCCTTCACAGGGGAGAGTCTAGTTGACATGGCCTAGACACTTCAGGAATGCGTTGGTCGTGTCTAGGCGCAGGTCCACCATCTGATCTGGATACCGCCCAGATCCGGCTGACTACAGTAAACCTCTGGATAAACCTCTGGATAGATTCCATTATTTTTATGATGTAACAAGTACATCAGGTGTTATGGGAAGTATTCCCGGTTCCGGCAGACCTAGTTAATGCAGCCTAAAACAATCATTTAACTCAGTGGTCGGGAGCCTATGGCTCGTGAGCCGCACCTGGCTCTTTGACAAAAATCAGGTCTCTCACCCTTTACCAACAAATGATCGATTAAAAAAAATTATGCACATCAACAGAGATCTGCTCTCTGCAAAAAACAAAACAAAAAAAACAGCCAATTACAATTCCCTTGTTGCACAGCCTAGTTAATGAAATCAAGTTAATGAAAAGTTTGATGATGATGATAATAATATTCAAGTTGTACCGACTGCGCGTGTTCAGTGCTGTCCACAAGTGCCTCGAGTCGCAACAGCAATCAACCACTTGCGTTTCTGCGGTAACCTACAGCTCCTGCACTGGGATTCAAGCAGCTTGTTTAAGGTAACCGAAAATATTTCTTAGAACAGCAGCGAAAATTTAAAAGTAGGCTATATAAACTAATATAGGCCTATCATTTTATTGAAACTGGTACTTTGCTGTGCAAAGACATTTCGAAACATTTCACCCGCTGGTACTTTGGCTTTTGCCGCAGAGACCCTTGTGATGAATAAATGTCGTATTTATGATAATTGATTTCAGTTGATGAAAATGAATAATAAAGCTTAAGAGACCTGAATTGCTGGCAGGGTGCTGTGCGCGCGCTCCGAGCGCAACAAGGACAATAGTAGCCTTTGTCTTCGGGTTGCGCACCTAAACGGCCAAATAAACACAGAAGTATATAAAAATGCCAAGTCGAGTATTCGCACACACACACACAAAGAGGATTTGTGCTCATCAGTTGGTAACTCAACTTCACAGTGAAAGCCCTGCACAATTAATTCCACAGTGCAACTTGTTTGTTTGCTGCATATTTGTTTGTTTTTAGTTGTCTATGGACCTATAAATTGCTACTGTTGACATTTTATTGAAAATGTGTTTTTAATTATAATTTTGTATAATTTATTTATTTTTTTACTGTGGCTCTTTAGGAAAAATGAACCAAAAATGAAAAAATGCTTTTTGGTATAAAATAAAAAATAAAAAAAAAAAAAAACGCCTGCAGTTGATTTTGATATTCTAGGTATTATCAACTGGCCAGAATTTTGAGAAGTGCTCGTTCAAGTACTAGGGAGCTAAACTGTTTAGTGCTTTGTAAGTAATTAGCAAGATTTTAAAATTTATACAATGTTTAATAGGGAGCCAATGCAGTGTTGACCATATATGGCTAATATGGTCATAGCCTACTTCCTGGTTCTAGTAAGAACTCGAGCTGCTGCGTTTTGGACCAGCTGGAGTTTATTTATTAAGCGAGCAGGGCAAACAAACTGAATCTACTGTTCCCTTATGCTGGGTTCTTTGGGAAGCTGAACAAGGTTGTCTTTCCCTCACAGCCCGTGCTTGAAGTGGGAAAAAATAAAGTGCTGGTACTCACCAAAGGGGGTGGGGCTTTATTGGAGGGGCATGGCTATGGGGGGATTGTTTAGTCAATAATTCAAGAAGGTCCATATTTTAAAGCTCTTTCTAACTTTTACTGAGCCTTAAGACTAACATAGTTCTTGTAATTGTTTAACTTTAGCATTTGTTACAATAAGGGTTTATTTACAAAGCAAGACCATTGACAAGGATGATGTTTTCCCTTCTTTTCATCAGTCATTTAGTTTTAGATCATGTTCAACTTTCTCAATAGAATTCAAATGGGTCGTACATTTTATCATCAGCTTCGCATAGGAACGGCTCGTGCAAAGCTTAAAGCCTTGTCTATACTCAACGCGTCAGCGCGAGGGTGCGCACGGCAAAAGTGACGTCAGTGCGGAGTGGGCGGTTGTGCGCGTTTGGGAGAGCGCGAGACCCCATTTCACTTGGCTGTTTGCTCTAGCTCGCTCTGCGGAGCCAGACGAAAGTATAAACAAGGCTTAAAGGATTAGTTCACTTTTAAATAAACTTTTGCTGATAATTTACTCACACCCCATGTCATCCAAGATGTCCATGTTTTGATGAAAACATTCCAGGATTTTTCTCCATATAATGGACTTCAATGGGCCCCAAATGGTTCAAGGTCCAAATTACAGTTTCAGTGCCGCTTTAAACGACACTAGACGATACCAGACAATTCATTTATTAGATTTATCTATCGAAACAATCGGTCATTAAAAAAAAAAAAAAAGGTTTAGAAGCACAAATGCTCGCCTTGCTCTGTTCTATGATGCGCATTCATGATGTCACGTAATACGCAATTACGTTGAAAAGGTCACGCTTGAACATTTTCTTTTAGGCTTTCTTTTTTTGAATTTGGCGTAAACGGAATGAGAACATGGATCCATCATGCCTTGTTAACACTGTGCAGGCTGGTGGTGTAATGGTGTGGGGGATGTTTTCTTGGCACACTTTAGGCCCCTTAGTGCCAATTGGGCATCGTTTAAATGCCACGGCCTACCTGAGCATTATTTCTGACCATGTCCATCCCTTTATGACCACCATGTACCATGTCACAAAGCTCGAATCATTTCAAATTGGTTTCTTGAACATGACAATGAGTTCACTGTACTAAAATGGCCCCCACAGTCACCAGATCTCAACCTAATAGAGCATGTTTAGGATGTGGTGGAACAGGAGCTTCGTGCCCTGGATGTGCAGCCCACAAATCTCCATCAACTGCAAGATGCTATCCTATCAATATGGGCCAACATTTCTAAAGAATGCTTTCAGCACCTTGTTGAATCAATGCCACGTAGAATTAAGGCAGTTCTGAAGGCAAAAGGGGGTCAAACACAGTATTAGTATGGTGTTCCTAATAATCCTTTAGGTGAGTGTATATACACATACATACATGCATGCATACATACATACACGTATGCATGTATGTTTATTAGTGGAGAAAATTGTGAAAACAATGACACTTTACTGTGTGTGTGTGAAAATGTTAAGAGGCGCATGGATTTGCAATGGTATTTCAGTTCTGCTTATCCATAACACCTACATAGAACTACATGTATAACATAATATAACAGCTTCAACTCTTCTGGGAATGCTTTCCACAAGGTTTAGGAGTGTGTTTATGGGAATATTTGACCATTCTTCTAGAAGCACATTTGTGAGGTCAGGCACTGATGTTGGGTGAGAAGGCCTGGCTTGCAGTCTCCGCTCTAATTCATCCCAAAGGTGTTCTATCGGGTTGAGGTCAGGACTCTGTGCAGGCCAGTCAAGTTACTCCACACCAAACTCACTCATCTGTCTTTATGGACCTTGCTTTGTGCACTGGTGCAGTCATGTTGGAACAGGAAGGTGCCATGCCCAAACTGTTCCCACAAAGTTGGGAACATGAAATTGTCCAAAATGTCTATGGAAGCTTAATGCTTCTATTTACCTTTACTGTACAGCCTTTAAGTAATAATGCTTTTGTTTGCTCTCTGTTAAAGACTCATGGAGCCAAAGAAGGATCTAATAGAGCGTGTGGTGAGAGTTATCGGAAAAAAGAAAGCCATCGAGCTTCTGTCAGAGACGGCAACAATTGAACAAAACGGAGGTCTCTACACTGTGGTATGTGCAAATTTTATGAATTTCTGTACTTAAGATTGGAGTTTAGAATTTTATTTGGTGTTAGTCCTGTGTCAAATGTTCTTTTTAGTTTTTAATCATATTTAGTCAATATCCTGGGTTTTCTTTTTTTTTTTTTTTTGTGTATTTTGTTTGTTTAGTCAAGTTTTAGTTGACTGGGATTTTTAGTCTAGTTTAGCCATAGGCATGAACTGAATATGCTTGCTCTCCTCTGCATCCACACCAGTGGACACGCGCCGTTATGAATGCCAGTGTAGCCATGTGTCGAATTAGCGCCAATTAGGGGGAATGAAATCTGTCTCCTGCTGCTGATCTGTGCTGCAACTCTTGTTCAGCTCACGCTGTATTAAAGGGTAACTCAACCCCTGGTCAGAGCCTAACTCCACGCACTGACAATATTTGAAAAATGCTCAAAAAGTGGCAGAGCCCAGCTGGGACAGAGGGGTCGAACCGAGGGCAGGGCTGAGCGGGGGGCGTGCACCTGAGACCCGTAGTGACGGATTGATTGACAGCTGTCAGACTCGCAAAGATGGACAGTGAACTGTGATAGTGAACCGTGACAGTAACTTTGCAACAGAGCAGTCATTCGAAGTAGAGGACTTTTCTCCCCCACCTTCACCTGAAGTGGAGGAGGGTGAATTGTTTGTGGACACAGGGCCAGAGCCTTGGCAGTTTGAGCCAGTGGCTCGAATTGATAACGATGCTAGTGAAGCAGCAGCGCAAGAAAAATTGGGACCACTGACCTTATCTATGAACGGTCAAATCCTTATAGTCAAGTCACCTTTATTTATATAGCGCTTTTAACAAGTCCAATTGTTTCAAAGCAGTTTCACATTGTTAACAGGAAAATGATGCAACAGAATTTGTACAGCCGTTCTGGTGAAACGGTGAGGTTATCCAGCTAATTTCAAGTATCATATAGTGTCAATGCGGGCAGATCGGTAATATGGATGAAATTTAGGTGTCCCCAGCTGAGCAAGCCAAAAGCCAGAGGCAACGGTGGCAAGGAACCAAAACTCCTTCAGGGCCAGAATGGAGAAAAAAACCTTGGGAGAAACCAGGCTCGGTGCCAGTTCTCCTCTGGCCGACGAACAAACGGTGTATGATTATAATTCTGGCAACATTGCAGGTCTTAATTCATATTAGGTAAATAGATATTCGTAAGATTATTTGAAAGATTGGAGTCGTCACGCCAGAGACGGGTTTAATGAGGATGTTGTGTCAATGCGGCATTTACGGGGGTGAGTTTATTTGAAACGCTCTCTGCAGACATTTCAGGGATGCGTTGGTCATGTCCAGTCGCAAGTCCACCATCTGATCTGGATACGGCCTGGATCGGCTGACTGCAGTAAACCTCGGGATAAACAGAGAGACTCACATTAGCGTAGATGCCATTCTTCTTATGATGTAACGAGTACATCAGGTGACTTAGTTAATGCAGCCTAACAATCATTTACTGATTTGAATAATAGAAATTGATAATGTTTTATGTGTAAGCCATAGTAAAGATATGTCTGCTTCCCGAACAATGCTAGGAAGACTGTTCCAGAGTTTAGGCGCTAAATAGGAAAAGGATCGACCGCCTGCAGTTGATTTTGATATTCTAGGTATTATCAACTGGCCAGAGTTTTGAGACCGCAAGATTCAAGAGTTTTTGTCACATACACAGTTATATACAGATAGACGTGATGGAGTATAATGCGTTAAGAGTTCGCTCAAGTACTGGGGAGCTAAACCATTTAGTGCTTTGTAAGTAATAAGCAAGATTTTAAAATTTATACGATGTTTAATAGGGAGCCAGTGCAGTGTTGACAGAACCGGGCTAATATGGTCATACTTCCTTGTTCTAGTAAGAGCTCGAGCTGCTGCGTTTTGGACCAGCTGGAGTTTGTTTAAGCGAGCAGGGTAACCACCCAGTAAAGCATTACAATAATCTAGCCTTGAGGTCATGAATGCCTGAATTAACTGTTCAGCATTTTGCATTGAAAGCATGTGCCGTAATTTAGATATATTTTTAAGATGGTAGAATGCAGTTTTACAGATGTTAGAAACGTGGCTTTCAAATGAAAGATTGGTATCAAAGAGCACATACTGAATACTGAATGCCACTAAAAATGGATCAGATACATGCGATTGTATTTTTATTCAAATTAACTGAATCAATAGGACCAATAAGTTCAAATTTAATAGCCTATTATAAACAGATTTCCTAAAATAAAAGTTAGACTATATACGCCAGCACATTACGCTATTGTTCATTACCATGGCAACCACTTGCGTGTCGGTTTGAAAGTGAGTCTTATGTATGAAAATTGCATGGATGTTAAAATTTGTAAGACATAGAGCACTATTTCTTAGAACCGCTTTAAGTTGCAAAAAAAAAAAATACTAGTCATTTTGCTATGACAATTGCCGATTATGTTCTCTTTATTACCCCACATGACAGCATCAAACACCACATCCATCTATTCATTCCTCATTCCCTATTAATATGTGCTCCAGCAGCAAATATCACAATTAATCTCTAAACACACCAAGCCAGCATTATTATATAAATGCGTGACTCATTTGAAGGCACGTTCATCACCCATTGGAAAAGTGTAATATATAATAATATAAATTATAATATAAATATATATATAAATTAACAACGAACGATAACAATATAGCCAAGTCTTACCTTGTGATTTGGATCTATCGTTTAATTTGAAAAACAATCAATTAATCCAAAGGTAAGATGAAGTGTTGTGCAGTTGTGATGCATGTCTTTTTTTCAAACATGTTGATCCTGATGGATATAATCGGTTATATTAGATTTAATATTACTCCAATGTTTTTTTGTATTTCCTGCAGGATGGCAGTAGGAGACGGACACCTGGTGGAGTGTATCTGAACTTACTGAAGAACACACCCAGTATCTCTGATGGGCAGGTGAAGGTTAGTCATCACTTAAGTGTTTGGGTGGGCAAATATAAAGCAGCTGAGTTTTCATCAGGTTTTTTCATTTTATTTTAAACACCAACCACAATTATTAAAAATTCTAATAATTCCAATGGTGACAGACTACAATCTCTTGTACTCAAAACACAACATCCAGCTGCTGAGCCATCAGCTGCGCCAGGCCAGCAGTCTCAGAATGAAAATTAGGGCAGAGCTTGTAGGCTTTAGGCTTAGTGGCAGTCGGAGCAAATTCTGCTTTGCTCCGTTCACTCAGTCTGCTTAGGGCCGCTCGCTCAACCCAGAATCATATGCTGGTTCGAGAATCTGAAATAAGCAATAGGTCTATGGCTATGGAGTTCAAATACTGTTTTAATGAGCCTCATACACAGTATGCACAGTAATCATTAAAGTTCAGAACAAAGGAGAAATTGAAAGGGAGTGTGGAGAAAATGAGTTAATTTTTTTTTTAATATATATATACTCACAAGTGTATAAAAGCGTAAAGTTCTTTTTCATCATTTGCTTGAGGGTAAAAAGAAGTTTGAAATGCCTTCTCAGTGATAAACTGTTAATGAACATCCCAACACTGCCCACAATGATGAGAGAGAACATTTACATATTCATCTAAATGGCAGTGTGCTTTCTACTCAATAACAAAATAAACAGCAAAAATGACAGTGGTGTGAAACAGCAGTTAAGAAATGCTTATTTTCTTAATTTAATTCTAACAGCGCTTATTGCGAGCCATCGACATAAAGGACTTTCGATATAAAGGGGAGACTCACACTTCAAAAAATGACAAATTTTGAGCAAATAAAGCTCTATTAATTCTTGTGCATCTGTACTCTCCTTTTTTTCATAGTAAAATGGCAGTGAGGCACAAAGGAAATGGGTTATAGCAGGGGTCTCCAACACGTAGCTCGTGGCCTGATTGGAGGTAGCTCGCCAAGACGTACTTCTCATCTAATCAGAGTGAGCTAATATAGACCGGTGTCCCACCCCCTCCAACGCAAATCAAGTTTGACGTATCGGCTGTGAGGTTATTATTTTTATTTATGAACAAATGTAAATGTAAACATGCAAATGTAGGGATGTCACAAGTACCGGTGCTTTGGTAGTGAAATTTTTCAAATGTGATGATACCAGCATTTCTGTAGTACTGACTCCCTAGTATATCCGGTATCCGCAGCTGCGTTCAGTTGCTT
Organism: Paracanthobrama guichenoti; assembly: GCA_018749465.1. Taxonomy (NCBI): domain Eukaryota; kingdom Metazoa; phylum Chordata; class Actinopteri; order Cypriniformes; family Gobionidae; genus Paracanthobrama; species Paracanthobrama guichenoti. The sequence continues at coordinate 2,868,939 of CM031952.1, read as the reverse complement.
CCGTGTTAATCTAAGCGCAGGGCTCCAGACTGTAGCCGAATATATAGTAGTGTCTGTGACTATTAAACTACAAAATACTATTTAAATATTATTGCTGCACTATATTAGGCTACTGCTGTAGCATACAGTAATTTAACCACATCTCTATGTAATAATAATGTCTCTACTAATAATAATGATTATGCCTAGATGGTTGCTTATTTTTCACTTGATCTTTTATTTATAAACAATATTTACTTTTAAACTGCACACAACCTTTAAATGTTTATGTATTTACTTATGATTATCATCATAAATAATAAACTTATTGAATTTAATTGAACTTTTAAAAAGTTAAATAAAATAAAAACATTTTGGGTGTAAAACAGTTTTGATAGTTGTTAATATGAGAATTATGATGCATTATTTAAGAGTTTTACGTATTGTATAACATGAGTAGCTCTCTGCGATTTTTTTTTTTTTTTTTTTTTTTTTTTTTTTTTTTTTTTTTGAATTAGCTCTCAAATGAAAAAGGTTGAGACCCCTGGGTTATAGGCTAGTATAAACCACAAATTGTAAAGGTCCCTTTAGGGAGCAAACCTTAGCAAACACTTTTTTTTTTTTTTTTTCACACGTTTTGTTTTTGAATTTATATTTAGACATTTATGAAATCCCTCAAATATCACAAAATTATTTTCTGTCAAAGTTTGGTACTTTATTTGTACTCAAGTAAGAGTTCCAAAGTCTTGTTCTTGTTCACAATTCAAGTAAAGAGTGCTCCTTTTATATTCACTGAAGCTGTCATTCATTCAGTATGATACCATAGAACAATGGTACATTTTAATGAGAGTAGAATATTTAAAATTGTCCCTATTATAAAAATAAATAAATAAATAAAGTCAACTCAACGCTACTAAATCAGGTGCTGGTGCCTCCATCTGTACTTGCTACTAACTACTTGCTACAGGTGTTACTGCGCTCTAATGTTAGTCTGGAGCTCTGTGATTCCTATTGTTTTTATATCTAACTAATGAGCTATGGACATTGAATGTCTTTTCTGAGGTAAATGTAACGTTACGTGACATCTTGTTTACAAGCTGTTTTATTGAAGTCTTTCCATGGTTAAAAAGGATGATGATGAGCTAATGAAACATGTTCACTTAGTCCTATGTTACATCAGAGAGTTCAAGATCATGAAATTTGAAATACTGCATGGCTCTTATACATATAACATCAGAAGGAGTCATTGAGTATGTATAGAAATTTTAACATCAAAGACTCTTCAGCCAAAAATAGGTTCTGTATGTGAAATATGGGAAAATATGTAGGTCAAAAATGGACCAATGAAGCATCAGGTGTTACTGAGCATATATAGAAAGTTTCTAGATTGAGGACTCGTAGGCCAGAAATTTCAATAGGTCAAATATGGCTCTTGTAACATCAGGAGTCATTGAGCATGTATAGAAAGTTTAAGCTCGAGGACTCTTTGGCCAAAAAACATGTTCAATAGGTCAATTATGGGCTACTGTCTTGGTGATGAAACAGTAGGACTCATAACTATGTATAGATAATTGAAGTTCCAGAAAGCTTGGGCTAGAAATGTTCAATGGGTCAAATTTGGAAAAATATGGTTGCTGTAACATCAAAAGTAGTCGATAAGAAACCTTAGTTAGTTACCCATTCATGACTCTTTGGCCAAAAACATGTTCATTAGGTCAAATATGGATTACTGTAACCGATGAAACATCGGAACGAGTCTGAGTATGTATAGAAAGTTCAAGATCGAGGGATCATTGGTCCGGTTACATCAATGTTGTATATATTCATATTGAATTTTGATATATTGTAGTCATGTATCAATGTATTAAATGTGTTAGAGGAGTAATGGAATATAATTACAGTATATTTTTGTTTGAAGCAATGGCATTTTTTTTCCTTAAACGGTAACCCAGACATTGAGTATAAATATTTTCATAACAAATACCATAGGTTTATAGAGATTATTATTATTATTATTATTATTATTATTACTATTAATTTGAGCCATGCATGGTTTTACAGGAGTTACCATGATCTGTAAATGTATGATATAATGAAAGAACAAATGGTAAATTTTAATGGGCAAATAAAAAACTGAAGCAAGGGCTGTCCAGTCTCAACTTAGTCACAGTCAGAATATTTTAATATTTCAAACACTTCTACAGCTGTGGTTAATTTAAACAAATTTACATTTGCATCCCAACTTACAACTTAAACTCTGTGCTTTACTGTCTATTTCCATGAGACAAAATCAAACCCTTATTGTTGCCACTGTGGCAAATGACTTGTATGGCAGGAAAATATTAAGGAAATGTGTAATGTTATTTAAGCGGAAAATTATAAATGTACAATTTCTCTATATGTATGCATGTATGTATATATTTATTTATTGTAGTTGAATTAAAAATAATTGAAAATGCTTGTAAAACTAAACCAGGATATCAAGATATTTTATTTCCCATATGATGGTGATTTTAAAGTAAAAAAAAAAAAGAGTTTTGTCACATACACAGTTATATACAGAATATACAACTGGCAGTGAAATGTAAACAGGTCCGCTCCATGGACAGTGCAAATTCACAGTTAAAAACACGAGGAAATTATAATAGAAATAGAATAAAAAAGTAGGATGGATGGATGGATGTATGGAATTATAAATAAATCAAGTAGAAAAAAATAAAGAAGTGGAATAAAATAAGTGAAATAAACTTTGCAGTAAGTAAACTGTAGACTTATACTATAAATATGTGGTTAACAGAAATGTACAAAGTAGTATAATGTGCAAACAGGTTTATAACAGGTTGTTACACAGTAACGAGTAACGAGAACAGAAAGTGCAGTGCAATGTCGATGTTTATCCTGAAGTGAAGTCATGTGATGTTAAGCGACTGAGTTCAGGAGTCTGATGGCCTGGGGGAAGAAGCTCCTCCTGAGTCTCTTAGTTTTGGCCATCAGGCTTCAGAAGCGCTTACCAGATGGCAGCAGCGTGAAATGAGGGTTTGCAGGGTGATTAGTCCTTGATGATTTTAGTAGCTCTACCTTTGCAGCGTTTGGTGTAGACGTCCTGCAGAGACGGGAGAGCTGACCCTGAGATACGCTCAGATAAGCGCACGACTCTTTGCAGGGCTTTGCAGTCATGACTGGTGCTGTTCCCATACCACGCTGTGAGTTAATACACTTTCTATCGCCCCTAAATAGAAAGTTTTCAGGATAGCTGGTGAAACCCTGAATTTCCTCAGCTGGCGCAGGTGGTACAGTCTTTGCCTGGCTTTTTTCACCTGTGTCTGAATGTGTGCAGTCCAGGTCAGGTCCTCTGAGATGTTTACACCCAAGTACTTGAAGCTGCTCACTCTCTCTACTGGTGACCCGCTGATCATGAGAGGGGAGTATGTCCGTTGCTGTCTCTTCCTGAAGTCCACAATCAGTTCTTTGGTCTTGCCAACATTTAGAGAGAGACAGTTGTCCTGGGACCATGATGTTAGTTGCTCCACCTCGTCCAAGTATGCCGTCTCGTTGTTGGAAATGAGGCCCAGGACAACAGTATCATCAGCAAATTTGATGATAGAGGTGGAGCTGTGTGTGGACAAACAGTCATGTGTGTAGAGAGAGTAGAGCAGGGGAGCTCCCACACTCAGGGTGATGGAGGTAAACTGGCCTACTCTCACCACCTGAGGCCTGCCAGTGAGGAAGTCTTCAATCCAGTGGCAGAGAGAAGAATTCAGCACCATGTTATATTTATAATAAATTAAATATGTTGAGTATAACACGCACACACACACACACACACACACACACACACATACACTCACCTAAAGGATTATTAGGAACACCATACTTAAACTGTGTTTGAGCCCCTTTCGCCTTCAGAACTGCCTTAATTCTACGTGGCATTGATTCAACAAGGTGCTGAAAGCATTCTTTAGAAATGTTGGCCCATATTGATAGGATAGCATCTTGCAGTTGATGGAAATTTGTGGGATGCACATCCAGGGCACGAAGCTCCCGTTCCGCTACATCCCAAAGATGCTCTATTGGGTTGAGATCTGGTGACTGTGGGGGCCATTTTAGTACAGTAAACTCATTGTCATGTTCAAGAAACCAATTTGAAATTATTTGAGCTTTGTGACATGGTGTATTATCCTGCTGGAAGTAGCCATCAGAGAATGGGTACATGGTGGTCATAAAGGGATGGACCTGGTCGGAAACAATGCTCAGGTAGGCCGTGGCATTTTAACGATGCCCAGTTGGCACTAAGGGGCCTAAAGTGTGGCAAGAACACATCCCCCACACCATTACACCACCACCACCAGCTGCACAGTGGGTAACAAGGCATGATGGATCCATGTTCTCATTCTGTTTACGCCAAATTCTGACTCTACCATCTGAATGCCTCAACATACATATATATATATATATAAAATACAAAATACAAAATACACACACTATAATTAGTAGCCCTCGCTTTTTTTTTTTTTTTTTTTTTTTTCTCCATTTAGGTAGCCCTCGCTCACAAAAAGGTTGGAGACCCCTGTTCCAGACTATTTTCCCTATTCTGTGTTTAGCCAGGCATTTGACAGCTCTGGCTTAACTTTCCAACTAGCAGTCTCAGACCGAAACCACTGTCATGTGTGGCCCTGCAAATGGATACACCTCACGAGGACTGCTGTCTGAATCTGACACTAGCATTTATGTACACGTTTACTTTTTTTCTTTGCATGCAAATCTCATAAATGTTTTGTTTTGCATGTTCCCTTCACACAGGAGATATTTTATGAGGAGAACCAGAAAGAATACAACAGCAAAAAGGCTGCCAAGAAGCGACGGAAGCAAATTGTAGCAAAGAAGATGAAGCAAGCCATCAGCACGCTCAATCTAGAAGAACATGATGACGTCTCACGAGAAACGTTTGCTAGTGACACTGAAGAGGCTTTGGGGTCCCTGGAGGAGGGCCCGTCGGCACTGGGCACAGAGGACAGCCCTGTAGTCTACAACACAAATGACTTAGAGGTTTTCTGATGTTCAGTGCTTTCAGCATGCGTGTTGTGCTTCATGGGCTGTTCTAGTTTTAGTCTTAAAACCGCTTGTAAGGACTACATGGTTCATCTTTAACTCTCAGGATGAAAGAAAACATTTGATTTGTCATAATTCGTGAATTAGTGCATGTTAGAGTGACCATGGATGACTGTTTTGATTTTGTCCTAATGTTCACGAATAGCACTTAAGTTCTCTGCAGGTTGTTAAACTCTTTTGCTCTTTAGAATACTATCAGAAGCAGCCGAAGGTTGTACAGATTTTCTACAGGTCTTGGCTGGTTTAGAATGATGTTAATAAATTGTATTTTTATTTATTTTATTTTTTTTCTGTCTGTCTGAATGATTTGCAAGCTTTTGTTACATTACTGTATTCTTGGAGAATGGATTGCAGCAAGAACATATTGTTAATGTACTTATTTTGAAGGAACTTGTATTTTAGGCATTGGAAGTGCTCTAAATGTTTGCTGAAAGACCACTGACCGGTTATGCAGAACATACTTGATGTATGATACAAAATTCAAGTTTGGCTTTGTCAGAATGTCAGTTGTCCTACTGTCTCAATTTATGTGATCAATTGAAACATCTCTTTTCCATCGTTTACTTTCATCTTATTTAGGTTTCAGTGCAATGATGCAGTTCAGCTGAATTGATACTTTGTACAAAGGTATAAACATTCTTAAACCGATTTAGATTTACTTTTCAGTATGTGCTCGAATTAAAACGCAAACCCTTAATTGTGATCAATGTTTTCTCGTGGCTGTGATGATCAGGTTCACTTTTGCACATGGTAAAATATACAGATGTCTTTTGCTGGGTTCTCATAAAAGTGCTTCATCTATGACATGTTTGCCTGTGGAAAATCTGCAAGCAAATACAGACATCAAAATAACTTGTGTAAACAGGTAATCAATGCTACCACGGTCATAGAAGATTTGGAGACTGTAAACACATTTTACTAGTTGCCCACATGATGAAATTATTTCTAATTTAGCAGTTTCTCTGTTGTGTCACTCAAATTTCAGTATAATTTTTGCTTTCTTCAAGACATTAAATATAAATCTCTATAAATGCTTGACTGGAATAGTCATGGAAATTCTGATCATCATTAGATACATACAGGTGCTGGTAATATAATTAGAATATCATCAAAAAGTTGATTTCACTAATTCCATTCGAAAAGTGAAACTTTTATATTCATTCATTACACACAGACTGATATATTTCAAATGTTTATTGGGGCCCAAGCCCTGAAAGGGCGAAGGCCCTATTGTTCTTCTAAGGATTATTATTATTATTATTTTTCTTTCGCCTTTTTGGGGCCCTTAACATGCTCGAAAACTCTTGAAACTTTGCACACTCGTCGGAACGCGCGGCCATCAGGGTTTGGGATGGGTTTGGTATCCGGGCGTGGCAGGGGGGCTCGACAGCGCCCCCTTGAATAAATACATAAAACTGTCCATAAATCAAAAACGCTTGCATGTATTAGTATGAAACTCGGTACACATATAGAGCTCATCGGGCCGAACAACTTCCGCACTCTAAGTTATGCGTCAGCCTGTGGAATTTGAAATACTCCTCCTAGGCGATTAACCCGATCAGCACCAAACTCGGTCAGCATGAAGTCAAGGCATTGAGGATGCTAAATTGCGAACGGATTTTTGATATCTCGAACGGTTTGTCCGTGGCAGGAGACGAATTTATGGCGAGAAATGGGAAACAGGAAGTGTGTTATAACTTCTGCATACATTGACCGATTTGGATGAAACTTCAGCTGTGTGTTCGTTGTAAGAGGCCGATCACATGGATATGACTTTTGTGAGTCAAAGTTATAGCGCCACCAACTGGCAGCAGGAAGTGTGTCACTTTCAAAAATGCTTTGAATCACCGTCTTATTTTCACCCGATTTACTTCAAACTTCATCAGTATAATGTCAAAACATGGCAGATATAGACATATGAATGGATTCCTGATATTTTAAATACTGTTGCCATGGCAACGTGTCAAAGTTGAATAATCTTTTAGGTGTTTTGAAACTCTTAGCATGCTTGAAACGGCATGAAACTCAACACACACATCAGTGATGCCTTCCAGTAGATATGGCCAAAGTCTTAGAAATGGGCGTGGTGAGGGGCTCAGTAGCGCCACCTTTGACAAAAGTGGGGGTTAGTTTTATCTACAGTCACCAAACTCTGTATATATATTGTTCTCATCAAGCCGGACATCTTTCTAATTTACAGTCATTAGCTCTGACCAACAGGAAGTCAGATATTTTGGTTTGAATTTGGAATTTTGGATAAATCAGGCTCTGAGTTATTATAAACTATTCGTAGGAGATGCATGGAATCGACACCAAACTCGGTCAACATGAAACAAAGACACTGAAGATGCTATAGTGCGAAAGATTATGGGATATCTCAAACGCTGCTGCTATGACGAGGGATTAAATGAAGGACAAAAAAGGGAAACAGAAAATGTCTAATTTCTTGTAAAATCATTGTTTGATTTAAATTAAATTAAGATTGTATGTTCGGCAATTGAACCTGGGTGAATTTAAAATGGATGTACTATTTTTCAGATCAATATATTTCTTTTATTTAATATATTTTATCTGAATCTTATTTTGTCTGCCCTCCCTTCATTGTCCAAAAGATGTCACTGTTGACTTAGTAATGAAGCAAAAATATGTGTGTGTGTGTGTGTGTGTGTGTGTGTGTGTGTGTGTGTGTGTGTGTGTGTGTGTGTGTGTGTGTGTGTGTGTGTGTGTGTGTGTGTGAGGGGATGGGTGGCTGACAGCTAAAGCATGCCTCTCTGTCTTTGCATTCTCTTTCTCTCTGTGTGTGTGTGTGTGTGTGTGTGTGTGTGTGTTTTCTATACAAGATTTACAGAAGGTCATGTGCTGTGTTTGCAAAGATCACGTATGATGCATGTCTTTTAAATGAATTATTTACTGATAGAATTCAAATTGATTAAAAAAGTAAATTTCACATGATTTTATAAAAGTTGCTGTTTATAATAAACTTCCATAAAATTTAGACACGCATCTTACTCTTACCTGACACTGATATTAAAATCGACGTTGCGGTTTCTGTGATTTGGCTCCATTTATAAATTTTGTAATTAACACTTTTTATTGGATACCTCCCATATTTAAATGAAAGCACACTTTTTGGTGCATGAGATTGGTGAACAAACAGTAGCTAAGGTAAGTCAAAAACACATGAAGAGAAATGTTAGGATAATACAACATCAGCATTCAGACGGTATTCTGCACTCATTTGAAATTGACCTTTGACATCATCTGACATGAAATTCATCTAAATTGAATTGATCTCATAGATGTTGTGGTTTGTGATCATAGCAGCACCGACTGCTGCAGTTAATGAGGTAAATTCAAATGACTTTGACAGTCATTTTATTAAAACATTATTTTCACTGCAAAAAATAAATAAATAAACAACTTGCCTAATGTACTTTACGTAATGATGACTGATCTTAAGATATTTTAACGTATAATATGTGTTGCGTGTACCCATGTTTACACGTATGCAACAATAGAGTTTAGATGCGTTTCATATCATAGGCTATCATAAATAACTATCACTTTAGTGTGACAAAAGTTTGAAAAAAAAAACCTATACAAATGCCTTGAATTAAATACTGGCCTTCTGGACTTACGAATTTTTGAGCTGCAAAAGATAACTTTGCAAATATTTGAAAGTGACCTATTATATCCTATGACAATAAAGTTAATCTATATTTAAATTACATCATGGGTGTGGCTTGTGGTCATAGTGGCACCAGCTGCTGCTGTAAATGTGGCATATTTAAAATATTTTTTTTAAAATATTCTCCTGTTTAAATGCATATTGCCTGTCATGCACAGTTTCCCCGAAGCCACCGGCTTGGGCCCGTCATCGCTGCTCGCAGCTTTAATTTCTTTTAATTTTGATGATTATAACTGACAACTAAGGAAAATCCCAAATTCAGTATCTCAGAAAATTAGTGAAAAGGTTCAATACTGAAGACACCTGGTGCCACACTCTAATCAGCTAATGAACTCAAAACACCTGCAAAGGCCTTTAAATGGTCTCTCAGTCTAGTTCTGTAGGCTACACAATCATGGGGAAGACTGCTGACTTGACAGTTGTCCAAAAGACGACCATTGACACCTTGCACAAGGAGGGCAAGACACAAAAGGTCATTGCAAAAGAGCCTGGCTGTTCACAGAGCTCTGTCCAAGCACATTAATAGTGTACAAGCAATAGGGATGAAAAAAGTGTACAAGCAATAGGGAAAACTGCAACCTGGAGAGGATTGAGAAACAAAACCCATTAAAAAATTGGGAGATTCACAAAGAGTGGACTGCAGCTGGAGTCAGTGCTTCAAGAGCCACTACGCACAGACGTATGCAAGACATGGGCTTTAGCTGTCGCATTCCTTGTGTCAAGCCACTCCTGAACAACAGACAGCGTCAGAAGCGTCTTGCCTGGGCTAAAGACAAAAAGGACTGGACTGCTGCTGAGTGGTCCAGTTATGTTCTCTGATGAAAGTAAATTTTGCATTTCCTTTGGAAATCAGAGTCCCAGAGTCTGGGGGAAGAGAGGAGAGGCACACAATCCATGTTGCTTTAGGTCCAGTGTAAAGTTTCCACAGTCAGTGATGGTTTGGGGTGCCATGCCAGCTGGTGTTGGTCCACTGTGTTTTCTGAGGTCCAAGGGCAATGCAGTCGTATACCAGGAAGTTTTAGAGCACTTCATGCTTCCTGCTGCTGACCAACTTTATGGAGATGCAGATTTCATTTTCCAACAGGACTTGGCACCTGCACACAGTGCCAAAGCAACCAGTACCTGGTTTAAGGACCATGATATCCCTGTTCTTAATTGGCCAGCACACTCGCCTGACCTTAACCCCATAGAAAATCTTTGGGGTATTGTGAAGAGGAAGATGCGATATGCCAGACCCAACAATGCAGAAGAGCTAAAGGCCACTATCAGAGCAACCTGGGCTCTCATAACACCTGAGCAGTGCCACAGACTGATCGACTCCATGCCACGCCGCATTGCTGCAGTAATTCAGGCAAAAGGAGCCCCGACTAAGTATTGAGTGCTGTACATGCTCATACTTTTCATGTTCATACTTTTCAGTTGGCCAAGATTTCTAAAAATCCTTTCTTTGTATTGGTCTTAAGTAATATTCTAATTTTCTGAGATACTGAATTTGGGATTTTCCTTAGTTGTCAGTTATAATGATCAAAATGAAAAGAAATAAACATTTGAAATATATCAGTCTGTGTGTAATGAATGAATATAATATACAAGTTTCACTTTTTGAATGGAATTAGTGAAATCAATCAACTTTTTGATGATATTCTAATTATATGACCAGCACCTGTATAACCTCAAAGCCCAGAGAAAGCAGGGATTTCACAGAAACTATAACGTTGTAGGTCAATAGATACATTTGAGTCTAAAATATCCAACACATATGCTGAAATTTAGGTTATTTATTATTTCATATATGTGAATCTTGAGTATTTTGTTTCAAAGCTTTACAAACCGATAATGAATCTGAGACGCTCAGCGTGTTAATAGTTGATTTAACTGTTAAAGCATCTATCTCAAAAGAAATGTCAAGTCAGAATGCATGAAATGTTTATTAATTATGCTATATGTTGCGTTGTTTACAGTTGTTAAATGAACAAACACGTGCGTAGTGGTGTTACTTTCAGCGCGTTTTTGTGCAGTTTGAATTTTGTCTCAACTGCACCGTTGAACCTCTGATGACGTGGCGGTTACTGATTGAATGTCTGTAGTCACGTGTCAGTGTGGTTCTGATGAGCGGCCATATTAGTTCAGTTCATTCTTCCACGCGACTGAGCTCATAGTAAGATTCTCACACACACGTTCATTAATTTATATCTTACAATAATGTTGATGTAGGAAACTGCAGCGTTTGAAACAGCTCGTTTAGAGTTACACTGTTCGCTCGGAGTGTTGTTTTTATACTTTTCAGTTAGAAAGTATTTCCGTTTTTGTCGTGCTCCTAATCATTAGCGTTGATTCAGTTGAACGGATGTTTAGAATTCAAGTTAAATGCTATTTTGCTCACTGAGTTGAGGAATGACCAGAAATTCATAATTAACACTGAATCTTGTTTTACTAATATTGAGCTGAAGAATGGCGAGCGCGGCGTACACTCCGGCTGGACAGCAGTCGTTGTCCCGCGGCGGCAGCAGCACTCCTCTGAGCCCCGCGCGGATCTCCAGACTGCAGGAGAAGGAAGACCTGCAGCAGCTCAATGACCGGTTGGCTGCTTACATCGACACGGTCCGCAGTCTGGAGTCCGAGAACAGCGTCCTGCAGCTACAGATCAGCGAGCGAGAGGAGGTACGGAGCCGCGAGCTTACTGGGATCAAATCGCTCTATGAGACTGAGCTTGCGGACGCGCGCAAGGCACTGGACGATACGGCGCGGGAGCGCGCAAGATTGCAGATCGAGCTGGGCAAGATTAAGAGCGAGCAAGAGCAGCTACAGCACACGTGAGCAACTTCATTCAAACTTCTGATTGAACTCAGTTTCTCTCTCAAAAATTACATTATGGGCATGGCATATATTTTACTTTTGCTTTCAAATGTAAACAATGTGTGTGTGTATATATATATATGTATGTGATGAGAATCACGAGTTAACTCACGATACGATACTGTCACGATATTTTGCCCACAATAACAATAGCTACACCGATTCTGTGACAGATGATATATTGCAAGAAAATCATCCACGATATCATTAAATGGGAAACAAATGCGTCAGTCATATGATCATGAATTTCATTTATTAATCGTTCATCTATTTTTTTTTTTCTTCATGAAAAGATGTGACATCCCTAGTAGTAATGTATAAATGTAGACCAAAGAGTTGCCAAAAGTAGCCTATGGCTTATTTCTTATTTATCCCAATAGCCATTAAAAAAAAAAAAAAAAAAAAAAAAAAAAAAAAAAAGGTATTTAGTTTCATTTATGTTTAAATATGTTTTATTTTTATCTATGTTATGAAAAGTGAACAGCATGAGTAAGATAGGACACATAAGATGCGCAATGTCGGAAGACTCTGAGTGGGTCAGAAATTATTTTTTAAGTTTTGTTTTGTAGAAAGCCTTTCTTTTAAAGTGAATTTCGTTTGGTATAAATTGTATCTTAATTTTAATCCGTGTTACATCATCCAATTGCCTGGATTTAATAAATAAGCAAATGGGCTATAGCAGACAATATATGGAGGCGCCAAAACCATCACTCGCATCAAAACTCAGCGTATCTGCTACTTGTCTCACAGACATGAGAAATGTCAATAGAAAGCTTGGAATGTATTTTAATCGAAACTATTAAAAATGAAAAGTAGGCCACTCTCTGATTATGTAATCTGTATGAAATATGCATTTCTCTCTTGGCGCGTTCACTATCGCAGAGATGGCGAGTCAGCATCTTCAACTTCATCTTTGCAGCTGACACTGACACAGAAAACACTAGTTTACCTATTAATAAACAATTAAAATGTCTCCTTGCTGTGTTTGACATTCATAATCATTACTTTTCCCGGTGCTTTGTGGAAAGCTTTATGCATGCGTTTGAGTGCGGATATATAGACCTAATTAAATTAATAGTAATTTAACCCTTCTATGGTCTTTGTTTGGGAATTACACTCAGGGTCTTTGGGGTCTCCACAGATGGCAACAAAATGTAATTTTGTAACAAAACAATATTTTTTTATTTATTATAACAAATGTAATTTTACTCTGTTTATTAATGTTTTTACTCAACATCTGTGCAGTTTTTGGAGTATTTATAATAATTTTTAAATTTATATAAATAAATAAAATATTTTTTTAATGGATTGTCACACAAAATGTTTATGTAAAATTCACTTTATAAAAGACCCACATTTTTAACTTTCATTTGTGGGGATAACCTGGATAATTTGACATGGTTTAGTGTAAGACTAGTACCAGTAAATGGCTGCAGAGCTCCACTATTTGCAGTGTGCTATTTGACTGACTGAAAGACATCTTTTCACAAGTATTTTTCAAATCACAACTAAAATGTATTTGTCAAAGTTTAGCTTTTTTTTTGTACTGAAAAATATTTTTTTCAATGAGGTTAGATTATGATTAGAATCAAACCTGAACTAGAGAAAAGTTGGAGTCTTTAGAGTTTATCATTTTTCAAACATCTGATTTTCTTAATTCTGCAAATTTAATCTACACTTCGGTTCCTAACTGTAACAGAACAAAAATTAACAGAAATGAACAGTTATATTACATATTGAGTAAAAACTGCACAACAGTGAACAATGAACTAAACGGCAATAACAAATGTATTTGTGTGTGTGTGTGAGCATGATCATTTTGCATTGTGGATGTTTTATGCGTTGTTAGAAGTGTGCAACTTCATTTCTGTATGCATGTTCTGTGTTTCTGTTTTTGAGGATGAATTTTGTCCATTTTCTAAGCTGAGTGTGACTTTTGTCACACAAACATAAAAACATATAAATCCAATTTTTTTTTTATTTGTAGATCTAGTGTGTTGACTACGGTACAAAGTCTCATGCCATTTGGACAAAGGGAGTTTATTTTTTTATTTATTTGAGCAAACGTCCTTTAAACAGCGTCCAGGTTAAAAAGTGCTTAGTTGACTAATGGCATAAATGAACAACTAGTCCTACTAGTCTAGTAGAAAAATTGGGGGCAGCCTTACTTATTTAACATTTTCGAGCCAGCATGTCACAATGGGCATTCTGGGTGATCGCGCGCGCTCCTGTCTGTATGTATAAAAACAAACAAAAAAAAAAAAACACGATATTTGGTGCCAAAGTATCGATAAATATATATATATATATATATATATATATATATATATATATATATATATATATATATATATATATATATATATATATATATATATATATATATATATATATATATATATATATAAAAAATAAACTTTAATAACAGTTTCTGCTCCAATTTGATGGTGAAATGTCAACATTTAAACGATGGCTATATAAATCAATATCGGTCAACCCAGCCCTAGAGCCCACACAGCTGATGCATTTGTCTGTTGTAGTTTATCCACTTTGTGTTCACAAAATAGACACTGAATATTAAAAATTGGACATCGGAGAAGTGCTAACTAACTCTTTTGTGGTCAATTATTCCAACCCTTCGAAACCATTTTGGCCTGAAACTGAAAATATCTGTTTCAGACATGTAGGTATACCTGCAGACCGGAAATCTCCCAGTGCAGCGCATAGGAAAGTTCTACTCTATTGCTGTGTTACAAGTGATTGGGGGTGTCCCAGGGCTTGAGATTTACAGGGTAGGATCGAGTAGTGACACTGGGTGCAACTAAAAATCTGCCAAGATCCAGTTGGAAAGTTACGGATGGCCTGGCTCAGAGAGGTGTGCCACTACTTTTTGTTTTGGTTTTTTTTTTCTGAATTTTTGGTATTTTTATAATTTGGAGTATATTTGCCTGCATGCATTACATGTGTGGTTTTTTTTTTTATTTTATTTTTTTATTTTTAATTATAAATCATTGTCAGAGCCTGTTGGCTCTTTCACTCCTTTTCTTTCTAGTTTCTTGTAGTTTGGGTCGGTGTGTTGAATTAACAGCAATTTTGTGATTGTTGTTTATGTTGTGAGACTCTAGTGTTTATGGAATCAGTTATAGGCTCACGTCGTGCTCATTGTGGAGTATTTGTAACACATTTGTGCACTCTAGTATAGTGTTGTACACTTAATTTTACTGCCCTTAAGTAAGCATCGTCATTCAGACTCCAGCTCATGTTTGGGCTGCACTTAGCGTTTGGTTTAGTCAGTCAGGGTTCCCACAGGTCCTTGAAATCTTTGAAAGTTTGTGAATCTGAAAAAATTACGTTTATTTTTGAAAATAAACATGCATAGATGCAGGTCCTTGAGTGCTTGAGTTTATTTTGTGCATGAAGTTTTCTGGAAAAAAAATTCCATATTCCCTCCGGTCCGCTAATGTGTTATTTTGACAACACTTTGTGGCCTATGCATACTAGCTTGCTTGATTTGTTATTTACATGCATTTATGCGTTAAGTGTTGGTACTTTGTGTGAGGTACTTTGTGTTGTACGTTGCCGTGACGTTCACTCGCACACAAAACTACTACAATGGTACCTTAACGTTTTCAGTGCTTGCACCGATATGTACAGTCAACGACTGTATATTGTGTTCAATAAACATAAAACATTGGTGATAATCTTGCCCAAATGTTTTATTTAATGTAATGTTGAATTGATTTGCTTGTTAAAATGATGAAAACCCATGAGGCTAGAAAAACTTAAGCATATTCATACATCTTAAAACTTCTGGTTACATGAGCCTAAGCTATTTTCAGTAAAATCCATACAAAAGAATTTTACAATACAGTATAGGATGTACCAAATATTCTAAAGTTTTATGCAAAACAGAAATACAACAAATAGACTATCAGATTTGTCATATGGCCAAAAATAGCAGCAAAAAATAGCTTTTTTTTTGCATAGTTGTTTGACATGAAAACGGTAACAATGTATCTTACATCAAGGTAATATGATGTAACCTTGCTCTCACTTGAAATGTGTCCCCACATTAAGTCCTTGAAGTTGAGGGTATTGGACCTGGAAAATCCTTGAAAGGTCATTGAATTTGAAGTTAACCAAGGTGTGGGAACCCTGGTGTGTGATGTGCATGTGGTTTGATTGACGGGAACAGAGGTTCATGTGTTAGTCTTAAGCACTGAAAGAAATATTACTGAGGCGTCTCTTTGGTGTGGAGCAGCTGGAGGATGTGAATGTTCACCAGCTGCTTCACCAGTCTCAGTGTGAAGCAGCTCTTTGTATCTAATCGTTTCTCTGGACCAAAGCAGATAAGAGGAGTGTAGCAAATGTTAAGAGTCTAGAGTATTACACCGTGTCTACACTGGACGTGAGCGACGCAGCAAGACAATATAACGACAGTAAACTGATGCCTCGTTCCATTTGACATACCCAAGCACTTACAATACTTCTCATAGGAAGGACAAATGGATTTGCAACGGTCGCTTTGTCGTGTCCAGTGTAGACTACTACGAGCTGTTGCAGCGCAACACGTCAACGGTCGCGTCTGGTGTAGACGCAGTGTTAGAAACAGAAATTTAAGAACTGAGAGCTTGCGTCCTCCATCCACTCTTAGCTGTGTGAGACATTCCTCCCATTCCAGTAGCATTCTGCAGTTCCTCAGCTCACCTCCAGAGAAGGAGAAAGAAGTTTGAAATTATAAACGCACATTGTTCATCAGTCTTCAGGACTTTCTCTCTCACTGGATGAGTGATACTTTCCCTGGAACAGACATCACACAATTTCACCAAGACTGTAGACAAGCTAGATGAATAAAACACAATGGAGTGCTTTGTTACACTTTAAGTGCTTTAAGTCTTAAAAACACTTTCAGTGCTTTGTTTGCTCCTTTTTTTTTTTTTTCTTGGTTTAAAGGTTTAAGACTCCAGTACTGATATTTGATTGCTGTTTTATGCTATTTGTCTGGTGTGCATAGAGCTGCACAATTTAATTGTTAAAGGATCGTGAAACTGACTTTAGGGATTTTGGTTAACCTTTGAATGTACAATGTACAACACTGCAACATTCCAATCTGCGTTCGCGCTGCCACTGATCCGTCATGTAAATATAGTACAGTATGAAAGTGGCTTCACAAAGAAATTCAAAATATGGAGTTTAGTTTTTTTACGTATAATACAGTTAAGCAACCTCACACGACCAAGAGTGCTTTTCCTGAATACCATCACGATTTCCTGAACACCACCATTGTTTTTATAAAACAGTTAAAAATAAAATTTTTAGATGCAGTATTGACTATTACAACATTTTGTTCTGTTTCAGCTAGGGATGGGCATTCGATTAAATTTTCTTATTTGATCGTCGGGAGAATTAACGATCGACTATCGATTTAATCATTAATATTTTTATAATAACAT
Source organism: Paracanthobrama guichenoti (assembly GCA_018749465.1). Lineage (NCBI taxonomy): Eukaryota > Metazoa > Chordata > Actinopteri > Cypriniformes > Gobionidae > Paracanthobrama > Paracanthobrama guichenoti. The sequence goes on along the minus strand of CM031952.1, from coordinate 2,851,854 downwards.
TAATTATTTAACTTTTATAATTCAAAAATGCAATGAATACAAAAATACAGTGTGTTTTTCCTCGATGAGACCTCTATTACAAAATCAACTTGTGGCAGACTGTTGAACTACATTCAGTAAGGCAAACCGAACATATATGCGGTGCTCTAAAGCAGTGGAACCTGCAGTTTCGACCCAGCGTTCTTAAACCGAGACCTCATTTGTTACAAAATAATAATAATAAAAAAAGGGGTAATTTTTCTCTGCTCGTTGTGCATCACAGCTCCGATTCCGTGCTAACGCAGACTTGATGCTAGGTTGAGACTGAGAGCAGGATACACCGCCACGGACATTAACCAGGGACGGATGCACTTTAAGTGGTACATCATTTGAGTCGTGGCCGTATTGTACTTATACACGGCATCGCAATGTTTGCATTGAACTATTTCGCTTTTTAAATCAAAATGGTCCCACGCCACACTTCGCCGTGACCTCTTCATGATTATTCTTTTGAAATCAAAACGGAAGATCACAGATAACAGAGTATGGTGTCAAATATTGCACTATGGTGGTAAAATGTTTAATTGCTGCCACACAGTGAAATTCATTTAATTGCTTCAAGACCCACTGCGTAATGCAACCTGCATTAGATTTTTTTTTTAAATGCATTAGATTAATCGTTAACAAATTAACGTGATCGAATTCTTAACGATCAATTATCAATCGTCGATTAATCATGCCCAACCCTAGTTTCAGCAGTGAAAATGGTTCCAAACGAAGATCACCGCAGAGCCTGAATCGCTTTGATCATAAAATAGTTTAGTGTAAGAGGGTCAGCGCCATATATTTGCCATATACATATTATCTTGAGAAGACTATTGTAATAGAATGTTGTACATTCTTTGTGCTGTAGTTTGCGGTGTTTCAGCGTTGCTGTTATGGGAAGGGTGTGTCCACAACGGAACAGCCAAGCATGGTCAAGTTCACATGCACATTTGATTTGCACACATCAAATGAGTAAACCGATTACTTGGATTTTTAATTTGTTATACAACTTCTGACTGTTCTGTGAAGGCAATCTGTTAAAATCTTGGATTTCCCCCAACAGGTGAGGTAGGACAAGTTCAGTGCTGAAAATATTTAAGCATAATTTAAATGATTACTCTATTGCAAGCAGCATAATAGTGCACACTGACTGTACTAAATTTTAAAAGTAACCAACTACTTACAACCTAGTCATTTAATGCTTAGGCCTAAGATTTAGTGCACTTAACTTAATCTCTTGTAATTTAAAATAACATTGGATAATCTTCATTGTAAAAATGAAATGCAAATTAAGTTAATCAGTCAGGAGCAGTAAGTGATTTTTTTTTTTTTCTCGTCTTTTGTAATTCGAGTAACTAACAACATGGAGAGTGGCACGTTTATTAGGCTGCCTGGCCCTTTAAGACCTGACGCGCACACTGGCTGAATCCGAAATCACCCCTAAACCCTCTTTAGTCCACTAATACAGTTAACTTGAAGGAGTGATTGAAAACGAGTGCGTGCCCTATTTGAGGGTATAGGGGGTGCTTTCGGATTCAGCCACTGATCCAAAATACTGTTCTGGTTACACGTTCTTCCGGAGCGGTTTACGTTAATACTCAACAAGATGGCACTATTACTCAGCACTATTTTTGAGTGTATTTGACCACAAATACACCGTGAAAAATAACTAAAATAATAAAGTAAACTAGCCAGCAAATATGATAAACTTTCTTTTAGTTTATTATGTAATACTGAGACGTATGTGTGTGTGTGTGTGTGTGTGTGTGTATATATAAATTACAAAAAAGGCGATTGGATAAAAACGTGCCTTTTAGTCTTGCAAGTTATACATCCCTGCTTTACTACTGTTATTAACGAGCTAACGCTAACTTGTCATGCTTGTCAAGCTGGATAACGAGTAAACACCAGCACCAGAAGAGCTACTGGAGGGACGTTACGCTCCTCACTTCAAAACGGAACAAAAGTAGGATTCTGTAGTGACTTGGCCTACCCTGCTGTTTAACTCCCTTCCTTCTGATCAAGGACTCCAAGATGTTTTCATCTGAATTATCACCGTGGTACTCCCGTGCTCTTTCCTCTACCTCCGCTCTGTTCCGCTTTTTTTTTTTCAAACATCTTATGATGCGGGTCTTATTGAGTGCCGTAATAGTCACGTGACACAATGAATCGATAATGAAATTTGTTGCCAACTCTTTTAATAATCAAATTATCGATTCGTTGTTGCAGTCCTACTATGTTTGCGCACACAGAATTTGTTTTGGTGACTGAAGAAGCTTCAGTACACAGACACTACAGTACACCGATTAGTAAAATAAAGAATATAAATTAAGAGCACATGTAATGTTTGCTGGCCGCCTCGCTTGATGTGCTGGAAGTTGCTGCTTGCATGTGCAAATTGCGCATTCGTGGATTAAGTCATTATTACAAGGTTTTTTTGAGTTTCTCATTATTATCAGATGTTAAACCCATGAGAGTTTCTCATTATTATGACTTCTACTATCTTCTACTTCTACTATTACTATCAACTGTGGCGGAAACAGACAAGTCAACTAGACCTACCTGAAAAACTTCAAGCACTAGAAATAAGCAACACTATAAGCAATCAAATGTATAAAAACAACTGCATTTTCTTTACTATGTAAATTTAATATACAAAGTTAGAAAAGTGATTGTCAAGAGCAGTGATTTTTTTTTTTTTTTTTTTTTTTTTTTTTTTTTTTGTAAACTAGCAAATTCTTTTTATCGAACCGAACCCTGCAATGATATTACGCAACGCCTGAAAATAGTCCCCAGCACGCTCTCTGTGCAAGCAGCTTGTCATGTTGACAGAAGATAGCCTTTTTTCAGGAGCTGCGTAAATGCGCCTGCTGCACCCATGGTACGGCAGCAAAGTTCCTTGATTATTATGCAAGAATGAGAGTATAGTCCCTAGCCATATCGGTCTAGAAAATCGCAACTTTTCATTTTCCGTCGGTCTTAGTACATGTAACTATACACGTAAATAGGAAAATGTTGGTGTTATTTTGTCACTTATTGAGCAGTTGGCTAGATGGAGCGGTTTACCTCCAGTCTTTGTGCTAAGCTAGGCTAGCGGTGGGTGCGTCAGACAGATTTATCGCAAGCATGGAGATGAGAATGGCATGTATGGACTTATCTAACTCTGGGGGATACGGTGAATAAGTTAAGTCCCAAAAAGTCAGCGTGTTCTTTTTTTAAAAAGTAAAAGTATTCGAGAGGGTTCCACATGTAATATGTTTCAAGTCTCATAGCACACACGCCCCTTCAAACAGAGCGTACAATCAGGATAGAAAAATGCCTTTTATTTCGAAATTTTGTAATGATGATTTTTACATCATAAATGCATCTCAGGAAACAAAATTATTTTAAAAAATCCACTTCATGACCCCTTTAAGGAAATAGTCAAAATCGTGATTTAAAAAAAAAAATGTATATTGTAGTGTACTGACGTTCACACCAAGAAACAGTTGTCCAGCCTCTGATCTTGTTATGTTTTTCACAGATATGCTAAGAAAGACGCTGACCTCACTGGCACTCTGACCCGACTGAAAGAAGTTGAAGCCCTGCTGAACTCTAAAGAGGCGGCATTGAACACTGCTGTGTCCGAGAGGAAGGCTCTGGAGAACACTTTAACAGACCTGCAGGTCCACGTCCAGGAGGTACACGAGTCATGCACCCGTAACACTGCTAATGATGAGAGCATAATGTGTCTATAGCTAACCCAAATAATCTGTTTATAATTGGATTGATGGCTCAATCAAACTGAAAATCCTTCATGTGAGCAACCCAAATCGATCTGAATGAATTTCAGTTGGACTGAAAGGGGTGCTCTACACCAGAAATCTTATCAATAGGAAAAAGAATATGGACGTAGACCAGTGGATCCCAAATTGTGGTGCTGAGTTTTAGCCAGTCACTTAATTCTACCCCACCTTAAATAACATTTAAAACTGAGCATGTATTTCTAACAGGCAAAATGCTGCAGTGTAAAAACAGGATCAAATCAAATCACCTTTTTTTTATATAGCGCTTTTAACAAGTCCAGTTGTTTCAAAGCAGCTTCACATTGTTAACAGGAAAATAATGCAACAGAATTTGTACAGTCGTTCAGGTGAAACGGTGATGTTATCCAGCTAATTTCAAGTATCATATAGTGTCAATGCAGGCAGATCGGTAATATAGATGAAATTTAGGTGTCCCCAACTGAGCAAGCCAAAAGCCAGAGGCAACGGTGGCAAGGAACCAAAACTCCTTCAGGGTCAGAATGGAGAAAAAAACCTTGGGAGAAACCAGGCTCAGTCGGGGTGCCAGTTCTCCTCTGGCCGACGAACAAACAGTGTATGATTATAATTCTGGCAACATAGCAGGTCTTAATTCATATTTGGCAAATAGATATTTGTAATAGTATTCGAAAGATTGGAGTCATCACGCCAAAGACGGGTTTAATGAGGATGTCGTGTTGCTGCAGCATTTACGGGGGTGAGTTTATTTGACATGTTCTCTGCAGACATTTCAGGGATGTGTTGGTCATGTCCAGGCACTGGTCCACCATCTGATCTGGATACGGCCCGGATCCGGCTGACTGCAGTAAACCTCGGGATAAACAGAGAGACTAACATTAGCGTAGATGCCATTCTTATGATGTAACGAGTACATCAGGTGTTATGGGAAGTGTTCCCAGGTTCCGGCTGACCTAGTTAATGCAGCCTAACAATCATTTACTGATTTGAATAATAGAAATTGATAATGTTTTATGTGTAAGAGTGTGTCTGCTTCCCGAACAATGCTAGGAAGACTGTTCCAGAGTTTAGGCGCTAAATAGGTAAAGGATCGACCGCCTGCAGTTGATTTTGATATTCTAGGTATTATCAACTGGCCAGAGTTTTGAGACTGCAATAGACGTGATGGAGTATAATGCGTTAAGAGTTCGCTCAAGTACTGGGGAGCTAAACTATTTAGTGCTTTGTAAGTAATAAGCAAGATTTTAAAATTTATACAATGTTTAATAGGGAGCCAGTGCAGTGTTGACAGAACCGGGCTAATATGGTCATACTTCCTTGTTCTAGTAAGAGCTCGAGCTGCTGCGTTTTGGACCAGCTGGAGTTTGTTTATTAAGCGAGCAGGGCAACCACCCAGTAAAGCATTACAGTAATCTAGCCTTGAGGTCATGAACACATTAATTAACTGTTCAGCATTTTGCATCGAAAGGATGTGCCGTAATTTAGATATATTTTTAAGATGGTAGAATGCAGTTTTACAGATGTTAGAAACGTGGCTTTCAAATGAAAGATTGGTATCAAAGAGCACACCCAGGTTCCTAACTGACGACGAGGACTTGACAGAGCAGCCATCGAGTGTTAGACAGTATTCTACGTTACTACGTTAGTTTTTTTGTCCAATAATTAAAAATTTCTGAATTAAGTTGCAGGAAATTACTAGACATCCAATGTTTTATATCAGCTATGCATTCCGTTAGTCTTGTGAATTGGTAAGTTTCGTCAGGGCGTGAAGAAATATAGAGCTGAGTATCGTCAAATCATTTGTAACTCTGAGAGCAGTCTCAGTACTATGATACGGTCTAAATCCTGACTGGAAATCCTCACAGATACCATTTCTTTCTAAAAAGGAACATAATTGTGAAGACACTGCCTTTTCCAGTATTTTTGACAGGAAGGGTAGATTTGAGATCGGCCTATAATTGACTAATTCTGTAGGATTTAGTGCCGTTCTGTAGGATTTCGGATGACTGTAGTGCCGTAAAAAGTCAATGCATGTCAGCCAATCAAATTACCTCATCTTTTGCATTCAAAACTGACTGCATCCACACAAGCAGCATGCATAATGATTGGTTGCACACAGAGTATGTAAATTGCACACTAAATTACTGCTATTCTTGACTTGGATGTTAGCGATTAATCGGCAATCGATTAATTATCGATAATACATTTAATGGATGAAACTTGCAGATCGCCAATTAAGCAGGGCCATGCGCATACGTGCTCAGGAAAAATCATGCGAGTGTGCCGGCGTTATGTTTGGGACCATTTTAAAAGGAGAGTTACACTTTCATCCTGACGGTTTGTGCCTTTTGTTTTGTGCAAATGTAAGTTGTAATATATTGTTTAGTTAGTTAACGTGGTCGTAAAGTGCGCCGGTGATCATCAACTTCATCGCATGCAGCTCAAATGGCAATGCACAATTTATAATGACTGAGTGGAACTGTAATATTACATAACATTATAAAGAGAACAATATTGTAATAAGACCTTCTGAATTATTTGGGTTTATTTGCCATTTCAGCCATAGGCTGTTTCAGCGTGTTACTCCAGGAAGAGCACATCCATTCTGAATAGCACTTAACTTGGTTCATGTTCACTTGTGAAATTGCGTCATTCTGTGCAGATATAATTTGTAATGTTTATTTTGTATATATCTGATTAATCTCATATAGGAAGTGTTTAGTTGAGTTAAATAACCCGCTAGCAAAGGGCTTCAGTTTACATGTTTGTTCAATCAAACGCAGGTCAAACACCAATGCGTGACTAATAATAACCATAATTGGGACTGTCATATTTAGAAGTCGACCGATAGTGGATTTTACCGATAACAAGGTTGGACTGCGCTTGCCGATAACCGATTAAACGACCGATAGTTTTTAAAATAATGTAAATATGAATGTATTAAATGAGAAGTTCTAACAGAAAATTCTACAGAAAATAATTTAAACATTAAAATATTATAAATAAATGTTTCTTTAGCTATAACCTAGAAATGTAAACGTCATGGGTAACAGACTGCAAGTCCCGTTTGTTAACATGGATGTATTAGTTTACATTAACTAAATGCATTATGCAATATACATTTTACAGCATGTATTAATATTTGAGCAGTACAATTGCACCTTGATCATTCATGTTAGCTCATAGTGCATTAACTAAGGTTAACAGATAAAACTAACAAAAATATTTATACAGCATAACCCTTAACCTTAATGTTACAAATGGAATATTTTTGTATTCTATTAAGTGTTATTTTCTATAAATCCAAACAGCTTTTTTAGAACATTATCTGTTTATTTGATTATCTAATCAAAATAACAATATGTATTGAAATCGAATGCATTTCGGATTTGTTTATATTTCTGTCAGCTGCATAGTTTGCTTTCTCACCACTAGTTGTTACATTATTTTAACTGCTTAAGATATTGCTAATGTTAGCGTCCTCTCAGTCTCGATGACAAAGTATATGCATACTGCTGTTATTTTCCTGCTAATGCAGCATCTAGTTGCCAAATCGCAGTAAAGTATTTAATTTGTTGACATGTACTGAAGTGTTTTGTATTCATACTGTTTCGTGTCTGTGTTTTAAACGTGCATCTGTGTCGGCAGCGTGTCAGTGTGCTTTCCGTGCCGCGCGCAGCCTCGTGTGTCAATGTAAACAATGTTAGTGATCGTTTTTAGTTGGCCTCTAGAGGCCGCTCTTGTGCTATATAATGCCAGCAGACCCTTCTCAGTGCTCTCGTACTGTGTAATGACAGCTCACCCTTCTCAGCTGCTCCGGCAACGGACACAACCTGGAAAAAATATCGATAACCGATTGTTCCACCAATCAGCTATCATGCCGATTAATTGGCAAAACCGATGAATCAGTCGACGTCTAGTCATATTACATAACATTGAGAACACTATTTAAATAAATAAGTGTGAATTAATTTGGTTTAGTTACCGTTTTCAGTGCGTTGTTCCAGGAAGAGCACATCCACACATTCTGAGTAGCACACATCTGAGGCAGTTCAAAAAAAGGTAATATTAACCCTTTTAAACTGGGTGTGTCGTCGCCGACACTTTCAAAGAAAGATGTATTTATTACTGGAACTCTTCAACCGCATGCACTTGAGGTCGACCAATTGATTTGATTGTTTTTGCAAAAATCCATATTGTTTCTATATCAATATAGTCCATAAAATCCATTTAGTTTCTGGGTTGCGTCCGTTGGAACGGGTGAGAAGGGTTCGCTGTCGTTATCAGCCTCTAGAGGTGAAATTAAAAACTATCACTGACGCCTCATGGTGTTTGTTTTGACTCACGAGACTGCATCTGAAGCCTCCCGCTTCATGCAGCACACAGATTTAAAACCAATGAATTTAAAACATATGATATGATATGAAAACGGTAGTGTACTGTATACATATAGATGTATACAGTACACTACCGTTTTCATATCATTATAAAGTAATTTGTTGACTAGATGCTGCATTAGTGGAGAACAGCAGTATGTTTTCTGTCGAGGCTGAGAGGACACTAACATTTAGTAGCCTACCTCAAGTCGTTAAAACGGTGTGACAAATGCAAGTCTGACCCAATGTTTAGTGTCACAATTTTTTTTTATTATATGTATGGTCAGTACTGGTTTTCAATTTTTGGAATTGAAGTCAACACAATTTTGTTTTTCAGTATCCGTTTTAAAAACTTGGTGTTTTCTTTTTTTTTTTTTTTTTAAATCGGTTATTGGCCAGTGTGGACCAACTTGGTTATCGGTAAAATCCACTATTGGTCGACCTAGTTTGCACTATCAAAATAATTAAAATTGCTCATAACGGTAGACAACATGTTTTTCTGCAATATTCCGCTTTTTACGCCAGCAAATGAACTTTGGAGGAGAGCAGAAAGGAATGATTTGAACAGAGATTCGGAGCACGGAAGGTTAGAGTGTTTTGGATTGCATAAAATAATAAAAGAAATTAAAGCTGCGAGCAGCGATGACGGGCCCAAGCCGGTGGCACCGCCATCCCGGTGGCTTCGGGGAAACTGTGCACGACAGGCAATATGCATTTAAACACGAGAATATTTTTTTACAAATATTTTAAATATGCCACATTTACCGCAGCAGCTGGTGCCACTATGACCACAAGCCACACTCATGATGTCATTGAAATATAGATAAATGTTTTTGTCATAGGATATAATAGGTCACTTTCAAATATGCGCAAAGTTATCTTTTGCAGCTCAAAAATCTGTAAGTCCAGAAGGCCAGGATTTAATTCAAGGTATTTGTATAGTTTTTCTAAACTTTTTGTCACACTAAAGTGATAGTTATTTGTGATAGCCTATGATATGAAACGCATCTAAACTCTATTGTTGCATCCATTGTAAAAATGGATACGCACAACATATATTATACGTTAAAATATCTTAAGATCAATCATCATTACATAAAGTACATTAGGCAAGTTGTTTATTTATTTATTTTTTGTAGTGAAATGTTTTAATAAAATGACTGTCAAAGTCATTTGAATCCACCTCATTAACTGCAGCAGTCGGTGCTGCTATGAGCACAAACCACAACATCTATGAGATCAATTCAATTTAGATGAATTTCATGTCAGATGATGTCAAAGGTCAATTTCAAATGAGTGCAGAATACCGTCCGAATGCTGATGTTGTATTATCCTAACATTTCTCTTCATGTGTTTTTAACCTACCTTAGCTACTGTTTGTTCAATCTCATGCACCAAAAAGTGTGCTTTCATTTAAATATGGGAGGTATCCAATAAAAAGTGTTAATTACAAAATTAATAAATGGAGCCAAATCACAGAAACCACAACGTCGATTTTAATATCAGTGTCAGGTAAGAGTAAGATGCGTGTCTAAATTTTATGGAAGTTTATTATAAACAGCAACTTTTATAAAATCATGTGAAATTTACTTTAATAAATTTGAATTCTATCAGTAAATAATTAAAGACATGCATCATACGTAATCTTTGCAAACACAGCACATGACCTTCTGTAAAGCCCGTGTATCTTGTATAGAAAACACACACACACACACACACACACACACACACACACACACACACACACACACACACACACACACACACACACACACACACACACACACAGAGAGAGAGAGAAAGAAAGAGCCAGAGGCATAGACAGAGAGGAATGCTTTAGCTGTCAGCCACCCATCCCCCCCTCCACACACACACACACTCACAGAGCCATAGGCAGAGCCAGAGGTAGAGACAAGGAGGGTTATTTTTTCCCCCATCAAAACTAAGTCAACAGTGCCATCTATTGGACATTGAAGGGAGGGCAGACAAAATAAGATTCAGATAAAATATATTAAATAAAATAAATATATTGATCTGAAAAATAGTACATCCATTTTAAATTCACCCAGGTTCAATTACCGAACATACAATCTTAATTTAATTTAAATCAAACAATGATTTAACAAGAAATTAGACATTTTCTGTTTCCCTTTTTTCTCCTTCATTTAATCCCTCGTCATAGCAGCAGCGTTTGAGATATCCCATAATCGTTTGCTCTATAGCATCTTCAGTGTCTGTTTCATGTTGACCGAGTTTGGTGTCGATTCCATGCATCTCCTACGAATAGTTTATAATAACTCAGAGCCTGATTTATCCAAAATTCCAAATTCAAACCAAAATATCTGACTTCCTGTTGGTCAGAGCTAATGACTGTAAATTAGAAAGTTGTCCGGCTCGATGAGAACAATTATATACACCGAGTTTGGTGACTGTAGATAAAACTAACCCCCCCACTTTTGTCAAAAGGTGGCGCTACTGAGCCCCTCCACCACGCCCGTTTCTAAGTCTTTGGCCATATATACTGGAAGGCATCACTGATGTGTGCGTTGAGTTTCATGCCATTTCAAGCATGCTAAGAGTCTCAAAAACACCCCAAAAATTATTAAACTTTGACACGTTGCCACGGCAACAGTATTAAAAATATCAGGAATCCATTCATATGTCTATATCTGCCATGTTTTGACATTATACCGGTGAAGTTTGAAGTAAATCGGGTGAAAATAAGACGGTGATTCAAAGCATTTTTGAAAGTGACACACTTCCTGCTGCCAGTTGGTGGCGCTATAACTTTGACTCAAAGTCATATCCATGTGATCGGCCTCTTACAACGAACACACAGCTGAAGTTTCATCCAAATCGGTCAATGTATGCAGAAGTTATAACACACTTCCTGTTTCCCATTTCTCGCCATAAATTCGTCTCCTGCCACGGCCAAACCGTTCGAGATATCAAAAATCCGTTCGCAATTTAGCATCCTCAATGCCTTGACTTCATGCTGACCGAGTTTGGTGCTGATCGGGTTAATCGTCTAGGAGGAGTATTTCAAATTCCACAGTATGCGTTTTAAAACGACCCATAATAGCTCACTTCCTGTTGGGCTGACGCATAACTTAGAGTGCGGATGTTGTTCGGCCCGATGAGTTCTATATGTGTACTGAGTTTCATACTAATACATGCAAGCGTTTTTGATTTTATGGACAGTTTTATTTTTTTTTCAAGGGGGCGCTGTCGAGCCCCCCTGCCACGCCCGGGTACCAAACCCAGCCCAAACCCTGATGGCCGCGCGTTCCGACGAGTGTGCAAAGTTTCAAGAGTTTTCGAGCATGTTAAGGGCCCCAAAAAGGCGAAAAATAAATAAATAAATAAATAAATAATAATAATCCTTAGAAGAACAATAGGGCCTTCGCCCTTTCAGGGCTTGGGCCCTAAATAATCCTTAGAAGAACAATAGGGCCTTCGCCCTTTCAGGGCTTGGGCCCTAATAATAATAATAATCCTTAGAAGAACAATAGGGCCTTCGCCCTTTCAGGGCTTGGGCCCTAATAATCCTTAGAAGAACAATAGGGCCTTCGCCCTTTCAGGGCTTGGGCCCTAATAATAATAATAATCCTTAGAAGAACAATAGGGCCTTCGCCCTTTCAGGGCTTGGGCCCTAATAATAATAATCCTTAGAAGAAGAATAGGGCATTCGCCCTTTCAGGGCTTGGGCCCTATTGTTCTTCCTTAGAAGAACAATAGGGCCTTCGCCCTTTCAGGGCTTGGGCCCTAATAATAATAATCCTTAGAAGAAGAATAGGGCATTCGCCCTTTCAGGGCTTGGGCCCTAATGAAAACATGGCGAATGAAGTACACAGCAGAAAAGGTGATTGGGATGATTTTTTTTTTGAGACTTGGGACTAGGGATGCACCGATCCGATACTCGGCTCTGATCCGCCATTATTTGCCGGATCGGGTATCGGTCAGACAGGACCGATCCAAATCCATTACTATGCGTATAATATTCGGTGTTATTGTTAAGCCCCAGTTCCACACACAAGGCACAAAAACATTATAAAGCATTACCGACGCTTTGTGCACTATAAGTGTTCTGAAGCCATTCCATAGTTTAATGTGAGGTACAGATGAATATTTAAGTCATTGAAGTCAAGTTCAATGCATGCTTCCCTCCGCTGAGGCTCTCAGTCACTTTCCATTCAGCTTTCAAACTGCTACGGTTACGACAGTCAACACAATGAAACACTCTCCAAGATGATTCAATGTTCCTGCTATTAAATAGTGTTACTTTCTACCGGGTGTCTGTTAGAGCACAACACTGGACTAGAGATTGTATTTACACGCGGTAACTGAAATGTTAAACTTAAAAGAAACTGCTCAATAAAATATTGCATGGATAGATACACTACGTGATACTATACAGATACTATCTATATATCTTCCCTTTTGTATTTTGAACTTCTCAATGCGGACGGAGCACTGCGCGCTGCGACTCCGTGTTGCTTCAAGCACATCGTCCTGCGCACGGGATGTGCATATGCGCTTTGTGCCGCTCCGTATCGGAACCGTTCATAGCATTATACTTTTGAAAGATTATTAATAGCCTATCTTGTTCTGCCCCATCTATAATATGTTGCTGCCTCATTAAAAAGATAGGTTCTACATTTAAAGTAAATGTATTTTCTTAGTATATAGGCCCTATTTCTATAAATATATTTACTTGTTTTTCCATGAATGTATTTTACAACAATGTGTAACATTTTACCAGATTTAGAGCTACACTTACTCACTTTTATGGTTTCTTTTTTTCCCCACTAAATGTTTAGATTTTATAAAATCATGAGTCATGACAATTTTTTTAGAATAACTTTTGCTCCTGAATTATCCACTAATCTAGTTTATCCACCATCTAGTTTATAGTTGTCGTTTTTGTCATAGATTGTGTTAGGATTAGTTACTTGGGACGCGGCTGGGTGGGACTCTTTCATGCATCTTAGTATGTGATGTGTGCATGTGTATTTGTGTGCTTTATGGGGAAAAAAGGCTCCTGAGTGAAAACTGCAACTCGTTGTCACAAAGACGTGTGTGTGTAACAGTACACAAAAATTACGGTTCGGTATAGTAATGGGCGATATGAACGATATGCAATATAAACGATACAAAATTGGCCTATGATAGATTCTATTGCACTATTGCGACAATGCGTGTTGATGCAATGTACCCGCAAAATTTAGAGCCACGAGCTGCAATGCATCATCGTATTCGTTATCTTGAGTAAACACGGCTGAAAGCGAAATGGAGGAGCTGGTGAAACATCCATTTATTTGGATTTAAGCCGTCCGACGAGCAGCAGCAAACTATACTGCAGAGTGTGTGGGGCAACAGTTCCGGCTACCGAGAGGTAACATGACTAATCTGTTCTACCACCTCACAACATTAACTTCAGGAGGTTTACCTTTACTGGTATTTTTGTATTATTTCTTATCATACAAGTTACCTTGTAGAAAAGATGAGTCGCGTTTGTTTATATTGAGTTTCTCAAAATGGTGTGTGTGTGCGTGCTTATCCTGACAACATGACAACAGTGCGAGTTACAGTAATGTTGCCTTCACATGCTCTCGGGATTATCGTAAATACGAGTTTCTTAGGTAGGAATTGCACATGAACGCCCTCACATTTTGAAACTTGAACACAATGATCTCGTAATCACGACTTAAGTCGGAATGATCAAATTTCTGATATCACGTGAAGGCGGCATAAGCGTGAGCACCAGCGGCTGCTGAAGGCTTGCACTCATCACAGGAACACGCACGGCGTAACGGCCGAGCTCAGTGTTTTGACTGAATAATACATTGTTGTTTTTTCTCGCAAAACCTTATAGTATGCTTCCTGAACACTTCCATATATGGTGCGCATCTCACTGTCATTATAGGAAGGAGCATTTTTTTTTCTCTCTCTCCTCCTTTCTTTTGAGGTCTGAAAAAGAGAGACGGACATAGGGCATTAGAACAACGGCAGGGTGAGTAAAAGATGGCTTTATTTTCATTTCAGGGAGAACTATCCATTTAAGCTTTTTCTTTGTTAAAGAAAGTTTTGCACAATAAATGTTCTCAACTACATGCAACATTTCTTTCTTTCTTTCTTTCTTTCTTTAATAAATTCATTTAGCAGTTTGGCTTTCCTTAGGGTCTATATAACCTTGTTCTGAAATGATTCTATTATAATTTGCATATTGCGATTTGTATATCGTTATCGCAAGAAGCTGCAATGTTTATCGCAATATGGATTTTAGGCCATATCGCCCATCCCTAGTTTGGTACATACCTCGGTTTTGAAGTCACTGTTCGGTACGGGTTCAGTACAGCAGGATGGAAAAAACTAAACCTAAATTGGTTTACTGAACAAATTGTCAATTAACAACAAAGCCCAAACTATTAAATTAATTTGCTATTTATTTTTAGATAAAATTATGTAAACTGTAAATTGCATGCAGGGCAGTTTTTGTATAGATCTAAAATAAATTGTTTCTACTCCAATTCGTTGTTAAAATAAAAGGACTCTAGGTAAATGCTACATGACATTGTTTACCGTTTTATTGATGTCTTTCCGCCGTTGGAGCAATTACACGAGCTATGATACATTTCAGTAAGTTGTACTGCATATACATGTATCTTTCAGCATACCTTCAGATGTTCATGTTTATTCTTTAACTAGCATTAAAGAGGAAGAGATGATTGTGTTTACTCGTGCTCCGTGCTGCCGGTTTTTAACTGAGGTGCCTATACAGCAATCTGTCACGCCACATCAAAGAGCGTCGAAACGGTATTTATTGTTTGAATTTCGTGATAAAATGGACAGAATTTGAGAGGAGACTGTTTCTTATCGAAAGTAACAGAACACTGCGCTTATTGCAATTATTGGTGGTTAATGGTGCATTTCGTTGCGGAGTACTTGTACTTTAACTTTATTGCACAGTACATTTAAGTTAAAAGTGGTTAATGAGATACAAATCTATATTCTTCGTGTACCGAACCGAAAGACACATTTCAACAAATCTCAGTACTAATACGTGTGCGTTACACCCCTAGTTTATATGTGTTAGTCAACTTTTGAAGTGTTATTTTTATTAAGAGAATTTTTTTTTTAAAGAATCTCAGTAAAGGTTTTTTTTTTTTTAATTATTATTATTTTTTTATAACTATTTAAATTCTATTAACAAACTCACCACCCATAATGATGATCAATAACTAATTTATTGAAAGCTACTTGTTTTATGTGGGGAAAAAAAAAAACTTGTACTTGAACATGGCGCATTGTTAGAATTGTACGGGCAAAAAAAAAAGTGAAGAGATGTAAAAACCTATTTTACCTTCAGGTTCTAAAGGGTTATGTGATGTACATTTTAAATGCAGTATTGTCAATGTTTGCTCTATTTTGCAACAAAATAAGTTCCAATAAAAGCTGCGTCTCCAAGCAACACGCATCGCTGTTTTGTTAGTAAACTCTGCAGCTTTGACCAAATTGGGAGTTATTGTTTTTCCCTGATCCATTCATAAATACAGCCACTTGCTTTGTTATAGAATGAATGAATAGCTGCTTTTTTTCCACCTTTGGGCCAAACTGTTCTTTAATAATAATTGACAATCCCAGGGTCATTTCAGAAGGTCTATTGTTTTATGACTTTTCCAGCATAAATGTTTCCACTTAAAATGACAAGGTAACGTTTGTGTGTGAGCCAGTGTGTGATGAAGTGTGTTTGTTTGTTTGTTTAGCTGGAGGGCGGGTTGAGCTCTGCTAAGAAGCAGTTGTCAGATGAGACTCTGCTGCGTGTGGATCTGGAGAACCGCTGCCAGAGCCTCATGGAGGAGCTGGACTTCAGGAAGAACATGTTTGAGGAGGTCAGTCCCATTCAGAATTATAAATGTCTAAAGCAAACCATTGCCTGAAAGATTCAAAAGTTTAATCTGTCCTCAGTAGTGAGCATGTGCATTCCTTATTTAGAAGATGGAGCACACTGTGCCTGATGCAAGTCAAATACAACACACAGAAGGGCCAAAATTAACGGCTTCGTTCTGATCTGTGTGATGGTGAAAGAGATGATCCCAAGACTGGACACTCTTTTATCAGGGTCCAATTTGTGTATTCCCACACATTCTATTAGATTAATAGGAAGTCATCTGATTTCCATAGGGTTGGGAATAAAAGTTTGTTTGATTCCTTTTGTGTACATTTTAATATGACTTTAAACCATTCAAGCGCAAGACCTGCACACTTTTCTGTGCTGCGTGATATATCCCCATATATCGGTATCTGCCGATATACGTTAATTTTTAATAAGGATGCACCGAGACCACTTTAATTTCAAGTACTTAATACCATAACAAAGTTTTATAGCAAAGTACTTAATACCATAACTTTGTTTTTAAACAAAGGCTAGGTTTAAATTACTGTTGTGTTAATGGTTGTATCTTGAAATTAATATATTATTCTGAAAAGTGTATCTGCAGCAAAACAATCATTGCTAATTTTACCTCAGGTTTTGCATGCATTGGTTTTCTCTGGCACTCTCCACTCGGGTGAGGGAGGATATTGAAAGCTTACAAAACTTTTTTTCCTTTTTCTTCCATGTCATGTCAAACTAGTATAACAAATAAGTTTGCTGCCTTGCTTAGGCTTGTTATACTGCCGGTTATGAGGGACAATAGTATTACATTTTTATATCGGATTAAAGGAGAGACATTATGAATGAAACTTACTTTGCACTTGAATAGTTGCTACATCAACATCCTAAAGATATGAAAATACGGTTAAATTATAGTTGTCAGTACACAAGCTTTTCTTGCCTTTTTTTTTTTTTTTTTTTTTTTTGGCCGCCTGTCGTGTGCAGTTACTTTTCATACACAAGAAGTGCATTCATACCTAGGGTTCATACCTGGACACAAGTAATTGCCGAGGTAACGAACAACAATACCTTAACTTGAGGAAATGTTTATAATATAGGCTATTGGGTTTGACTTATTGGTCCTGCGCTGTCTATTTGAATCATGTCTATAATGGCTATATATGTGCTTAAAGGGATAGTTCACCCAAAATTGAAAATTTGATGTTCATCTGCTTACTCCAGGGCATCCAAGATATAGGTGACTTTGTTTCTTCAGTAGAACACAAATGAAGATTTTTAACTCAAACAATTGCAGTCTGTCAGTCATATAATGCATGTGAATGGTAGCAAAATCTTTGAGAATAAAAAATAAAACGTGCACAGACAAATCCATATTAAACACTGCGGCTCATGACACATTTATGAAAGACATGAACGATCGGTTTGTGCGAGAAACCAAACCGTATTTATAATTCTTTTACCTCTTATATACCACCATGTCAAACAGCCTTCAGTGCACGATCACTTCCGGTAAGTGAGGTCAATACACGATCTGGTGTAGTTTACGCAAGTGCCGGAAGTGATCTCTTGTGCGTATCTCTACGCCAGATTGTGTACATTGACCTCGCTTACCAGAAGTGATCGCGCACTGAAGGCTGTTGGACATAGTGGTGTATTAGAGGTAAAGGATTTTTATCTAAATACTGTTGAGTGCGCAAGCTTTTCAAAGTATTTGGCTGTGAGTGCAGAAAGACTCATTAGTGAATCTAGTGGATTTTGTTTTGGGGAGAAGAAATGGAAAAAAAATAAAATAATTACTAAGCAACCGCTGAATGTAATAAAACAAAATGCTCATCATTTTAAAAGCTTAGAATTACTATGTACTGCAATGTGTCAAAAACATCATACAGCTCAGATAGTCATGTGTCATGTCATTTGAAAGGTCTCACGGAGTAGAACACAACAAGCCTAATTGTTTTGGGCTTTGACTAAACTTGAACGTGGAAAATGGCACATCATTATTTACAGCAGCGTCTCATGATTAAAAAGAGCCCAAAGCCCAAGTCCCATAATCTGTCACTTGGATCTAGAGAGATCCCTCATAGTTATAAAGCATATAACCTCAAAGGCGCACATAAGCGAAGTAAACAAATGTAGCTTTAAAGTGGCATTTACACTTAACTTTATGAAAAGTAAATCATTAAAAATGGCACCTCAGTACTTAGTTGATGCTCCCAATCGGAATGAGTCTAAAATCAACAATCCATTGCGTTGATCACAAAATATTCCTCACAGAGTGATGTTACATGCTACTTGGTTAAAGACATGTCTCATCTTTCTGGGATGCAATCATGTTATCCATTGTTACCAGAGCAGTCCATGATTATTCTCCAACTTTATTGCAAATATTTTGGAAGCTCTACCAATTGTATGTTACAGTCAGGCCTAGCAACGTCACACCCATCTATATTTGGGCAAGATGACGAACCAATTGGGTGGTGTGCGCAGAAAAACAACAGTTTTAAAAATGCCTTCCGGGTGTCAAGGGCTGAACAAAAAGGCTACTTTTGTTCCAAATGCTGTAACTTTTGACTACTTTGCTATCAGCACAAAATTTGATCTAGATGCAGACCACGTATAGGGGAACAGCACTAAAAAAAATTTTTTTGGTCCCCTATTTCATAATGTCAAATAAGAAAGATTTGTAAAATGTATAAAAAATATTTTAAATTATCAGCAGTTTCTCATACATTTTATTACATTTGGACATTCTAATGCTGTTTTCTAAAAATATAAAAAGTGTGCTAACAAGTGATATCTGCCTTTTGACTCTCCCTGCTATAGTTTTGGTATTATGAGTCTTTACTTTTGTGTGTCACTCAGACAAAACAACTCTAAAAGGGGTTAAGCGCTCAAGTCACTTGCACAAAAACAACTTTACAATTTAGTGTAATGAAATATCTGAGCTTCCATTGTTTGACCTTTTAAATGGGCATTTAATTCGACAAAGACATTACCCCACTTTAGTTTTTCTTATACATGAAAGGAAGACTTCCCTAAAGCCAGTTTCCGTGTCCAGAGATCGGGTCGTCGGGGGCCTAGCCTTCGACTGTCGCCCGATCCACTACGCACCGGCCCCATGTGAGCCCACGCCGCTCATTCGGGCTGAGCCCGACCAGGCCCCATGGGGGTAGGCCCGGCCACCAGGTGCTCTCATACGAGCCCCAACCCTGGGCCTGGCTCCAGGGTGGGGCCCCGGCTGTGCCATGCCGAGCGACGTCTCTGTCCTGGTTTTAATTTGACTCCTATTGGGTTTGTGAACTGCTCTTAGTCTGGCCTGTCACTGGTTCTGTTCATAATTTTTATGGACAGAATTTCTAGGCACAGCCAAGGGCCGGAGAGTGTCCGGTTTGGGAACCACATGATTTCGTCGCTGCTTTTTACGGATAATGTTGTCATGTTGGCCTCCTCAGACCAGGACCTTCAGGTTTGCAGCCGAATGTGAAGCGGCCGGGATGAGAATCAGCACGTCCAAATCCGGGGCGATGGTTCTCAGTTGGAAAAGGGTGGCTTGCCCACTTCAGGTTGGTGGAGAGTTTCTGCCTCAGGTGGAGGAGTTCAGGTATCTTGGGGTCTTGTTCACGAGTGAGGGAAAGATGGAACGGGAGATTGACAGACGGATCGGTGCAGCTTCTGCAGTAATGCGGTCGATGTACCGGTCTGTCGTGGTAAAGGTACCGGTCTGTCGATTTACTGGTCAATCTACGTTCCTACTCTCACCTATGGTCATGAGGACAAGATCCCGGATACAGGCGGCCGAAATGAGCTTTCTCCGCAGGGTGGCTGGGCGCTCCCTTAGAGATGGGGTGAGAAGCTCAGTTACTTGGGAGGAGCTCAGAGTAGAGCCGTTGCTCCTCCACATCGAGAGGAGCCAGTTGAGGTGGCTCGGGCGTCTATTTCGGATGCCTCCTGGACGCCTTCCCGGTGAGGTGTTCCGGGCATGTCCCACCGGGAGGAGGCCCCGGGGAAGACCTAGGACACGCTGGAATGCCTCGGGGTTCCCCCGGAAGAGCTGGAGGAAGTGGCTAGGGAGAGGGAAGTCTGGGCGTCTCTGCTTAGACTGTTGCCCCCGGCCCCGGATAAGCAGAAGATAATGGATCGAAAGGAAGACTTCATGATCACTTTTACGTGTTTGAACATAAATGCGTGTTGGCAGTGTGTGTACACAACCACCCTGTAATGGTAAAAATCCACCCACTCCTTTTTTCTTTCTTTTTTTTTTAAAATCCCCATAAATCATAAGCGTGTCTCAGAACAAGCTGTTTGCAGATTCCAGGGAACGTGACCTCACATTTCACAGGCCCTGCCCATGAGTGTTGATGGACACTGCCGTATTAGTGTAGACCCTGCCCTCAGAGAGCTGTACACAATTGGCCATGTTTATCTCCTCGCCAGGGCATTCAAGTAAGAAATGTGTTCTTAAAGCTACTAAAGTTCATTCAGTCAAGAGCAGTGAGTGATTTTTTTTTTTTTTTTTTTTTTTTTTTGTTGTTTGATTCATATTAGCAGATATAGCAGTAGGTACTGTATATTACACTGCTTTCACTTTAGTAACATTACCACAGATCTAATATACACACCACACGGGATTTCTGTTTGCTGTATAAGTGCACAGACATAACCAACTGTTTTCATGTGAACTTTGTGTTTCTGACATAATCTTTTGTGCATTTGACAGTTTAATTGCAATAACAGACGAAAGAGAACTAGTGTAGTTTAATAGCCTACTCGTGGACGCACCGACATCCAGCTCTCTGTGCGTATACGTCGGGTGTGTGGGCTCAAGTTGAGTAAGGTTTTAAAACGCATGCAGAAGATATTTCATGATGATGAAGAACTGCAATGTTATGAGCGTGTCTGCGATTTAGAGATGATAATCAAAACAAACAGATGCATCACGTTTCGGTTTTCAATTGAGTGTTCACGAGCTGTGAAGGCTCCGCCCTCTGAGGCTGGGAGCAGCAGCTCGTTTACATTTGAAGGAGACACAGAAAACGGCAAAAATTCTCATTTTCAAAGTGGTATATTAAATTATCTGTCAGGAATTTTGATCTGAAACTTCAGACACATTCTGGGGACACCTGAGACTAAAGGGCATAATAGGTGCCCTTTAACATTTTAATACATTCAGTTTTTACAAACATGCAGTTTCACTTTAAGTTTTCACAGGAAAGGGAGCGTAATCGGTTATTTTCATCTATTGACATCTGAACCGAATATTGCCAAGTGAAGTGCTTTTGAACTCCAGCTGATATTTGTGTGATTTGTTAACAGGAAATCAAGGACACGCGACACAGGCATGAGACTCGTCTGGTGGAGGTGGACTCAGGCCGTCAGATGGAATATGAGTTTAAACTGGCTCAGGCATTTGCCGACATGAGACAACAACATGATGACCAGATCAAACTCTATAAGGAGGAGATGGAGCAGACATACATGGCCAAGGTTATCACACACATACAATAGCATGTCTAAACCAATGTCTTGAGAACACTTCATGCAGCAGATGTGTCACAAGTTTTTGACTTCCTCTGAAAGCTTATTTAGTTCCTCTTTACATTTTCTCTGAGACTTCTGAGTGTGTTTCAGCTGGAGAACGTCCGTCTGTCATCAGAGATGAACAGCTCTTCAGCCAGTATGGCCCGTGAGGAGCTGCGGGAGTCCACACTGAGAGTTGAGAGTCTGGCTGCTCAACTCGCAAACCTGCAGAAAGAGGTATGTCTTTCTTGTCAGCTTGTTTTGATTAATGAAAGACAAGGAGGACAAGTTTTATCTTTTATATATTGAGGCACTTTCCCACACTATTGGAGATGAAAGTCAAGTTCCTCTTATTTGTTGATGCTTGTCATTTATACATTGTTCACTTGTTATACTGCTTGTTCATTCTTTAATCCTGTCTGACAGTCTTCAGGAAGTGACATTTTTGATTGAGAGATCTGCACTGTTACTCTAGCTATACATTTCTGGTGGTTTCATGGTATATCAAGTTTATTTTAAAAAAATGTAAGAGTTGTTCCGATACTAGTATCGGAAATATCACCGATCCCACAACAAATTCTGGCATTGGTATTGGCGAGTACTTGAACCCATGTACCGATCCGATACCATTTTCTTAAACGACCTAGTTATTATGATCGCTAGCTTTGCCTAACCGCTGCACGGTGGTTCTTTGCTGCTCAGAATGCATTGCAAACACTGGAAGTTGTGCTGTGTTGCCACAAGCAACCACTGTTTAGAACAGCGAAGAAGAAATGAAAACACGTTAGCAGTGTGTCCGCTGTTTAGCAGTATTTCAGACTGGACCAACCAGCCAGTAAAACGGCAACTGTCACAAGTATGGGTACTTCAGTACCAAGTCGGTACTGAAATTTTATAACTGTGATGATACCAGCATTTCTGTAGTACCGACTCCCGACTGTATGACGGGCGTAGATGCACTGGCGAGCACATGCGCGTGCGAGGCTCGCGGTCTTTGTAGTCTCTGCCGTGTGTCACTATATGAGGACACGAACGCATAAACCGTCACTTCATGTGAATTTACCGTTTCATTTGTGAAAAATCATATCATAGCAACCCATCAAAATAAGTTTGGTTTAACGTGAAGAAATTGATAATATATTAAGCTACTGTTGTAGCCTACAGTAGATTTAGTATGTAATAATATTAATAATAATACGTATCTACTAATATTTATGCCTAGATGGTTGCTTATTTTTCACTTGTTTTGTTGTAAAGCGATTTTCTGATTAATATAATTTTTATATTCCTGGATTTATTTGTTGCCCTTTTTTATACAGTTATATTGTAAAACTAAAATATCTTTTTCAGTTTCTTTTTCGCTTAAGAAAAATAGATAAAATTACTGTCAAATGCATGTCAAATAATAAAAATACTGTAATAAATACAGTAGTTCACTGTATGTATTTGTTGATGTTTTATTAAGAGAAGTCTGAAGCACACCATAAAATAATTCTAGCAATTCATACAGGGCTAGTAGTATATACAGATATACACCTAGGTATCGGATCAGTACTCTGTATCGGCTGGTACCCTGAGCCCGGGTATCGGTATTGGGAAGGAAAAAGGGTATTGGAACATCTCTAAAATTTTTTTTATAAAATCAGTTCATAAAGCTAACAATTTCGTTTAATGTAATCAAATGAATTTTTTTTATTATTATTTAATTAGGTTTTTTTGTTTGTTTGTTTAACTGTGCCATTTCTGCAATGTCAATGAGTTTGTGTTTTAATAAATGGTGTTGTTATTACTATTAAAGGGATACTCCCTCTGTTCTTTTATATTAAACTGTTATTCCCTTAACTAAGACGAGTTGATTCATACCTCTCTCGTCTCAGTGCGTGCACTTAATCG
Source organism: Paracanthobrama guichenoti (assembly GCA_018749465.1). Classification (NCBI taxonomy): domain Eukaryota; kingdom Metazoa; phylum Chordata; class Actinopteri; order Cypriniformes; family Gobionidae; genus Paracanthobrama; species Paracanthobrama guichenoti. The sequence goes on along the minus strand of CM031952.1, from coordinate 2,828,386 downwards.
CTCTGACACGCTGTGACATTTTGATAGCGTTTAGCCCACTAAGCCCAGTTCATTCATTAGATCAGAGATCAAGTTAGAATCGACCAAACACCTCCATGTTTTCCCTATTTAAATACAGTTACACAAATAGTTGAACGACCAAGTATGGTGACACAAAATAAAACGTGGCGCTTTCTAAGCGGGTTAAAAAAGATAACTATAATGTATGGCGGAATAGCACTTTTAAAAGTACTTGGCGCAGTAAAAAGTGAAAAATCCTCTCATTTCTGTCAATACAACCAAAGGATTTTTCAGGCATGACTTTTTACTGCGCCGAGATATGAAAATGTATAAATTACATTTATTTTGTATCAGTCAGTTTACTATCACAGCGCATCTATTGTTTTGGTTGTTGTTCTATTAGTTTTTAGTTTTTTTTTGTTGTTTGTTTTTTTAGATAATAGCTTATTTTTATCTTTATGAGGGCAATTATTCGAATCTTTTTTTTTTTTTAAATATTTGTCATCTTTTATGAAAAATTCAATTAGAATAAGACAATAGGCTGTTACAAATCAACTAGAAGCTGCATCTGAATTCTGAAGTGGCATTTAGACCTATTTGCAAACTGTTTTAATGCTGCTCGGAGGATTTACACAGTAATTAATTACATAATATTATGTGATTTAACTATAATATTTTTAATAGCCTTTTGAAATATGAAATTAATGAAAAAATTTAACTATAGGCCTACTTAGATTTATGATAGTATTAAGACCCCAGTACGTGGCAGCATGTAACTGTTTTAATAATAGTCGGTGAATCATTCGTTCAAAACGCTGATTCAGGAATGAAGCAAGTGGATGTCTACAGGACATTGAATCATTCACTCAACCGATTCGTTCAAAGAATCAGGTTCATTCATGAACAGCACTGTCCAGTGAGTCAGCCGCACAACAGTTCTGTGGCTTTATTTTGCAAAAGCATTAATTTGATTTCAGCTTCATCCCTTGTTCAAAACTGTGTACTGTCTGAAATAAAAGTTATGCCTGCTGCATATTTACATTTAAATCGATACTGATGCGCTTTGCTACATGTAACTGCATCTGTGTGCTGTCCAGTGGGTCAAGCAGCTTTATTGCAACACAAATTTTGATAGTTGGACAACTCCATAAAACCAATGGTGTGCCAAAGGAGTAAGCTGGTGATGGGTAATGTGGGTGCAGATCCAAGAGAACCTACATTTAATATTTCTGAAATAATCAGCTAATATTTCTCTAGCACGTACAGTTGTCGAATCCAGAAGAAAACCTTTCTAGTCCCTGCCCAGCGTGATGTTTCACAGCATTAGTCCGGTTGTTTGAGAGAGTTTATTTGTCAGAAAAGAATAAATGAGCCATTTTCTCTTTTTCAACTTTCAATATTAAATTGAAAAATGAATGAACGCGACATACGCAGACACAATAGTAGCCTTTGTCTTCGCTTGCGCGCCTAAACAGCCAAATAAACACAGAAATGTATCAAAATGGAAAGTCGAGTATTCACATACTTACTTACAGTTGATGTAAGCACTGTGTGTTTAAACACACAGAGGATTCATGCTCAACAGTTGTTAACTTAGCCTCACAGAGAAAGCCCTGCACAATTAATTCCATTGTGCAACTTATTTATTGTTTGCTGCATATTTGTTTGTTTTTAGTTGTCTGTGGACCTAATAATTACTAATTATTTTTAATTAGTTTTAATTATTTTGTATTTTTACTGAAAATGAGAAAATGGCTCTTTGGTCAAAAAAGGTTCTTGACCGTTGCTCTACATAGTGCTCTTCAATAGAAGGCGTGCCATTGAATAGATACAGCAGCAGTTTCAGCTATGCACAGGTATGGCAGTATTTGAAAAATGCATATCGGTCGTGAAATTGAAACTGTTTACTGCCCAGCACTACTATGGACAAATGCGTATGGAAAAGAATGTTGGTTACGGGTTTTGACTCCCATTGACTTCCATTGTAGGTTAAAAAATATAGTGGATGTCAATGTGAACAAAACGTAACTTTTGTTTCCAGCATTATTTTTCATTTTATCACTTTAAGCAATCGTAATTAAGTTCCCATTTGACGGTCAGTTAGATTTTCCTTTTCTGTTTTGTTTCTTTTTAAACAGGCGCGTGCTTGGCAGGATCACGTCAGTGAATTGGAAGCGGCTCTGAGCCGCGAGAAAGATTTGAGCCGCAGGTTACTGGCAGAGAAGGAGCGAGAGATTGCTGAGATCAGAGCCAAAATGCAGCAGCAGCTGGACGAGTATGAGCAGCTACTGGATGTCAAACTGGCGCTGGACATGGAGATCAACGCTTACCGGAAGCTGCTGGAGGGAGAGGAGGAAAGGTGACGCATGCCAACACTGTTAATGCAAAAATGTTTTGGCCTTTGACCAAATGTTTTGGCCTTTGACCAAATGTTTTGAAGGGCAACAAAGATGAGTGTTAAAATCCCTAGGATTCATCAAGAATAGCCTGTCAGCATGAGCCACCAGATTGTAGTGATCGTTAACAACAAGAGACTGAACTGGGGTGCAACATGCCTCATCTGATAGACCTCAAAATAAAATGGGATTAACTTCTCATGCGCATTCATTTTATTTATTTTTTAAAGACTGTTTTAGTTTAAACCCAACCGGTTGTGGAACAGCGCTAGTCCACCTAAAGGCCATTTCGCACTGCACCCAACAGGTGACAACAGACACTTCATCGGGTTTTGTCGGATCAGTGTGTTACCCCCTGTCGGTGTCTGCCGGAGCTTGTTTTCGCTGCTTGAACATGCTGAATCTGCCCTTTTTAAGTCAAGGAATATCAGAGAAGCGATGTACCGTAATCTGGTGATTTGTCAGTGTGGTGTGAATTGGCTTTAAGATTCAAGAAGCATCATTAAACAGTGTAACTTCATGAAAATACAGTACCATACCTGTAACAGGAAACTTGGATAAGCTCCCTCTTCACTTCAGATACATTAATGTGGTCATAGCTGTGCTTTTTTTGTAAATAAAATACTGTTATTGACCAATCACCATCGAAGACCAGAACTGCTTTTTAAAAAAAAAACATTTTTAATAAAGTGTATATTACTTGTTCTAAACAAAGGTTAATATTTGGTCTCCGTGGGTGCTGTGCAGTCAGATACAGTAGATTCTGAACAGCTGTTACGGTCACCACATTTGGATCGACTATGCTTGACATCTAGGCAGAAGTTCTTGTTCACGTTATAGTTTTGTTTCTATACGTGAATGGTTGATTAGCTTTAGTTTAATGCCTGATCGTGAATTCATTCTAACATCCTGACTCCTCTGCCAGGTTGAAATTGTCCCCCAGCCCCTCATCTCGTGTGACAATGTCACGGGCATCCTCCAGTCGCAGTGTTCGTACTACACGTGGGAAGAGGAAGCGTGTGGATGTGGAGGAGTCTGAGGCAAGCAGCAGTGTCAGTATCGCTCACTCTGCATCTGCCACTGGAAACATCTGCATTGATGAGCTGGATGTGGATGGGAAGTTCATCCGCTTGCACAACAACTCTGAGCAGGTGTGTTTGTCTAACTGTAATTCAAGTCACCTTTTTATATAGTGCTTTTTTACAATGCCAATTGTTTCAAAACAGCTTCACAGTGTTAACAGGAAAATAATGCAACAGAATTTGATTCGGCTGTACAGCCACTCTATATGAGAACTGAACTGAGCTGATGACATCACCGTTTTCACCAGTGATAATGCGAGCAGATCAGTAATATAGTTGAAATTTAAGTATCCCCAACTGAGCAAGACAAAGGCGACAGTGGCAAGGAACCAAAACTCCTTCAGGGCCAGAATGGAGGGGGAAAAAAACCTTGGGAGAAACCAGGCTGTCAGGGTGCCTGTTCTCCTCTGGCCGAAGAAACAAATAGCGTATGATTCTGGCAACATTACAGGTGAGAAGTCATAGTGGATCAAAGGATATTTGTAAGCTTATTCGGAAGATTGGAATCGTCATGCCAGAGACTATGAGTAGTTTAATGAGGGTGTCATGTCGATGCGGCATTATACGACAAATACAGTCAGTCACGGGTGATCTACACTACATTCCAGAAGTGGGTGAGTGCGGTAATGCAACGCTGTTCGCTAACCACTACAACAGGAAAAAGAGCAGATGGAGACGATCTATGCACCAACCCAAAACAAGTTTTTGCAACAATACAACTTTATATTGATATTGCGACTATAAAAGCGATATGTACCGTTGATGTAAACTCTTTGCGATTTATAGTTTGTTTTATCCAAGACTCAGCTTAGGTTTGAAACATTACCTGATGACAGAATTTAAATTTTTGGGAGAATTATAACTTAGATTTTCATTCAATTTCCAAACACAACTGAAGAGATTTTTTTTTTTTTTTTTTTTTTTTTTTGAAACCTGTATGATTTCTGTCCCTCCATTTCAAGTCCATTCCTCTAAAACTTACAAAATATGTCAAAGGCATCATAAAAATAATCAATTGAGTGGTCTAATCCAAATCTTCTGCAGAGACCTGATGGCTTTATATCCATCCATCCATTGTCTTCCGCTTATCCGAGGCCGGGTCGCAGGGGCAACAGTCTAAGCAGAGACGCCCAGACTTCCCTCTCCCTAGCCACTTCCTCCAGCTCTTCCGGGGGAACCCAGAGGCGTTCCCAGGCCAGCCGGGAGACATAATCCCTCCAGTGTGTCCTAGGTCTTCCCCGGGGCCTCCTCCCGGGTGGGACATACCCGAAACACCTCCCTGGGAAGGCGTCCAGGAGGCATCCGAAATAGATGCCCAAGCCACCTCAACTGGCTCCTCTCAATGTGGCGCAGCAACGGCTCTACTCTGAGCTCCTCCTGAGTAACTGAGCTTCTCACCCTATCTCTATGGGAGCGCCCAGCAACCCTGCGGAGAAAGCTAATTTCGGCCGTCTGTAACCGGGATCTTGTCCTTTCGGTCATGACCCACAGCTCATGACCATAGGTGAGAGTAGGAACGTAGATTGACCGGTAAATCGAGAGCTTTGCCTTACAGCTCAGCTCCTTCTTTACCACGACAGACCGGTACATTGACCGCATTACTGCAGAAGCTGCACCGATGGCTTTATATGATGAACAGATTTACAATGTACTGTAGTAAATGTGTAAAAACCACGAGAGTGAGTAAAGGGAGTCTGTGTAAGAGATCTACCGAATGCCTGCATTGAAAGCAAGAGTTTGAGTTTATGGCAAATCTGAGTTTGTTACACCCCTAGTATTTTAAGTTGTTTCAGACGTTGAGACAATCATTTGGCATTGTGCCAATTTGTCATGAAAGTCTCACTACTACAGTCCAGTGAATTATACTCAACAGGGTCACCTAAACCTTTTGCCATTTGATTTTTGACATTTCTGAAGAATGTAAAATTTTAGTTAGAACACATTTAATTTTGACTTTACAGGGACTGAGTTTGTTACACCACAGACAAATGTGTTAACTACCCAGCCAAATTTGAATAATGAAATCCACCAAGTAGGTAAAATGGCTCATCAAAATCTTGATGGTTTCATCAAGTGATGGCTCATCAAAAAAATAAGCGGCATTCTCTGCTCTCAAATGCTGGGGGCGCGTCCACTCTCGGTGATAAAACCACGTCCACTCGCAGGAAATCTGCCCTAAACACACAAGACAACACGCGTGCAGCTCACGACGGCACCAGATGTTGGCAGGACAGGAGATAGTCGGTTTGGTCCCATTGTACAGTGGATTATCAGTGAATCCCGGTTGTCTCCGATGGAAGTTTGTAAAACTATCCAGTGTAAAGTCACTGCAGAGGCAGGTGTTGGTGGTGATCCTCAACTCTCCATCAAGGTATCTGTTCACAAAATGAATCCACCTCTTCTTGATATCATTGCGGTTTTGTAAATTGTAGGCTGTAGTAACTAACGGTACTGACAGTAACTCGCAATTGAGTGGGCGAACTGATGCGACTGTGCTCTAGTTATTATAACCTGCGTGAAGTTGGCCCCCCCACCCAACGCAAAATGTCAGCAAATTAGTCTGTCGTTTGTGCTGGTTTGTGCCATAAAAATGTTCGTTTGTGCTGCTTTGGTTTTTCAGATATTAAAAGAACATTTATAGGTCATTCTGAGGTCACTCAGCCCCCCACATTCTCCAAATTCATCAGAAATAGCCTTGTTTGTTTGTGCTTCGTTTGTGCCGGTAAAAACTTTGTTTGTGCTGCTTCCGTTTTTAAAATATTGGACTTTGAATTATAGACGATGACGTCACCAGCCCCCCGACCTGCTCCAAGTTCACCTTAAAGCACAATTCTCCTCGGTGTGAACACTTTTTAGGAATCGAATTGCAAAAGACTTTGTCAAGGATAATCATCACATCATTTGTTCAATAAACAATTATTTTTTACTTCATTCACTGGTCTCTTCTGATTTTTAATGTTTTATTTATTTGCAAGGGCTTCCATCTGCTGCACTTCACTCCCACCACTAGGTGCAAGTGACACACTAGTAGTGTTCTAGTGGAAATTAGTAGAGGAAAAGATGATATAAAATCAAACTACAAAAGTCGTTACTAAATCAAATCTGGCAAATGTAAGTACAATGTTTTGCACTGTCAGTTACAATAGTATTAGTTAACTTCAAGATTAATGGTACAACATTCAAAAGTTAAGATTGTCAATGTTTATTGAACAGAAAACTCATTGATAATACAACTATGAAATGGTAATTACAGCTGCACGTTAGTTTTTTTTAATACATAGTGCATCGGACAAATACAGTAATGCATAAAATATGTAAACTGTAGATGACATTTGAGTCAGGATTATTTCAGTGGGTAATTGTTTGTTTATCTGGACAGAGCTTAGTAAGCAGCTAGAAAACAAGATCACTGCAAAGGCTCTATACACTTTTGTTAAACTAAACAGACACAACATCTGGACTGCTTTAGGGTTTACTCGTGAAAGTGATCATGAAACAAGTGGCAGTAGTGATGACAGGATGAGTCAGGGTCCCTTTCCCCCAGACCAAAAGATGCCTGGACTTTTGATCTTGAAGTTCCATTTCAGAAATGGATTGACTTCATGCCTGAAACAGTTACGTACAAAAACAAGTTCTCCAAAACAAAAAAGGGAATGCACAATTTTGAAGCCGATGGCATCGTGATGTTATTGTGTTTATATCAGGATCAGATCATGAGTTTTTTTTTTATATATATATATATATATATCTCTATATATCTATATATCGTCTATAATTCAATGTATAATATTTTAAAAACGGAAGCAGCACAAACAAAACTTTTATCGGCACAAACGATTGAGACTATTTTGGGTGAATTTGGAGCAGGTCGGGGGGCTGGTGACGTCATCGTCTATAATTCAAAGTCCAATATTTTAAAAACGGAAGCAGCACAAAGTTTTTACCGGCACAAACGAAGCACAAACAAACAAGGTTATTTCTGATGAATTTGGAGAATGTGGGGGGCTGAGTGACCTCAGAATGACCTATAAATGTTCTTTTAATATCTTAAACCAAAGCAGCACAAACATTTTTATGGCACAAACGACAGACTAATTTGCTGACATTTTGCGTTGGGTGGGAGGCCAACTTCACGCAGGTGTTATGATCGTGTTAGGGGAGGAGCCAGGCTTAGTGGCGCCAGTGCGTCATCGACAGTTATGATAGTGTTGGGGGAGGGGCCATATGTTCATTGGCTCCAGTGTGATCTTAGCCCTGCCCAAAAAAGTCTTAGCCCTGCCCAAAAAATCCTGAACACAGCAATGGTGAAAAATTGTTTAATGGTCTAACTTCACAATTCAGTACTACAGTTCTCTCACAGTCTTTGTAACGCGTTTCAGCAATACATTTCTAACATTTTATAATGCGTTTAGAAACCTCTCAGAATTGCCTTTACAGAGACTTTAACCGAGTGCTATTATTTTTAGAACAGGCATTTTTATTTGTATATCTTCTAAATGCAACTATAAGGCTTGGATCATATTAAGATATTAATGTCATGTATTGTAGTAAATAAATTTGAATGAAACCCTCTTTATTTTTTTATATTTTTTTTCTCAGGATCAACCCATGGCAGGATATCAGCTGACTAGAACTATTGGTGATGTTTCTGCTGTGTATAAATTTACTGCTAAATACACCCTGAAGGCTGGACAGAAAGTGACGGTACATATAAATTGTGCACGATTTGGGGAAAATCTGTAATTGCATTTTTTTTTTTTTTTTTTTTTTTTTTTTTTTTTTTTTCTGGTTAAAATTGGTTTAAAAAAATGTTTTTAAATGAAAAGTGTTTGTGTGTCTGTATATAACATTTTGTGTTTATATATTAATATGAATTGTTGTTGTTGCTAAAAATAACAAAATAAGAAATATTACTACTACAACATCATTATTACAAATAAAAATAGCGTATAGAGAATAAATGTAACAATATTATAATAATAATAATATTTTACAAGAACTTATTTTACAAAAAACTGCTGGGCTACCTAGGACTACAAATCATTAGGTCTAAGGATTTATTGTAAAAATGTATATATAAACTAAAAATCTGTGCTTTTTATCTGTGATATCAGTTTCTCAAAGTCTGCCTTTAATATGAAATATGAGCCTCTTATGCATCCACTGTGGGAAAAAACTCCTGTACATTGAAGCAAAACATGGATTTTCATATACATTTATTTAGAGAGAAGTTTTTTATGTTACCCAAAAGTTTCATTCATACTGGAGGCCAGAGGGCGCCCTCGAGCAGAAACTCCACATGTGCCTCAGAAGTAATAGTTTAGTTTTCAGGAAATCCCTAATGTGAAACTAGCTAGGCTGCACAAAAAGATAGAAACGCTTTGACTGATGAAACAAAGACAATAAACACAACTGCATCAAGATATGGTGTATTTGAGTTCAAGCCTTTTTGGGTATTTTCATAATAATAAAGTATGCAGTGCTGACTGACATAGTCTTCATCACTGTATAGAATATTACAGAATAACGCATTGTCTGCCTCATTCTGTGGTAAGAAGCCACATCAGCTCACAAACACTCGACTGACGATATGAAGTTAAAACGTGTTATTAAACGTATTTTATTGGACAACAGGTTTATGAACGCTTCACATTACTAGTTTGTGAAGATGTTTGATACGCTTTTCAAACTCGCGTTATAAGCGACTCAAACTCAGAGCCGCTCTTCACTGACACACTGGGCATATATTTATTTCATTAAAATCACAGCCTTTACACTTTCATAATCACACATAAGCCAAATTGCAATTGCGGTTCAGTTTCGATTAATCGTGCATCCCTAATAAAAACCGTCACCTGACAGGATGTTAGTGGGGAGAAATTCAGCATGTGTCTTCATACAATCTGTTGGAACAGCTGTTCAGCCTTTTTTTTTTTTTGTAGCTTTGTTTTTAGTGAATGTTTTTGATTTTGTCAGATCTGGGCATCTAACGCTGGTGTGAGCTCCAGCCCTCCTGCGGACCTGATCTGGAAGAACCAGAGCTCATGGGGGAGCGGGGAGAACATTAAAGTGGTTCTGCTGAGCCCAGACGGAGAGGTGAGACCAACTCAGAACCACGTGGATCTGATTGTGTGAAACAGCCAGAGCTTTGCTTCTGATGTTTTAAAATAACTACAAACTACATGCGATCGTACCTCTTATTTTTCAACCATCATATTAAATTTTTTTATCATGGATTAGTCATTGTTCATCAGTGGCCAGTAGAGGGCAGGATTGGTTTCTTTTGTGATGTGAAGTACTGTCCTTACAGGAAGTAGCTGTGAGGAGCACAGTATTCAAGACTGCACTGGAGGAGGAGGAGGAAGAAGAAAAGGAAGCTGAAGTCATTGAGGAGCATTTCTTTCACCAGCAGGTCTGATATCAAGCACGCATCAGCTTCATCCATTGCATATCAAACCTCATCATCATTTACTGAGGCTTTTGTGTGTGCTATTTGTAAGGGTCTGCTCAGTGTTCCACTGTCTGTTTTCACAGGGAGATCCACGTACTGCCAAGAGAGGTTGTTTAGTCATGTGATTAACACTTCAGCCGATCGGCACTGCCAGTTTAACCACCATAAAGCTTCCCCGTTTTCTGAGTGAGATTTTTTTTTTATGCTTGTGTAAAATCTCTCACTTCAGTTTGTTTCAGTTTTTGTGAATGTTTATCAGCTTAAATGTAATGAACCAAATGCTTTTATTTTCATGTGTGAGTTGTGATCGAGGACGCTTTCAGATTCTGGGACTAACCCTTTTTTTTATCATGTTTATATTTTATAAGATGGCATTTTAGGTCTTTTTATAGACAGTTTTAAAGAAGTAGATGCATTTGCATGGTAGTTTGAATAATGTTAAAGTTTGTAATTGTATTTAAAGCAGCTGTTTGAAAGTAATTCACTACACAATCACAGGGCCTAAACATCTCAGCAGCACGATTGCTCAACTAACCTTTCAACTGAACAATTCCAGACTTCATTGTTTTGTAAGCACATAATTTTTTTTTATGAGAAGTGACTTTTTTTTCCCTCATGTTGGATCGGTGAATATTTTCTGCATATGCAGTGTGGGGTGATTTTTGGATATGTACCAGCCAAGTCTCAAACTACTGCAGCTTTGGGTCTGAAACGCATCTCTCACTCGGATACAGCTTGTCTCCTCCATAGAGGATTGTTGATTGAGCCATTGGTCATGCCAGCGGACCCTGAAAACACTGCCTGCTAATATGATCAGTTATTACAGTTTGCAAGCTATTAAACCTCAAGATTCAGTACTGTATTTTTTTTGTCAGAGATGCTGAAGTTGTATTTGTACTCCTTTTGTCTGTACTATCTAACAAACACTAGCCTTACGCATATAATTTTTTTTGATTTAACCTTTTTAAGAATTGTCACTTGCATGCTTTTTGTTTTGCTGCAGCCTTTATATTTCAAATGATTGAATAAAGTGTTGATTGAATGCATTTTCAGGGTGTTCCCTTTCATCACAGTAATTACAATCTGTATTGAATAAAAGTATAATTAAGCAGTCTCAATGACAATGTACTATTCTGAGCTGTTCTCAGACTGGGAATTATGCTTTTTTTTTTTTTTTTTTTTTTTTTTTTTTTAAATGGCAACACTCAACGCCTAAATGAATCTGCAGGGGTCAGGTGGAACAAGTAGGAGCTCTCAGAAAAGTCCCAGCTAATTACAAGTTCTATGAGGATGTGAACACTTTTTACAAGTTGAAATCTCGTAATTATGGTAATTGCAACATGGCGAATACACCTCAACTTTCAATTATCTTTTTCTAAGTTAATGCTTCCTGGAGCAAAAGAGGAGGCAATGCCTTACCAGTAAGACAGTTGGGTACTTTAACTGGAAAGACTGCTTGTGTTCTTACGGTCACCGGGTCTGCACTATGGAGGCCTGCGGGGCCCATGTACTCCCCCAACTAACACTAAATATTTACCAAACCAATATGTTTTTCCATGTGCTTTACACTTTAACAGCCTCATTATAAAGATTAATTGGTAAATTCTCCTGTCTATCCATTCCACCCTGGGCATCATGAGAACTGCTGCACTCCACTGGTTAAAGTTCTAGTTCAAAGGTAAAGGCCTGTTCACGCCAACATTTTTTTTTTTTTTTTTTTTTTGGTCTGTTCCAACTATTGCATAAAAAAGGCCAGAATGAAGATGCATATTCATTCTCTGACAGTAGATGGTGCTTTTAGGAAAACAATTACTCTGGTTACTTCAGGACACAAAGCTCTATGTAACTTGAATATGTTTGGTACATCTAGTGCAAATAAGAAAAAAATGCCTTTTACAGAATGGAACAAGAAACCACAATTGAAACAAAAAAAAGTGATGTGCATACTGGCAAAATCTAACAAACGATAAAACAAATTAAAATTATTTATATATACACTCACCTAAAGGATTATTAGGAACACCTGTTCAATTTCTCATTAATGCAATTATCTAATCAACCAATCACATGGCAGTTGCTTCAGTGTATTTAGGGGTGTGGTCCTGGTCAAGACAATCTCCTGAACTCCAAACTGAATGTCAGAATGGGAAAGAAAGGTGATTTAAGCAATTTTGATCGTGGCATGGTTGTTGGTGCCAGACGGGCCGGTCTGAGTATTTCACAATCTGCTCAGTTACTGGGATTTTCACGCACAACCATTTCTAGGGTTTACAAAGAATGGTGTGAAAAGGGAAAAACATCCAGTATGCGGCAGTCCTGTGGCCGAAAATGCCTTGTTGATGCTAGAGGTCAGAGGAGAATGGGCCGACTGATTCAAGCTGATAGAAGAGCAACTTTGACTGAAATAACCACTTCGTTACAACCGAGGTATGCAGCAAAGCATTTGCGAAGCCACAACACGCACAACCTTGAGGCGGATAGGCTACAACAGCAGAAGACCCCACCGGGTACCACTCATCTCCACTCCAAATAGGAAAAAGAGGCTACAATTTGCACGAGCTCACCAAAATTGGACAGTTGAAGACTGGAAAAATGTTGCCTGGTCTGATGAGTCTCGATTTCTGTTGAGACATTCAGATGGTAGAGTCAGAATTTGGCGTAAACAGAATGAGAACATGGATCCATCATGCCTTGTTACCACTGTGCAGCTGGTGGTGGTGATGTAATGGTGTGGGGGATGTTTTCTTGGAACACTTTAGGCCCCTTAGTGCCAATTGGGCATCGTTTAAATGCCACTGCCTACCTGAGCATTGTTTCTGACCATGTCCATCCCTTTATGACCACCATGTACCCATTCTCTGATGGCTACTTCCAGCAGGATAATGCACCATCTCACAAAGCTCGAATCATTTCAAATTGGTTTCTTGAACATGACAATGAGTTTACTGTACTAAAATGGCCCCCACAGTCACCAGATCTCAACCCAATAGAGCATCTTTGGGATGTGGTGGAACGGGAGCTTCGTGCCCTGGATGTGCATCCCACAAATCTCCATCAACTGCAAGATGCTATCCTATCAATATGGGCCAACATTTCTAAAGAATGCTTTCAGCACCTTGTTGAATCAGTGCCACGTAGAATTAAGGCAGTTCTGAAAGCGAAAGGGGGTCAAACACAGTATTAGTATGGTGTTCCTAATAATCCTTTAAGTGAGTGTACACTACCTTGATTTTATCAAAGAATGTGCTGGCTGCAAGCAAAGTCTTAATTGTTGGCGATACTGGTGGTAATATACATGTAGATAATGAAAAAGATGTTTTGGGATTGACATGTACAGACATTTTAAACTCCGTTGGAGTTGTACAACGTGTCAGGATTCACTCGTTGTAATCATACTTTAGATATAATTTTGTCACTTGGAATCGATGGTGTTGAAATTATGAAAGAGATGCTTCCAGAAGTTATAGATCCTCCTCTTAATATTAATTCGTCATTGTCATTAGTATACTTAAAGGCCTGCTTTCACAGACAAGGCTTAGATTAAACCAGGGTTAGGCCTTGGTTCAATTAGGACATGTCAGCTTTTATAAACATGCCTTAGAAAAACACACGTGCATCTTGAGACAACAATGCTCTTTTAAAATATATCCGTGCAAGCTGCTTTCAATTAAAATGGCTCAAACATGCATTTTAGTCTGGGACTATCTTAAACCTGGTCTGTGAAATCAGAGGCCTGTTGCATGAAGCTAGCTGAACAAACTCTGAGTTTCAGAGTAGGTTTAGAGTTGACAAATCCAGATAAATCCAGCCTGGTTTAGACAAAGTTCAATGGTCTCTCAAAGCTTGGTATAAACGTTCTCTATCAACTCTGGTTTAATCCAGAGTTTGAGTTTAACACGTGCGGCAAACAGCCAAGTGTCACCTCGAATTTACCTGGGTTACCTGCTTTGTGCAACAGGCAACACTGGGGTTAAGATGGCTGTTATTAAAAAAACAGCACTTGATCCTAGAGAATTAGTCAATAACAGGCCAACCTCGAATCTACCTTTTCTGTCAAGAATATTAGAAAAGGCATTATTCTCACAACTTTGTTCCTTTTTAGAAAAAAATTAAATAAATTGTATCCGAGGATTTTCAGTCAGGATTTGGATATCACTGTACTGAGACTGCTCTCAGAGTTACAAATGATTTGCTCTTATCTGATCATGGTTGTACCTCTCTATTAGTGTTACTGGATCTTGGGCTATGTTCAGACTGCAGGTAAATGTGGATTTGTTTTTGTCATGACAGTGTGAACAGCACAAGCCACAAGGAATCTGATATTTTTTATTCTGATTTGACTTCCACTTCCATCAGATGTTTTGCAATGTGACTTCAGTCTGAACAGTCATTTTGGAATTCATGCGACTTTTACGTCACTCTATGGGAGTCACTTCAAAGATTTTACATAACAGATGTTATTGAGACAGTTGTGAATAGTCAGTGAAGGACAGTGATGTGTCAGGACTCATAAGTATTACAGTGACAGCTCTATATACAAGCAAAACATATCATAAATGTCATCAATCATGGCTTGTCCTTTAGAGAGGCTGGACAAAGGGTCCAGCAAATTCTGAGTCGGAGCACTGTGGCATCTATTGTCAGGCTTTTTCAGAATGAGAACAGTTAAGTCACAGTGTTACTGTATATCACTGTGTATTTCAGCTTTGCTGTATTGCCTTGTTACAGTTGCAGAACAAACTGTGTCTACAGTAATGCAGATGTGTCAATCCCATTTATGTGACTGTCATAATGTCAACTGACATGCTTTTTGCTTTTACTTAATAGAATCTGCACACTGATGGTAGAGGAAAGATCTTTAGTGTTGAACAGGAATCTGCCATTGTAGATATGGTCGTGGCAAACAATGCAGTCAGACTGCGTAAAATCCAGGCAGCAGTAATTGCAGATCATGGAGCATTTAGAAATATAAACAGTGTGAGTTTGGCAACTATTGATCAAGTCCTTAAACGAAACCATGTCAGAATGAAGCAGCTGTACAGAGTTCTATTCCAAAGAAACTCTGATATCGTAAAGGAGGCAAGATTCCAGTGCAGGTACAGTTTTGTTATTTTAATGCCGTGTTACCATACAGTTACATGCAACTGAAATCATTTGCTTTATAAATGTGCTTTTTCTTAGAGAATAATGGAGCTTGAAGCTGAAGGGACACATCACAAGTTAATTTATTTGAATGAAGCTGGTTTCAATCTCTGTAAAGTGAGGATATGGGAGGAACATCATTGGGCAGAGTTACTGGACACTGTTACAGTCCCAAGTCAGAGGGGCAACAATATCACCATGTGTGCTGCCATCTCCAATGATGGTGTCCTTTGCCACATACCAACTATTGGCCCATACAATACAGAACACCTCATCACATAAGATATTTCTACCCATAAGTTTCATTTGGTTGCTTTTTTCTTTCCAGCATTTGAGTTTAAGTATAATATTGATAGCTGTATTTTGTTGTCCATTGTGTAATGCTTGATTGAAAGAATAAATTGATTTTGAAGTTGTGGTGTTTGATGGAAATATTAGCTTATGTTGCATGTTTTTAATGTTTTGTGAATGTTAGAGCATTATGCAAACAAAATGAGTCATTTTGGCCAATGAGCTTCAGGACAAATGTGTTTAAGCAATCAAGAAAAAATGTATTGTAGTGCTACAGTACCCAAAAATTACCGTAGAAAGCAGTCTGAAGTACACCTACCTGTTTTCCTCCTCAAGGTTCTTATGATCGAGGAGACTCAATTTTGGTTGTACTCGTTGCCCAACCTTCCTCATCCTCATAGTTTTACCATGGACAAGGACATGGTCAACTAGAGTGACATGAATTTCATCCGAGACTGCTTGTCTCTTTGCCCTTCCTCATCCTCTTCCTCCACTCCTTATTTCTATTTAAGGTTATGATTGGTGTGATCAATTTTGACTCTTAGTGTTTCCATCTGGGTAATTGTGTGCTAATTTACAAGAGCATTAGTGCTTTAAAAACATACTGCACATACTACACATTGTATTTAATATACAAAGCAAACATACGTTTGCTCCTGTCTGTCTCGCTGCTGGGTGTTTGCATTTGTTTAGCTCTGTACAGCTTTGCTTTTGAGTCTCTATTGGATATAATTATTTGTTGTTTATACTGCTAAATATAACTTACTCAAAAACATATATTGTCTACTACTGCCTATCACATTAAATCTGACATCGATAGCTTTTAATCCAAATCACTATCACAATGCGTTAGCATTTCGCTAGCCTGTTAGCCTGCCATCCGGGTCTCCTGTTTCTCTCTTCCGCACCTTTTTCAAGTCCATCAAACAACTGTGGCGAGTTGGATTAGTCAAAAGAGTCCATCAAACAACTGTGGTGAGTTGGATTAGTCAACAAACACGGTAAGCCATGTCATCTCCTGTTATTGTCACTTGCACTGCCTGTTACATGATTCGCATTATCTTCTCTGTTGGCAAAGAGGGGTTCATATGTGATAAATGCAGGGAGATAGTCAGGCTGATGGAGAAGATTTCAGAATTAGAGACATGCATCCAGACTTTATCTGAGAGTAGTGAGAATGTAACAGCTTTAGACACTGATTTGGATGCAACTAGCTTAGTGAACTCTGTACATTGTTGGGTTCCGGCTGTAGAGCCCGTGCACCAGGGCAACTGGGTTACTGTGAGACGGCATAGTCGCGGATCAAAAAAACTCTTCCTTTCCGGTTAGAACATCAAACAGATTCTCCCCACTCAGTGACGCACCCACTGAGAATCCTGTTGAAAGTGCCCTAGTTATTGGCGATTCTATTACATGGAATGTGAAAATAGAGACATCAGCCACCATAGTCACATGTTTACCGGGAACCAGAGCACCTGACATCAAAGCAAATTTAAAAGTGCTGGCTAATGCTAATCGTAAATTCTCTAAGATTATTATTCACGTCAACACTAATGATGTTCGACTTCGCCAGTCAGAGAACTGTGTGAACTCGCAAGTATGATGGCAGATAAAGTTTTTTGTTCTGGTCCCCTCCCCGTTAAAAGGAGTGATGGGATACTTAGCAGACTATCATCACTCAATGGCTGGTTGTCTAAGTGGTGTCCGCAAAATAATATAGGGTTCATAGACAATTAGAAAAGCTTTAAAAGAGATGGTATCCATCCCTCCTGGGATGGTGCCGCTCTTCTCTCTAGTAATTTGGCACATAGTCTTACAGCTAAAACTTGACTAACTGGGGCCCAAGTCAGGAAGCAGATGGACTGCCTTACCCGACCGCCTGCTAGCTCTCACGTCACAGAAGTCAGATAAATCCCAGCACATAGAGACTCTTTCACCTAGATTAAGGTAAGATTTTCCCATTTAAGGGAAAAAAAATTATGTTCAACAAATAAAAAACAGATATAATACACATGATCAAATGATAAAGCTTGGGTTGATGAATATTCGATCCCTTTCCTCAAAAGCACTTATTGTTAATGATATGATTACAGATCATAACCTAGATGTGCTGTGTTTGACAGAAACCTGGCTAAAAAGTCCAAGTTTGAGTCCACCTCCCAAGATTATTGTTATAAATGCAAGCCACGTCTGAAAGGCAAAGGGGGAGTCTATAATAATATCTTCAGTATTACTCAGAAGTCTAGTTTCAAATATAATTCCTTTGACGTTTTGGTGCTTTACGTAACATTATATAGTGTAAATGATAAATCCCGTTTGACATTTGTGCTGGCTACTGTATACAGGCCACCAGGGCACCATACAGACTTTATCAAAGAATTTGGTGATTTTCTATCAAAGTTAGTACTGGCTGTACTAGACTAATTATTGGTGAATTTAATATCCATGTAGATAATGAAAAAGACGCATTGGGTTTGGCATTTAGAGACATTCTAAACTCTATTGGAGTAAGGCAACACATGTCAGGACCCACTCATCGCCGTAATCATACTTTACACCTAATACTGTCACATGGAATAAATGTTGATGCCGTTGAAATTCTGCAGCAGAGCGATGACATCTGAGATCTTAATGTAGCAAAATCGTCCTGTTGTTTCAAATATGGCAGGACTATCACCGCTGCCACTAAAGACTGCTTTGTAAATAAACTTCCTCATCAGTTCCATCAGCATCCCAGATCTGATATTTCTCGACTCTCTTAGAAGAAAACAAACACAATCCTAGGTATTTATTTGAAACAGTGGCTAAATTAACAAGAAATAAAGCTTCAACTTCTGACGTTTCCAAACAGCACAGCCATAATGACTTTATGAACTTGCAAGATTGATAATATTAGGAAGAAAATTATAACTATGCAACCATCTATTACAATATCGCATCAGACAGTGCATTGTAGTGTCACTGTGGCATCAAAAATTCCACTCATTCACTGCTATAGGAGAAGAATAGGCTAAACTCGTTAAATAATCTAAATCAACAACACGTATGCTCGACCCTATACTGACTAAGCTACTAAAAGAGATGCTTCCAGAGGTCATAGATCCTCTTCTTAATATCATTAATTCATCTTTGTCATTAGGATATGTACCAAAAACTCTACCCTTTCTGTCAAAAATACTAGAAAAGGCAGTATCTTCACAACTACACTCCATTTTTTAGAAAGAAATGATATCTGTGAGGATTTCCAGTCAGGATTTTACTGCCCTCATTAGAGTTACAAATGATTTGCTCTTATCATCTGATTGTGGTTGTATATCTCTATTAGTGTTACTTGATCTTAACACTGCATTCAATATTATTGATCACAACATTCTTTTCAATAGACTCGAAAATTATGTTGAAATTAGTGGAATTAGCATGGTTCAAATCTGACCATTATCAGTTTGTAGCAGTAGAAGAAGAGATGTCACACCGATCACAAGTTCAGTATGGAGTACCACAAGGCTCAGTGCTAGGACCATTGCTTTTCACCCTGTACATGCTACCACTGGGAGATATCATTAGGAAGCATGGCGTTAGTTATCATTAGGAAGCATGGCGTTAGTTTTCATGTTATGCTGACGACACATGCTCTATATTTCTTCACACCATGACACAACTTACCAATTCACATGATTAAAGGAATGCATAGCTGATATAAAAAATTGGATGACTAGTAATTTCCTGCAACTTAATTAGGAAAAAACTGAATTTTTAATTATTGGACAAAAAAACTCCACAAGTAGTAACCTAGAACTAACACTTGATGACTCCACTGTCAAGTCCTCGTCATCAGTTAGAAACCTGGGTGTGCTCTTTGATACCAATCTTTCATTTGAAAGCCACGTTTCTACCATCTTAAAAATATATCTAAATTACGGCACATGCTTTCAATGCAAAATGCTGAACAGTTAGTTCATGCGTTCATGACCTCAAGGCTAGATTATTGTAATGCTCTACTGGGTGGTTGCCCTGCACACTTGATAAATAAACTGCAGCTGGTCCAAAACACAGAAGCTTGTTTCTGTGCACTGTTCTTACTAGAACCAAGAAGTCTGACCATATTAGCCCGGTTCTGTCAACACTGCACTGGCTCCCTATTAAACATTGTATACATTTGAAAATCTTGCTAATTACTTACAAAAGTAAGTAAGCTCCCCAGTACTTGAATGAGCTCTTAACGCATTATACTCCATCACGTCTATTGCGGTCTCAAAATTCTGGCCAGTTGATAATACCTAGAATATCAAAATCAACTGCAGGCGGTCAATCCTTTTCCTATTTAGCACCTAAACTCTGGAACAGTCTTACTAGCATTGTTCGGGAAACAGACACACTCTGTCAGTGTCTAAATCTAGATTAAAAACACATCTCTTTACTATGGCATACACATAGAACATTATCAATTTCTATTATTTAAATAATTTAAATGGTTAGACCGCATTAACTAGGTCAGCACTAATATAACTATATTACTGATCTGCCCACATTGACACTATATGATAATTGAAATTAGCTGGATGACATCCCCGTTTTCTCCAGAGCAGATGTACAGCAGAACATTGGCCAAAGCATCACACTGCCTCCGCCGGCTTGTCTTCTTCCCATAGTGCATCCTGGTGCCATGTGTTCCCCAGGTAAGCAACGGACACACACCTGGCCATCCACGTGATATGTAAAAGAAGACGCGATTCATCAGACCAGGCCACCTTCTTCCATTGCTCCGTTGTCCAGTTCTGATGCTCATGTGCCCACTGTTGCCACTTTCAGAGGTGGAGAGGGGTCACTATGGGCATTTTGATTGGTCTGCGGCTGTGCAGCCCCATACACAACAAACTGCGATGCACTGTGTATTCTGACACCTTACTATCAGAACCAGCATTAATTTCTTGAGCAATTTGAGCTACAGTAGCTCGTCTGTTTGATCAGACCACACGGGCCAGCCTTCGCTCCCCACGAGCATCAATGAGCCATGGCCCATTGACCCATGACCCTGTCGCCAGTTCACCAGTGTTCCTTCCATGGACCACTTTTGATAGATACTGACCACTGCAGACTGAGAAACACTCCACAAGAGCTGCAGTTTTGGAGATGCTCTGACCCAGTTGTCTAGCCGTCATAATTTGGCCCTTGGCTCAAATCCTTACGGATGCCTGAGCCTCAACCTAAGCATTTCAATGTGCAACTTGTAACTGACATTTGTATACATAACAAATAAACTTGACACTGAACTGTAACTGGGAACCATGTTTTTTAACTAAGGAATTTTTAAATGGGGTCAAACACCATTAGAGGAGTTAAAACGGGGCTGTATATACAGACTCAGCAGATTTTTGAGTTTCTGTATCAGTTCTGATTTAGTAGTTTGCCCTGAAGCTCACAATGTAAAACTGCCAGACAAAGTGTTTAAAAATGCAACGGCTTAAAAAGTACAGTTACATTAAAAGGTAAAAGCAAATCTTTATATTTATTTACCGAATTATATTTATCAAAGGCTATCCTCGCGTTGCGTCAACTCTGTCAGGATTTTTTTTTTATAATTCTGAATAAATCAGGTTGTGCCATGGGCTGCTTTAACTGTGAGGAGCACTTCCTATTTCTTGCTCATTGTGGAGTCCTGGAAGTTATAAGTCACAGCTGAAGTCTCTGCAGTCACAGCTTTAACATGTCAACTCTGTCATTGCAGTGTAATAGTTTCTGTAAAGTGTAAATAGTTGTGGAATACATTTTGCCATTTTTGTTGTGTTTATTAAGGCAGCTACAACTGAGGAAAAAAAATAAATTGCTCCATTGTACAATACGTTAAGGTGGAAAAAAATTAAACTCTGTCAGGTTTAATGTCTGATGGTTGACAAGTACTAAAAATTTAGTAGTAGAAATACTAGAAAATTGCTTTAAAAAATAAATTGAGCAATCAGCTATGCATCCTTGCATAGCTTGATCAGGGTGTGAAGAAATATAGAGCAGAGTATCATTAACATAACAATGAAAATTAACACCACTAACTTCCTAATTATATCTCCCAAGGGTACATGTACAGGTTTGTAAAGCAACGTACCTTGTGGTACACTATACTGAACTTGTGATCCATATGACATCTCTTCATTTAATGCAACAAACTGATAACGGTCAGATAAGTGTGATTTAAACCATGCCATTGCAATTCCACTAATACACACAAAATTCTTGAGTCTATTCAAAAGAATGTTGTGTGAAATGCAACACTAAGATCCTGTAACACTAATATATATATATATATATATATATATATATATATATATATATATATATATATATATATATATATATATATATATATATATATATATATATATATATATATATATATATATATAGAGAGAGAGAGAGAGAGAGAGAGAGAGAGAGAGAGAGAGAGAGAGAGAGAGAGAGAGAGAGAGAGAGAGAGAGAGAGATCAGAGAGAAGATCATTTGTAACTCTAATGAGAACAGTCTCAGTATACGGTCTAAATCCTGGTTGGAAATCCTTGCAGATACTATTTCTTCCCCGGTAAAAATCGCGTTCCGGGGGGTAAAATATATGTTTCGTATTCCCGGTGCTAAATATCGCATAATTGGGGTCGCTTCAACCCGCGGACATGAAAAACAGCCCGCGGCAATAGTGTTAAAGTAGCCCAATTCCGCGGGAAAACCGCCACACCAATTTCAGGTCTTTGAGTCTCCACTAATAAGATGATCATTTCAATCAGGTGTGTTTGATTAGGGACACAAGCAAAATGTGCAGTGCTGGTGTATTGGTGTGCACGAGGGAAATTGTTGGTAAACACTGTTCTATTCAGTGTTTTACTTAAACGTGCAATTTGGCAACCATGTGCACGTGAGCTCCTTCTCGCGCGCGCGGATAATCTGAAAACACCAAGAGCTCATCATTATTATTCATGACCCTTCCAAATAAGGCAAAAACAGACCATTTAATTCTAGGGACAATTTCTAGGGTTGTAAATGGACCTGTGAAACTGCATCTGGACAATTTTTGCCCTTAAATAAGCCACATACCCTCCATGTAGATATCAGAGAACAATTTAAAATATTGTTTCAACTCATTCTATGGCACCTTTAATATATTTATATAAAAAAATACACAAATGAAAAAAAAAATCTATATAATAAACTATAACTGTGTTCAAAAAAAAAAAAAAAAAAAAAAAAAAAAGTTTAATGTTGCTACAAGTATTAAATGTAGTTATGAAATGTCAAAATAACGTCACAATCATGGTGCATTGTGGTCTATGCATGAGGACTGCCTGAAGACTTAAGAGTACATGTTGAGTAGACTCACTCCCTCAGTCAAAATCAAGGGGTCGAGGGTCTGTACAAATACATTTCCCTCGTCCAATTGATGAAATTTAATGCACTTCAAAATGGCGTTGGGGATTCCCCTGAGGAGAAGAGCTTAGGGAAGTTTGTGAGTGTATGTCTAAAAGTGGAGTTAAAAGCAGCCTCTGATGATGTGTTTACTGGCACAATGGCAGGGCAACCTGTCACTTACATGAAATCAGGGATGCAAACAGGTGAGGACATTGGATGCATAGAGAAAACATTCTCCGATATTTTATATATTTACTTTTCATGCTCATTCCTAGACACTTAAGTATCCTTGCACTAATTCTAACAGGTAAGAGGTAAAAAGTTTGTGTCTTATGTAGGGCCTTTACCCTTTATAAAACAAAAAAAAGGATTCAACAGATGTGGGAGCTGAATACATAAAACAAAAACAAGACAACAACCAGATAAAATGTATGTTGGAAATCATCTTAGCTTCTTTATTAACACTCAAAACGGAAAACTGAAGATCCCACTGGTTACAAATGCATCAATATGGGATACTTTGTACATCACCTTGTAAGTTAAACCCTATTTCTTCTGATGTTTAGCCACCAGATTTTCAAGGGCCTGCTTCCTTTGTTTTGCTGCATGCCTCAGCCTTGCCCGTTTTTCTTCGACGCAAAACGAGAAGAAAAAAAAAGATAAATTCCCCAGAGACAAAATCAAACTTGACGACTAGGCAGCCGAGATATGTAGCCTTAATAAGATGCAGCCTTCCAATTGTGTGGCACCCAAAGGCCCAGAAGGTAGGCCATTTTACAATCAGAGAGGTATGACTAAAGTCGAAAAACTTTATTTGAAATGAAGAGTAAACATTCCATAACATCTCCAGATATTAATGTCCAGTTACAGTGGCTTTATCCAGGTGCCTTTCAAGGAGTGCTGAGTTCACACGGTGCATCATCAAAAACTGTCCATTTAAATGAAAGACGGGGATGTCATACCTGTATCTATCAAACCAGACTCTATTCTCCGGGAGGGTGATATCAACCTCCTGCAGCTCAAACTGAAACAGTGAATGGCACAAACACATTAAACAGATGTGATCAAATTAATATGAGAACACTGTGAACAGAGTGATTGTCTTACCCTGTGTTTATATGGCTCAAGCACTTCTTTTGCCTCATCACACAACGGGCACGGGTCCTGAAAACAGCCAGAGTGATCTAAACAGAGTGATCTGTGTAGCTCTTTTTTCATGCATATGTTAATGAATCAATGTTCCTTATAGCACAGCTCTACTATTTCTGCAGTGTGCAGTTTTTGATATGCATATAATATGGAAGACCTACATTAACAAAATGTGCAGTAATGCACTAGCAGAGCTCACAGCATGAGACGCACATCATGCCATATGCTCTAGCCAAATCTCCAGGTTGATGGAAGCAATATGGCCATTTTAATGGTCATTCAAAAGTAGCCATTTATTCTATTATAAAAACAAACTATATAAATTCTATAATGACAAATAGCTACATGATTCATCCAAAAGTCTCATTTTGTGTTCTACTGAAGAGAGCAGTCCATTGTTAAAATGGAAAATGATGTGACAATTCAGCACATTTCAAATTTTAAATTGAGCAAAATAGTAGGCTAACATATACACAAATAGCATACTCATAGGGGTCTGATTAAACTCATTGTTAGTAACTCTGCTCTAGAAAGTGAAGGAAGGAGACCCAGGTCATATCAATTGTGCTTTGGTCTTCCATTGATAAAATTAGATGAGTGAAGTTTGATGACAAACTTTAATGTTGGCTTGACAAAGCCTTGTCTGAAAGTTTGTAATAACTTTAAAAAGCTTTGAGTTTGAAGGTTTTACTTAACATTTTATTAAGTCCATATAAAATGTTGTTAACATGTTCTAACACATTGCTAACATGTTTTAACAAACAACTAGCATGTTAACTTGCAATGTAATGTGTTGCTAGCAAGTTAACAAGCTAGCCGTTGCTAGTTGATTTAGCACTTTGCTAATATGCTGCTAATATGTTTAACACAATACTAGCATGCTGCTAGCATGTTCTAAGCTAGTTGCTAGGCTACATAGATTTTAATTTTTAACAGTTGGAGTTTGAACGGTCTTGGCTCATTTCCTCAATGAAAGTCTATGGGATCTGTTGAATTGTCCGGTTTATGAAAACCACAGTTCAGATCGGTTAGAAAAGAAATAGCAACCTGAGTCAGAACAGTCTGAAAGTCAACCCAAGTTTGGTGGTCATAAATAGAATGGTTTTTTTTTTTCTTTTTTTTTTTATACATTAATTCAACAATTTTTTTAATTTAACACAGATGAAAATGAGGCTGTGAGGATAAACTTGTTTTTACAATAGCTATGTTTCCATCCAAAGTTGTGAATTTAACTTATGCGCAGAATTGAAATATCACATAAAAACAAAAAATTGTGAATAAGGCACCATTTCCATCCAGTGAGTTGAAGAGAACAAAATAATCACTTCCTGATAAACTGATAAAGAAAAGTAAGAGAAGACTTTTTGTGCAAGTGTGTTGAAGCTACACTCCTTTGAGGAGCAGGATTGGACACAGTTTCTCAACTCCTACCAGAATGTTGCCATGTCTTTGAAGATACACAAAAGTTTTTAAACTTGAGTCAGGGTAGTGCCATATTTCATTTTTGACAGGAGTAAAATCAAGGCTGTGTGGGACTGAATAACTGATGAATAACATCAGATTGTAATGCTGTTTAACAACATACCAATTGTTCAATTGTCTTTCTGTAAAAAAACAAAGAAACAAACAAAAAAAAAAACGTTTTGTTGACACACTTTAAGTTGGATTGAAAATGACGCGACCTATGACCTTTATACGGTGTGTGTCATTAGCTACGTTTCTATCCACCTATTTTTATGCACATTTTGGGATATCGCATAAACTGCTGGATAGAAACTGTAAGATGCGCATTAATTCTAAAAATGAAAATATGCGCATAAACTATGATGGAAACACATTTACAGAATAAACAGCACACATCTGCCACAGTAAGCAAGATAACATGCTTATTGCGTTTCATCTGCTCGCTCCCTTGTCATTTATTATATAGGAAAATTATTATATATTATGTACGCAGATGTGTGCTGTTTGGGAATGCAGTCATGTAAGACAGTTATGGAAGGTAATTATACCGAACCACTTTGACAGCAGACTTTGCTCAGGCATTTCAGAACAAGAACTACTAAAACAGCATTTTAGATGCTCGAGATCGCTCATTAGTCCAGTTATTTTTTCGATGCACATTGAGGAATTTATTCTGTAAATGTGTTTCCATCATAGTTTATGCGCATATTTTCATTATTAGAATTAATGCGCATCTTACAGTTTCTATCCAGCAGTTTATGCGATATCCCAAAATGTGCATAAAAATAGGTGGATAGAAACGTAGCTAATGACACACACCGTATAAAGGTCATAGGTCGCGTCATTTTCAATCCAACTTAAAGTGTGTCAACAAAACGTTTTTTTTTTTGTTTGTTTCTTTGTTTTTTTACAGAAAGACAATTGAACAATTGGTATGTTGTTAAACAGCATTACAATCTGATGTTATTCATCAGTTATTCAGTCCCACACAGCCTTGATTTTACTCCTGTCAAAAATGAAATATGGCACTACCCTGACTCAAGTTTAAAAACTTTTGTGTATCTTCAAAGACATGGCAACATTCTGGTAGGAGTTGAGAAACTGTGTCCAATCCTGCTCCTCAAAGGAGTGTAGCTTCAACACACTTGCCTGGAAGTTTCTAATGAATCTGGAATCCTTAATTAGCTGGTTCTGCTGTGTTTAATTAGGCTTTGAGGTAAACTCTGCATAAAGATTTAGCATTTTAGCAGCAAGAATCTTTTCTGCCATTTCTTCTACTGATACAAATTATTTATATAATTTTTTTTATCTGAAGATACTTTAAAAAGTGTGTCTGGGGAATGTTGTATCTCTCCCTTAAGCTTCCAAAAGACAGCAGTGAGTTCTCTGCAGAAGTCCGTTTTCTTTCGTAAACCTTTCTGCATCCACCGCTTAAATCTAGAGTAATCCTGAAGACTTTGTTTGATCGGTGTTGGAGCTAAACTCTGATTTTAATTCTCCTTTTCAAGTTATTATTAACAAAGTAATTTTTATGCGCCAGTTGAGAGGACAAACACGCTCTCTCATTAGTGAGCACTCATGTCCATCCCTACACGTGAGAGTGTGACAGATCTCTGAGAAGGACTGCACCTGTACCTTCGTGAAGAGTGTGAGGACGGGCAGCTGTGTTCTGGTGCAGAGCTGTCTGATGAGACTGCCAACACTGAAGAGCTTCTGCGAGAGCAACATGACTGTAAATTACATCCACAAATAGTATTATTAACCTGATCACTGTGAACATCCATGCAACATCATCACAATTAAAGGTGAGACCTAAAGGCTCAATCATGAAGTGGACACCAGCGCTAGTCAGCACAGAGGTTACTGTAACAACTAGCTTTATTTGTAAACTAGGTAGTTTTGTTGCGTTTTCAGCAATAGAGTATTTTTCATAATTAGTTTGGAGCAAGTTGCCATGTGCCTTTTGTGTTTTCATATAATTTTATGCAGGTCATGATATGGTTAATTACAATTTCTAAAAGGGCAAAACAATGCATTAGATTTCTGGGTAAAACTTAATATAATGCTTAATTTATTAACATTAGTTAACAAGGAGCAATACTTTTACATCATTTATTAATGTTTATGGTAATCTCAACATTTATTAATACATTTTTAAGATCAAAGGTTGTCTTTTGTGTTGTTTTTACTTCAATTTTTTTTTACTGAACCACAACAGAAACCATTGTGTGTTAAATAACTGTTTCGTTGATTTTAAGGTTTCTGTAATCAGTTCTTATTAAAGGGAAACAAACTGGTTAAAAAAAAGTAAAAAAAAAAGTGATATAGTACGCTTACTACCTTGGCATCGTGTTGGTATGGACACCTAAGATGTTGCCTTATCTTTGACTATACTGTAGGCAGCTCACTAAGATTTAAACCACAGTGTGATCAAGCATCGGGTTATGTAAATAAACACTGTTCGTAATTTTTCTTTATGGGATTTTAAGAATTTCCGATAGATTATTGTTGTTGTTATTCTTATTCATCCGACACAGCTCAACAGCTTATTATCATCTGACACAGCAATTCAAAAACTCTTACCAATGATGATCACGCGACGGAACGGAAGAGCTGCTTCCTCCTTGTTTTTACGGCGGTTGGCATCCAGCTTATTGGTGCATTACCGCCACCTTCTGCTCCGGAGTGTGGATCAGATAATAGATTTACAATAAGGGGGTAATCCAGCGACCGGAAAGCGTACCTTCCATAGGGTCAGCCATTGCTAACCAAGCCATCACCTGCTGTTAGCATTCCATTGACTCCCATTCATTTTGGTGTCACTTTGACAGCGAATAACTTTAAATCCGAGGCGTTTAAAGACTCCATTTGTTCATTGTTTATTTCTAAAGAAACACGACAATGTATAAAAGCCTCCATTACCATGTCTCTTACGCTATCGCCCCGTAGAAGCCGTTTTTGTCAAAATAGGCTAACGTCACATCTACGTCGTCAAGCTCAGTCTGAGGCTGCGCAGTACGCTCAGCCATCAGGAAGTGAGTGCTTCTAATTTACTTTTTTTATTTATTTATTTTAAAAAAATTTTTTTATTAATGCTTCTAATTGACTTCACTCTCCGTAGAAGTCTATGGGGTCGCTGTGTCCATTTATTTTACTGTCTACTTTTTCCTTACCATCATTCCCTATTAAAACCTTCAAATTACCCATTCACTCATACCAGGGCCAAACACAAGGTTTTATGGGGCCCTAAGCAGAATTTTATTTGGGGGCCCCTCGGTACGATATATATACATGAGTTGTGCAAACAAACAAACAAACAAACAAACAAATAAATAAATAAATAAATAAATATTATTTTTGCACAACTCATGTGACACTGAAGACTTGAGTAATGATACTGAAAATTCAGCTTTGGCTACAGGAACACAAAAATTTACTTGATATTCATATCTCATATATGAATATCATACATCTCATAGAAAATAGCTATTTTAAATTGCAATAATATTTCACAATATAACCGTTTTTACTGTATTTTGGATCAAATAAATGCAGCCGTGGTGAGCATACAAGAAATGTTGAAGGATTTCTTTCAAACATTAATCAGAGCTTTTATGTTGGCGGAAACACGCAGGAAGACATTAGTGCTTCTATTTGTTGACAACAACATATTTATAAATGATTCTCATTACGAGTTTGGGAAGGCTTTGTGGGAAGAACGATAATTTTGAGCGACTCAAACATATAACGTTAGCACTTGCA
This sequence comes from Paracanthobrama guichenoti, assembly GCA_018749465.1. NCBI lineage: Eukaryota > Metazoa > Chordata > Actinopteri > Cypriniformes > Gobionidae > Paracanthobrama > Paracanthobrama guichenoti. The sequence goes on along the minus strand of CM031952.1, from coordinate 2,799,263 downwards.
GAGAAGCATTAACTGTGAACAGAAACTAGAAGCTCTGCTGTACTCCGTCCAAAACATGCAGCGTGTCAAATAAGATATTTGCACTAAACCATATCACATTCTCAAATCCATCCATTCATAAAAAGGTTACCGGGCAAACTGACGAGTATTACCATTTCAGCGCCGATTTTTCTCGCACTTTGGACTTTGAACCCAGGCAAACAAGCTAATAGCCTAGTGTCCAGCCGATGGCGCCGCGAGTACGTGCAGCGCTGTCAGAATGAACCCGTGCATATATTAGAAAACTTAACTTAACATTTTGCAGTTTATTTAGTAATTGTTTAAGGCCATTGTTTAAGATAAGTCACTAACACAATTATTTCTTCCTTTTTTCCTTTTCTTTGTCCTGTTTACAGCAAGATTATGTTTATGTGATTGTTAAATAAAGTACATAATTGTTTATTGTTGGTGTTTTGCCTATTCTTATTTGAGTTTTGCTTTGCATTCAAGATATATATAAAAAAACAGGTTTTGTAATGTTAGCAAGGTATAATATGCTAATTAGACCATTAGCATAGGTTGAACTGAAAGAAACATTGGAATTAAAAAAAAAAAACATTGTAGCAATATAATATCACATAATATTTTTCAGAAGATAGTTCAATCTTTTCTTTCAATTCCCACCCACACTCAAAAAAAAAAAAAAAAACTGTTGGGGTTTGCTTATGCTTTGGGCCGGCTCTGACTCATACCCTTGCCCACATGCCAACAAACAAATCACACTTAAACTATTTCATTTTCCAAAATACCTAGCTCTGTTATTCTATACTCTACTTCTATTCTATACTCTATATCCCTTTACAATACCCCTCTCACATTCTACTAATTCTTCTTCAAATCCTATTGAAAACCCTGATTCTCTTAAAAAAGTCATCAGCATTCTGATCTGTGCCCTATCTTTTGAGCTCAATAATCTTTTTAACGTGAACTCCTGCACCCCTATCTCCCTCGGTTTTTCCCTCATCACCTCTCTCTGTTTCATATCTTCTACAAATCACGATTATATGCTCTGCTGATTCCACTTCTTGACATCCTTCACACAATCCTGTCTGATGTTTTCCTGTCATCTTAAGGGTTTTATTTAGTGTACAATGTCCCAACCTTAACCTTGTCAACACTATATCCTCTCTCCGATTCCCACTTCCCATCCTATCTCCTTTGACATTTCTTTGAATTTGATACAACTGTCTCCCTTTGTCCTCTCTTTCTTGCCATCTTTGATTTATTTTCTCCCATATTATGCTTTTAACCTCTGCTTTGCTAATTTTAATTTGCATTTCTGTTATCTTTCAATAATGCCCTTTTTGCTAGCTTATCTGCCACATCATTCCCTAATCAACCCATATATATATATATATATATATATATATATATATATATATATATATATATATATATATATATATATATATATATATATATATATCCCGTCTTTTCCACCCACCTTAATGCAATTTATATTGCCAACATTTCTACAGTATATACTCCTAATTTATCCAATGTTCTTCTATTTATACCAATTCAATTTCCTGGTATTACCACCCTAAACCCTGTTGTCTCTGTCTTTATTTTTTAAGCACCGTCCATATAAATCTGTGTAAATTCCTTATATTTTTCTCCTAGTCGATAATTAAAAACCAAATTAATTTCCTCCTTCGCTTTCCTTTTTCCTCTAGCACAAACCAGTCTACTTCAGGCCACACCATCTTCCACGGAACCATCTCTGAAAATCTCTAACCATCTCTAATCCTTAAATTAAAAACTTCTAGATCTTTTGCTATTTTATTTCCAATCCGCCCAAAATTGCCCCTTTGACTTCTACCATTTTCCCAGCACTCCTGGAGTACTGCTTTTTTGGGATGGAAGTCCTTATGCCCATGCAAACTACCCCAATAGTTTGCCATCAATTGGACCCTTCTTAAATCCAGTGGCATTTCTCCCATTTCAACCTTTATGGCTGGTACTGAAGACGTTCTAAAAGCGTCACAACAGATTCACAATGCTTGTATCTGGATCATCTTTAACAAAGATTTGGCTACAGGTCCTACCACTATGCTACCATAACCCAAAACCGATCTAATCAATGCCACATATACTCTTTACAGATGAGCGACTAGCTCCCCATTCTCTTCCTGTCAGACATCTCATCACATTTATTACTTTTGTGCACTTAACCTCCATTTTCTTAATATGCTCTGCAAATGTCAGTCTTGCATCAGATGTCACTCCCAAAAATTTAAATGTACCTACCCTCTTTCCCATACATCCTTAGCCTCATACCTTCATGAATTATTTAAAAAAGACTGACTGCATCTTTTCCTTCCCTTTCTAAACCACTCTGACAACTTACCAGTAAACCTCTTTTTCAAGTTCATATGACATCTATCTGTTATAATTTGTTTGATGTTAGAGCTATTGGAACTAATGAGAATAGTTGGATCCTTGCCATTTTTCCTAATCGGAATCACTATTGCTTCTTTCCATACATTTGGTACTGCTTCCAGCAGAGGAGCTGCTGCTTCTTCTTTTTCAATTTATGGCGGGTGGCAAACCAGCTAAGGGGGCATATCCTCCACTGGGTTGGAGTATGGGATGACCCCCAATTCCTATTGAACAGTCAGGTTTTCCTTAAATGCCATAGAGCAAATTTACAATACAAGAGAGGCAACAAGAAACAGGAATTTTAACGATAAGATAAATAAATAAATATGGAGTAACGTTAAACAGGAGTATATATTAAAAAAAAAACAAGACTGCACTAAAATCTATATTTTAAAATGTCAATTAATTGACATATCTTTCTGCATTTAAATAGGCTACTTAAAATCATAGGCACTATAGGTCAACATTGTAGGCCTATGTGTTACAACTCTCAGTAGTTTATTGCTCATATGTACAACCCTGATTCCAAAAAAGTTGGGACACTGTACAAACTGTGAATAAAAAAGGAATGCAATAATTTACAAATCTCATAAACTTATATTTTATTCACAATAGAATATAGATAACATATCAAATGTTGAAAGTGAGACATTTTGAAATGTCATGCTAAATATTGGCTCATGCATCACATACAGGAATGCTACTGTAATGGAAATCACAACATGGGCTCAGGAATACTTCCAGAAAACATTGTCGGTGAACACAATCCACCGTGCCATTCGCCGTTACCAGCTAAAACTCAATAGGTCAAAAAAGAAGTCATATCTAAACATGATCCAGAAGCGCAGGCGTTTTCTCTGGGCCAAGGCTCATTTAAAATGGACTGTGGCAAAGTGGAAAACTGTTCTGTGGTCAGACGAATCAAAAGTTGAAGTTCTTTTTGGAAAACTGGGACGCCACGTCATCCGGACTAAACAGGACAAGGACAACCCAAGTTGTTATCAGCGCTCAGTTCAGAAGCCTGCATCTCTGATGGTTTCACCCATAGAAAACATTTGGCACATTATAAAGAGGAAGATGCGTCAAAGAAGACCTAAGACAGTTGAGCAACTAGAAGCCTGTACAAGAGTTATAAAAACAAGAGGGGATGCCACACAGTGGTAAACATGGCCTTGTCCCAACTTTTTTGAGATGTGTTGATGCCATGAAATTTAAAATCAACTTATTTTTCCCTTAAAATGATACATGTTCTCAGTTTAAACATTTGATATGTCATCTATGTTGTATTCTGAATAAAATATTGAAATTTGAAACTTCCACATCATTGCATTCAGTGTCCCAACTTTTTTGGAATTGGGTTTGTATAACCAAAAACTTTATATAAAGGGACTTTGGTCTATTCAGGCTGTCATGAAATATTTAGAAAATATATAAAGATTCAAAATCAGAGTTTGCGGACATGACCTGAAAACTCATCCAACCACAACTATGTTTTAATGTGAATCAGTTTATTATCAGACTGTCCTCCTGAAGAAACAAACACAACTCCTCAAATCAATAGCAGTTTATTAACACTAGACAGGAAATGTCTATGGTCAGTCTTTGGGCAAATAACAGTCACGTCGGACCGGTTTGGTTGCTTAACAATTTTTGCGTTGTCCACTATCTTGTTTCACTCGTATCAAATATTTTCCAAATAGAAGCGCCGGGAACAGAGTAGGCCTATAGCATCCTGCAGATGGCATCCTGCAGGGGTTTTTCTTTCTTCTGTATTATTTGTATTATCATTTTTCAGGAACTATTTTTTGTTATTTACATTTAATTGACACATTTTCCTAACCAACCACCAACAATAAAACATAGCCGTTGACAACCTTCTTGACATTTTTAACTATTTTTTATTATATGAACCCTGTTTTCTTATTTTTCCAGTGCGGAAGTATTTCTATGTATGTAGATCTAGAAGAATCACGAAACGCAGTAAATGCAGTAAAACTATCTGTGCTACAATCTAGTGTTTATGATTGTAATAACACATACAAGTTTGCAAGCATAACAGGTCCTAGTATTTCGTTAAAACAAGTGGAAAAATAATACAAATTAAAGCTGCAAGCAGCAATGACGGGCCCAAGCCAGTGGCACCGCCACCCCGGTTTCAGGGCAACTGTGCACGACAGGCAATATGCTTTTAAACAGGAGAATATTTATTTTCAAATATTTTAAATATGCCACATTTACCGCAGCAGCTGGTGCCACTATGAGCACAAGCCACACCCATAATGTAATTTAAATATAGATTAATTTTATTGTCATAGGATATAATAGGTCACTTTCAAATATGTGCAAAGTTAAGTCCAGAAGGCCAGTGTTTAATTCAATGTATTTGTATAGTGTTTTTTTAAATTTATTTTTTTTACTTTTTTTCACACTAAAGTGATATTTATGATAGCCTATGATATTAAACGCATCTAAACTCTATTGTTGCGTACGTGTAAACATGGGTACGCACAACACATATTATACGTTAAAATATCTTAAGATCAATCATCATTACGTAAAGTACTTTAGGCAAGTTGTTTATTTATTTATTTTTTGCAGTGAAAATAATGTTTTAATAAAATGACTGTCAAAGTCATTTGAATCCACCTCATTAACTGCAGCAGTCGGTGCTGCTATGACCACAAAACACAACATCTATGAGATCAATTCAATTTAGATGAATTTCATGTCAGATGATGTCAAAGGTCAATTTCAAATGAGTGCAGAATACCGTCCGAATGCTGATGTTGTATTATCCTAACATTTCTCTTCATGTGTTTTTGACCTACCTTAGCTACTGTTTGTTCAATCTCATGCACCAAAAAGTGTGCTTTCATTTAAATATGGGAGGTATCCAATAAAAAGTGTTAATTACAAAATTAATAAATGGAGCCAAATCACAGAAACCGCAACATCGATTTTAATATCAATGTCAGGTGATATTAGAAATGTTGGCTAAATTTTATGGAAGTTTATTATAAACAGCCACTTTTATAAAATCATGTGAAATTTACTTTTTTAATAAATTTGAATTCTATCAGTAAATAATTCATTTAAAGACATGCATCATACGTGATCTTTGCAAACACAGCACATGACCTTCTGTAAAGCCCATGTATCTTGTATAGAAACACACACACACACACACACACACACACACACACACACACACACACACACAGAAAGAGAATGCAAAGACAGAGAGGCATGCTTTAGCTGTCAGCCACCCATTCCCCCCTCCACACACACACACACACACACACACACACACACACACACACACACACACACACACACACAGAGCCAGAGACAAAGAGGCAAACAGGGATTTTTGCTTCATTACTAAGTCAACAGTGACATCTTTTGGACAATGAAGGGAGGGCAGACAAAATAAGATTCAGATGAAATATATTAAATAAAATAAATATATTGATCAGAAAAATAGTACATCCATTTTAAATTCACCCAGGTTCAATTATCGAACATACAATCTTAATTTAATTTAAATCAAACAATGATTTTTACAAGCAATTAGACATTTTCTGTTTCCTTTTTTTGTCCTTCATTTAATCCCTGGTGGCGCTATAATTTTGACTCACAAAAGTCATATCCATGTGATCGGCCTCTTACAACGAACACACAGCTGAAGTTTCATCCAAATCAGTCAATGTATGCAGAAGTTATAACACACTTCCTGTTTCCCATTTCTCGCCATAAATTCGTCTCCTGCCACGGCCAAACCGTTCGAGATATCAAAAATCCGCTCGCAATTTAGCATCCTCAATGCCTTGACTTCATGCTGACCGAGTTTGGTGCTGATCGGGTTAATCGCCTAGGAGGAGTACATCAAATTCCACAGTTTGCGTTTTAAAACGACCCATAATAGCTCACTTCCTGTTGGGCTGACGCATAACTTAGAGCGCGAAAGTTGTTCGGCCCGATGAGCTCTATATGTGTACCGAGTTTCATACGAATACATGCAAGCGTTTTTGATTTATGGACAGTTTTCTTTTTTCTTTCAAGGGGGCGCTGTCGAGCCCCCCTGCCACGCCCGGGTACCAAACCCAGCTCAAACCCTGTTGGCCGCGCATTCCGACGAGTGTGCAGTTTCAAGAGTTTTCGGGGCCCCAAAAAAAAAAAAAAAAAAAAAAAAAAAAAAAAAAAAAATTAATCCTTAGAAGAACAATAGGGCATTCGCCCTTTCAGGGCTTGGGCCCAAATTAAACATTTCCGTGGGTGTAGTTTTTGCAGATGTTTGTTTGAGGTTTCCTTATGAGTTCTTCCTCAAGAATATGGAGGACTAAACCTTAAAAATAAATAAATTAATGAATGAATAAGTAAATAAATAAATATACAAATATGTAAATTAATAAACAGACAAATAGATAAATACATGTGATAATAGGAAAATAAATAACGGAATAAACGACTTTTTACGACATTTTTAATCAAATTTAATTTTGCATTACCCGTAATTTATTATTTTCTGCTTTTACACACTTAAAAATTATGGAAGCCCGTTTCCGCCACTAAATAAAAAAATAAAAAGAGTAATTCCCACTTTTTATCTCAGAATTCTGAGCTCTCAATCAATGATGCACTGAAGCTACACAAGGACCGCCCTCCTCATTTCCATGTTGCACACGGAAAAGTAAAAATAAATGAATCAATAAATAAATAAATCTAAAAATAAATACATGTGGGAATAAAAAAAGTAAAAAATAAATTTATATAAATATAAATAAATATATATTAAAATGTATCAACAAATTAATAAAAGTTAAAAATATATATATTTTAAATGTATAAAAGCAGAAAATAATAAATTACGGGAAAGATAATGCAAAATTTTATTTGATTAAAAATGTCGTAAAAAGTTATGTTATTTATTTTCCTATTATCACATTTATTTATCTATTTGTCTGTTTAATAATTTACATATTTGTATATTATTTTTATTTATTTATTTATTCATTTATTTACTTATTCATTCATGAATTTATTTATTTTTAATTTCTGCAGGTTTGGTCCTCCATACAAGAATTGTCTTCATGAGCTCGAGATGGCGCCACATCATCTCATCAAACACACGCTTTCTGTCTACAGATTTAACAGTCCTACTCGACAGTAGTGCTGTTAATATCAGAAAATTTTGATCTTTGATCAGTAGTAGCTGAAATTATTTTCAAGTCACTGGTCTAACCATAGCCCTAAGTGATACAAAATTAGTGTTTTCGTTTTCCATCCCTCTTCACCAACAGATTAAACATTTCACATTACAGTTATCAAAAGCAGGCTAGCTACTACACCTTGGATGCATCCATTTCAGGTTTATTTACGTGCGTTTGATTAGAAAGATTTAAAAATTCGTACTGTTCGTGTTTGGGAAACACTGCTCAAGATGCTTTTGTGACTTTCATTCAACACAGAGCAGCTGTTCCTATTGGCTGTTCCTCTGTGACGTCATGATGAAATTGCGTTCCTGTCGCGTCTCGTGTGGAGTTGAAGGAGTCAGTGTTCATCAATCCATTCTTTGCGCGCTTCTGTGAAAATATTTGAACGGAAGAGACGCTCATTTAAGCAGATCCCATGTGTTTGGACCGGACGAAAACTTTTGTTTAAAAGTGGTGAGTTTTATTTTTGCGAATCCCTTTTTATACAAAATAAAAACTGCATTACGAATTAACAACATAGATTAAATATTACTATTCTGTTTTCTGTTGCACCGACTGAAACGGCACTTCATGTAATTAAATATATCAAATAGGTCGGATTTAATCCTAGATGAATAGGAATAATAGGGAAATTTTGACATATTTTCAAGTGTAATTAATAATCTTTAAAGTATTGATCACAGGCTACGTCTTAAAGATTTATAAGATAATAACAGTTACTTGTGTGTTTTATCTCGTTTGGCTGATGTGTTTATCTCAGACTTACATACACTGTATCACATCAGTCAGTGATGCTGCTGAAAGTCTTGTGTAGCCTGAGAGAGTGTGAGAGAAAGTGCGTGGCCCCTGCTGTGTGTCTGTGTTTGTCCTTCTGTTCATGCTCATGTGACACATGATGAGCCTCTCTTCACATCTTCACAAACACAGTCAAGGTAAAGTGTCACAAACTACAGCAGCATACGGTATGAAGTGTTCTCAGATTCCTCTCAAGCTCAACATCTTCAGCTGCATGCATTATATTTCTCAGAATAACTGAGAGACTCTGTATGTGGAGGGATTGCTGTTTGCACTGTGGAGATTGAGTTAATTGCTGCTTCCTGCAATGTTTTGTTCTTTTAAAGGTAGAGTAGGAGTTTATAAGTTTTTAAACACTTTTTATTATACTGGTTGAAAAACTCTACACACCCTGATAGCAATCAATAATAGAAGTGGTCTCGATATTTAAAAATGTACATATACAGCTGGTAAAATAAGTATTGAACACTCTCACCATTTTCTCAGTAAATATATTTCTAAAGGTACTATTGACAAAATTTTCACCAGAAATTTGTAACAACCCATGCAATCCACACATGTAAAGAAATCAAACCATAGATGTCCATAAATTAAGTTATGCTTAATAATGTTAAATGACACGTATTGAACACGCTTACTGAAACGTATTTAATACTTCGTACAAAAGCCTTTGTTGGTAGTGACAGCTTCAAGACGCCTCCTGTATGGAGAAACGAGTTACATGCATTGCTGAGGTGTGATTTTGGCCCATTCTTCACCACAAATGTCTTCAAATATTGAAGGTTCTGTGGGCCTCTTCTATGAACTCTGATATTTAGTTCTTTCCATAGATTTTCAATTGGATTCAAGTCAGGTGATTGGCTGGGCCATTCTAGCAGCTTTATTTTCTTTCTCTGAAACCAGTTGAGAGTTTCCTTGGCTGTGTGTTTGGGATCATTGTCTTGCTGAAATGTCCACCCTCATTTCATCTCCATCATCCTGATAGGCCGTAGATGGCAGCAGATTTTTATCAAGAATGTCTCTGTACATTTTTCCATTCATCCTTCCTTCAATTATATGAAGTTTGCCAGTACCGTATGCTGAAAAACAGCCCCACACCATGATGTTCCCACCTCCAAACTTCACTGTTGGTATGGTGTTCTTGGGGTGATGTGCAGTGCCATTTCTCCTCCAAACATGCTGTGTATTCTGGCATCCAAAGAGTTACATTTTGGTCTCATCTGACCAGACTATATTCTCCCAGTATTTCACAGGTTAACAGGTTTGTCCAAATGTCGTGCAGCAAACTTTAAATGAGCCTTGCGTGGTGAGTGTGCATACAGGCCATGGCAGTTGAGTGCATTACTTATTGTTTTCTTTGAAACAATTGTACCTGCTGATTCCAGATCTTTCTGAAGCTGCCCACAAGTGATCCTTGGCTCTTGACAACACTTCTGATAATTCTTTTCACTCCTCTGTCAGATATCTTGCGAGGAGCACCTGGTCGTGGCCGGTTTATGGTGAAATTATGTTCTATCCACTTACGGATTATGGCCCCAACAGGGATTTCTGGAACATTCAGAAGTTTTGAAATCCATCTGTAACCAATGCCATCAGTATGTTTTGCAACAGTAAAGTTGCAAAGGTCTTGAGAGAGCTCTTTGCTTTTACCCATCATGAAATGTTTCTTGTGTGACACCTTGGTAATGAGACACCTTTTTATAGGCCATCAGTTGGGACTGAACCAGCTGATATTAATTTGCATTGACAAGGGGGAGGATTGCTTTCTAATTACTGATTGTCTTGGCTTTCCATGCCTTTTTGCACCTCCCTTTCTTCATGTGTTCAATACTTTTTCCCTGTCATTTAACACTATTACACATAACTTAATGTACGGGCATCTATGGTTTGATTTCTTTACATGTGTGGATTGCATGGGTTGTTACAAACATCTGGTGAACATTTCATTTCAATAGCACCTTTAGAAATATATTTACTGAGAAAAATGGTGACGTGTTCAATACTTTTTTACCCGCTGTATCTTCTGTAGAAGTCTCAGGACCAAAAATTCAGTCCGAATGCAATGATACATTGTCCTACATGCCTATCAACATATGTTTATACTTGACTATTGTCACTATTGTATTGTGACTATTGTACCACCTGGCTGCTGCAGATTCATTTAGGCTTTGATAGTGCTGCCATAGAAATGTATGAGGATATGAACAGCTCTGAATATAATGTCATGTCTTGTCATATTGAGACTGCTGTAATTCCGAAATTTTTCACGCCATGTCATAATAGTAATTAAAAGATGGCAAACCGTGATGTTCTACCAGGAGCTGTTCACATCCCCAGACTCAGATTTATGCGTTTCTATGGCAACACTATCAACACAAAAATTCATCTGCAGCAGTCAGGTTGTACAAGTCAGAGCTCTGTAAGTTGTTTATGTTCATTATTATCATAATGGTATGCGCTGCTTTGAGACATGAGGTAATATAATGCAGTCTCTCATGACACTTTGCAGACTCTGTTCTGGCTGTGCGTGCGCATGTGTTTTGGAGGAGGTGTGGCTTTGGAGATGCTCTGAAGGAAAGGTGGGATCTTATGCTTTCAAAGCTAGCTTGCTATTGCTAGCCTCTCCAAAATTGCCTTCCCTACCTTTAAGTAGCAGTGTGTCTCTTGTATAATGTATGTTACTGTGCTGTGATTCTGACTGTATGATTATCATATTACGTGTCTGTTTGTTAAGGCAAGCGGTACGATGCTCCATCTGCTTGCAATAAAAACAGCATTATTCCTATCATAATTACAGGGTTTTTCATAGACCAATGTTTCTGAGACAAAAATAAGTAGCTGAGAAAGTTTCACATCCTTCGGGTGCACGTGGAACGCCTTACCCTTACACATGCTGTGAAACAGTGGACAGTTCTCAGTTGATGATTTTCCCTCTGAGAGTTTAGTGGAGATCAAACTCTAGACTCTGCGCTAAAAAAAACAGATCGGTTTTATTTGCTGTTGTGTTTGTTCAGTGCCACTGAATCAGTCTTGTTGTTACTAAGAAAAATATTGAATATACATGTGCTTGTTTTCTGCTGAAAGGAACAAGCGTTTGGAGTTGAACTGAGACGTGTTGATTGACAGGGACACGTGTGTGTGTGTGTGTGTGTGTGTGTGTGTGTGTATTGGCCAGTTTGAGAAAAAGGTTGTGGCATCAGTGACCTACAAAGACCAGCCCTCTGTCGAAAAAAACCCCAATGCTAGATGACCTCAATCTACTTTCTGATACATTTGAGCTTTTGTGTAATTCTTACACATCACTAATCTTGTACATGAAAAATCTTTAAGTGACACAATTCCCTTTTTTTCCCAGTGTATGGAGTACATTTTATGACATCCTCAGACCTCAGTCATATGACAAAAAGGCATTGCGCCTCAGACTGAAAGGCTTCAGGTCTCAGGAAAAACAATGTTAGGTGTCAGGTCTAGTACAATTAGGCATTGGACGAAACAGCCACAGACTAAAAGGCATCAGGCATAAAGGGATCAGACAAAACAGACTCAGACAAAAAGGCATCAGTCATGAAGGCATCAGACGAAATGGACTCAAATACCTTTGCAGGGAAATATACTGTTAGTAAACATCCCAACACCGTTCACACTGCTGAGAGTGTCATTTCTATATATGCACACAACAAAAATGACAGCAGAAAAGCAACTGATCATAGCGATGTGGATATGTTCGCACCAGCTCTGCAATTCAGCGCTCCAGTCTTTTCACATCACGTATATATTTATATAGTACTTTATACAATAAAGTCCAATAAATCCCTGAAATGTCTGCAGAGAGCATGTCAAATAAACTCCCTCTCCGTAAATGCCGCATCGACACAACATCCTCATTAAACCCGTCTCCGGCGTGACGACTCCAATCTTTCAAATAATCTTACGAATATCTATTTACCTAATATGACTTAAGACCTGCAATGTTGCCAGAATTATAATCATACACTGTTTGTTTGTCGGCTAGAGGAGAACTGGCACCCTGACTGAGCCTGGTTTCTCCCAAGGTTTTTTTTTTCCTCCATTCTGGCCCTGAAGGAGTTTTGGTTCCCCCCGAAAAACAACAACTTGCAGTCTCACGCTGTCGTGAGACTGCACCGAAACGTGCGCACAAGCCGCCTCTCTGAAAGTGTGTCGTTACACACTCAAACTGTCAAATACACACACAGTTATGTCAAAATGGCTGTCTTGAGTATTCATGTATACACAGTTGGTTATGCTTTAAGTGAACGATATCACTTGGGGAAAGAAACCGAATGCATGTCAATAGGATCCATGCATTAGGTCTTAAAGTGACAGCCTGCTAATATACAGTAAACCTGTCGCTGTCTGTCAAACAACAAAAAAGAGAGAAAATCACTCAGTGCTCTTGGCTGAATAACTTTTGTATATTTAATTCATGTGAAGACTACTGTTTTTAGTTCTTATTTTTAATAACAAAGATAAATTAAAATAACAAAAATAATCATCCACCCCTAGTTGAGGTGTCTTTGTTTACCTGGATGTTCTTGATGTTAAGTTTTAGGTTGATATAACTATACAGGTGCTGGTCATATAATTAGAATATCATCAAAAAGTTGATTTATTTCACTAATTCCATTCAAAAAATGAAATTCATTCATTACATACAGACTGATATATTTCAAATGTTTATTTCTTTTTAATTTTTATGATTATAACTGACAACTAAGGAAAATCCTAAATTCAGTATCTCAGAAAATTTGAATATTGTGAAAAGGTTGAATATTGAAGACACCTGGTGCCACACTCTAATCAGCTAATTAACTCAAAACACCTGCAAAGGCCTTTAAATGGTCTCTCAGTCTAGTTCTGTAGGCTACACAATCATGAGGAAGACTGCTGGCTTGACAGGTGTCCAAAAGATGACCATTGACACCTTGCACAAGGAGGGCAAGACACAAAAGGTCATTGCAAAAGAGGCTGGCTGTTCACAGAGCTCTGTGTCCAAGCACATTAATAGAGAAGCGAAGGAAAGGAAAAGATGTGGTAGAAAAAAGTGTACAAGCAATAGGGATAACCGCACCCTGGAGAGGATTGTGAAACAAAACCCATTCAAAAATGTGGGGGAGATTCACAAAGAGTGGACTGAAGCTGGAGTCAGTGCTTCAAAAACCACTACACACAGACGTATGCAAGACATGGGTTTCAGCTGTCGCATTCCTTGTGTCAAGCCACTCTTGAACAACAGACAGCGTCAGAAGCGTCTTGCCTGGGCTAAAGACAAGAAGGACTGGACTGCTGCTGAGTGGTCCAAAGTTATGTTCTCTGATGAAAGTAAATTTTGCATTTCCTTTGGAAATCAGGGTCCCAGAGTCTGGAGGAAGAGAGGAGAGGCACACAATCCATGTTGCTTGAGGCCCAGTGTAAAGTTTCCACAGTCAGTGATGTTTTGGGGTGCCATGTCATCTGCTAGTGTTGGTCCACTGTGTTTTCTGAGGTCCAAGGACAACACAGCCGTATACCAGGAAGTTTTAGAGCACTTCATGCTTCCTGCTGCTGATCAACTTTATGGAGATGCAGATTTCATTTTCCAACAGGACTTGGCACCTGCACACAGTACCAAAGCAACCAGTACCTGGTTTATGGACCATGGTATTCCTGTTCTTAATTGGCCAGCAAACTCGCCTGACCTTAACCCCATAGAAAATCTATGGGGTATTGTGAAGAGGAAGATGCGACATGCCAGACCCAACAATGCAGAAGAGCTGAAGGCCACTATCAGAGCAACCTGGGCTCTCATAACACCTGAGCAGTGCCACAGACTGATCGACTCCATGCCACGCTGCATTGCTGCAGTAATTCAGGCAAAAGGAGCCCCAACTAAGTATTGAGTGCTGTACATGCTCATACTTTTCATGTGCATACTTTTCAGTTGGCCAAGATTTCTAAAAATCCTTTCTTACAAGATTTAAGTAATATTCTAATTTTCTGAGATACTGAATTTGGGATTTTCCTTAGTTGTCAGTTATAATCATCAAAATTAAAAGAAATAAACATTTGAAATATATCAGTCTGTGTGTAATGAATTAATATAATATTCAAGTTTCACTTTTTGAATGGAATTAGTGAAATAAATCAACTTTTGATTCTTTTTGATTCTTTATTCTAATTATATGACCAGCACCTGTATATTACCAAGTCAAGCAAAAAGTATTTGGTATTTAAATATTTGCATTACATTTTTTGTTTGTTTACATTGATGTTAAAATTATATTGTCAGATTTGTGACATTAATTTTTGCTAAAACACTGTTGTTCACTTTCAGAAGTTGTAGCGATGCTTTCTTTTCCCAGAAACACACAAATGGTATCATTCTCAGTTTTTAAATAATTTTTCTTAATGGAATTTAAATAGATTTTACACACTAATAGCAATATCATATCGCATATCGAATATCGCATTATATAACAAGATATTGCATATTGCATTTTTCTTCAATATCGCACAGACCTAGTTAAAACCGTAGAATGCACAGGTAGTTCCAATCAGTTTAATTATGGAATGTATTGCCTTCACTGTAGCACACATACAGACAGCAAAGAGATGCACACACTACACATTTTTTTCATTTCACTTTCATTCAATGCACATGTGAATGTGGGAACTGAAGATTGATACATCTTAAAATATGTAAAACAGATATGTCTTAAAAAGTTTTTAAAAAGAAGACAAACTTTAAGGAAACCCATACAGAAATGTAATATATGTGCATATACACTCACCTAAAGGATTATTAGGAACACCTGTTCAATTTCTCATTAATGCAATTATCTAATCAACCAATCACATGGCAGTTGCTTCGATGCATTTAGGGGTGTGGTCCTGGTCAAGACAATCTCCTGAACTCCAAACTGAATTTCAGAATGGGAAAGAAAGGTGATTTAAGCAATTTTGAGCATGG
This sequence comes from Paracanthobrama guichenoti, assembly GCA_018749465.1. NCBI lineage: Eukaryota > Metazoa > Chordata > Actinopteri > Cypriniformes > Gobionidae > Paracanthobrama > Paracanthobrama guichenoti. Next base: position 2,783,867 of record CM031952.1, on the reverse strand, counting down.
CATGGTTGTTAGTGCCCGACGGGCCGGTCTGAGTATTTCACAATCTGCTCAGTTACTGATTTTCATGCACAACCATTTCTAGGGTTTACAAAGAATGGTGTGAAAAGGGAAAAACATCCAGTATGCGGCAGTCCTGTGGGCGAAAATGCCTTGTTGATGCTAGAGGTCAGAGGAGAATGGGCCGACTGATTCAAGCTGATAGAAGGGTAACTTTGACTGAAATAACCACTCGTTACAACCGAGGTATGCAGCAAAGCATTTGTGAAGCCACAACACGCACAACTTTGAGGCGGATGGGCTACAACAGCAGAAGACCCCACCGGGTACCACTCATCTCCACTACAAATAGGAAAAAGAGGCTACAATTTGCACAAGCTCACCAAAATTGGACAGTTGAAGACTGGAAAAATGTTGCCTGGTCTGATGAGTCTCGATTTCTTTTGAGACATTCAGATGGTAAAGTCAGAATTTGGCGTAAACAGAATGAGAACATGGGTCCATCATGCCTTGTTACACTGTGCAGGCTGGTGGTGGTGGTGTAATGGTGTGGGGGATGTTTTCTTGGCACACTTTAGGCCCCTTAGTGCCAATTGGGCATCGTTTAAATGCCACGGCCTACCTGAGCATTGTTTCTGACCATGCCCATCCCTTTATGACCACCATATACCCATTCTCTGATGGCTACTTCCAGCAGGATAATGCACCATGTCACAAAGCTCAAATCATTTCAAATTGGTTTCTTGAACATGACAATGAGTTCACAGTACTTAAATGGCCCCCACAATCACCAGATCTCAACCCAATAGAGCATCTTTGGGATGTGGTGGAATGGGAGCTTCGTGCCCTGGATGTGCATCCCACAAATCTCCATCAACTGCAAGATGCTATCCTATCAATATGGGCCAACATTTCTAAAGAATGCTTTCAGCACCTTGTTGAATCAATGCCACGTAGAATTAAGGCAGTTCTGAAGGTGAAAGGGGGTCAAACACAATATTAATATGGTGTTACTAATAATCCTTTAGGTGAATGTATGAAATATCAATATATGCAATATATGCTCATTTTAGAAATTGGAACGATGAGCATATATTGCATATATTGATATTTCATATATGCGCATATATATATGGGTTTACATATTCTGACATATGTCTCATATTTAAAATATCCTAGTATGCTCATATAGAGTAAAAACATAAATGCACACATATGCACAGCTATATGTAAAACCTTTTAGAAAATGGAACAATTCCATATGAATGGAATATAAATACATATAAATTTATAACATGCACTTCTTCCTCACTCGACTCCAGCTCTACCTGAGTCAGACATCGCCAAACCTTTGCCTGCGGACTCCTCCCCTTGGGCTTCAGCTAGCTCTGCCCTCCCTCAGACTCCAGGGTTAGGGTTAGGGTCTCATCTATTATTGCGCAATGTTGCGCCTTCCCGGAGGGGGTGTACTGTCACAATTATGCTTAGTTTCACCCTCATGGACTCTGAGAACTTTGTTCTCAGTTTCCCACCACTTGTTTGTGTCCTAGGTTACGCATTGTGTTCTAGTCACTATCTGCGTTCTAGTGGTCACTATTGGTATAGTAGTGTAGTTACTATGGTCACTCATCAGTTCCTTTGTTTATGCTTAAAGAAGCTTAAAGAAATAGTTAAATGGTGTGGTACCACGAGCACACTCAGGCCCTTAAGAGAGCAGCCTGAAAAATGGAGCGCAGATGGAAGAAAACAAAACTAGAGGTTTTTCACATTTCATGGAAAGAGAGCATGATTGCATACAGAAAGGCCTTAAAAAAAGCTAGATCTGTTTATTTTTCGACTCTCTTAGAAGAAAACAAACACAACCCTAGGTATTTATTCAATACAGTGGCTAAATTAACAAGAAATAAAGCGTTAAATCATCTAAATCAACAACATGTATGTTAGACCCTATACCGACTAAGCTACTGAAGGAGATGCTTTCAGAGGTCATAGATCCTCTTCTTAAAATCATTAATTTATCTTTCTTATTAGGATATGTACCGAAAACCTTTAAACTGACTATTATTAAACTTCTTATTAAAAAAATGCAACTTCCTAGAGAATGAGTCAATTACAGGCCGATCTCAAATCTACCCTTTCTGTTAAAAATACTAGAAAAGGCATTATCCACAGAACTATGTTCCTTTTTAGAAAGAAATTATATCTGCAAGGATTTCCAGTCAGGATTTAGACCCTATCATAGTACTGAGACTGCTCTAGTTATAGTTACACGATCATGGCTGTATCTCTCTATTAGAGTTACTGGATCTAAGTGCTGCATTTAATACCATCGACTACAACATTCTTTTGAATAGACTCGAAAATTATGTTGACATTAGTGGAATTGCATTAATATGGTTTAAATCATACTTTTATCAGTTTGACTTATCAGTTTGTAGCTGTAAATAAATAGATGTCATACCATAGTTCAGTATGGATTACCGCAAGTACTAGGACCGTTGCATCTAACACATCAACTTTGAGGACAAAATGTTCACCTGCTGCCTAATATATCCCACCCACCAAACCGTAATGAAGAGGTAATCAGTATTAATCACTTCACCTGTCAGTGGTCATAATCTTATGCCTGATCGGGACTGATGGGATTGTATATGCTATAATGTATATAATGAGCTGTAAACTCCATTAAAGGCAGATTTCGTTGAGCCAGGGAAATAAAGAGAGATTAAAGGGTTAGTTCACCCAAAAATGAAAATTAGACACGGCTCCAGGGGGTTAATAAAGGCCTTCTGAAGCGAAGTGGCGCGTTTGTGTAAGAAAAATATCCATATTTAAAACTTTTTAAAATAAAATAACTATCTTCCGGTGGTCAGTGGTACAAGATTCAAGATTCAAGATTCAAGAGTTTTATTTGTCACATACACAGTTATATACAGAATATACAACCGGCAGTGAAATGTAAACAGGTCCGCTCCATGGACAGTGCAAATTCACAGTTAAAAACACAAGGAAGAAATTATAATAGAAATAGGATATAAAAGAAAGTAAAATAGTAAATAAAAGCACAGTCTTCGCGGAGCGACCTGAACGGCGACCAAACACAGCGGCGCCATTTTCTTCATCCCTGATGCGCACAACCCCTGCGCACAACCCCTGATGCGATGTACAGGAGCATCACAAGCATCACAAGATTTGACGCCTCTTGCGGATAGGGCTGGACAACAAACTCAAGCCCCTCTTCTCTTATATCGAAATCCTCCACCATTTCTCTTTAAAAATTCTTGTTTTAGACTTTAATTCATGACCAGTGTTTCTTTTTGCTCTATCCTCTGCGCTTCTGCGTTCGTCAATACGGATGCATCAAGGGTCAAGAGTTACCCTTTTACCGTAAGTCGACTTGCGTACCGCTGACCGCCGGAAGCTAGTTATTTTAGTTTCAGGTTGGTTCTTCTGTCACACTTGCTAAGTGTGGTAAGCGAATGAGCATGAAGAAGAAGAAGAATATGACAAACTTTATTTAACATAAGACTTCACAAAACCAAACATAGCATAGTATTAACGAGAACAGACGAGAACTAAAACACAGGCAGAATATATATTGAGAGAACACAAAGATGATTGAGAACTGATGAGTGACCATTGTAACAAACTAGAACACAATGAGTAACCTAGGAGAAAAACAAGTGGCAGGAAACTGAGAACAAAGGAGACATGTGACTGAAGATAGTCCATGAGGGTGAAACTAAGCTTAATCGTTCCCCCTCACATATGTAAAGTGTAATGTTATATTTCTCCCTCAAGTGTTTGGGGGCTCTTTAAGTGGCACTAGACATGTATGAATCTGGTAGACACAACACTTACTTCCTGCCCTGTACGCCCCCACTTCACCCGCTTCACCCACACGTCTGCAAGGCTTAATGGGCAAAGCTGATGATGGGTGGAACATTTGCCTAAAGGATCAAGCTCACCTCACAGCAGCAACACCTGTGCACATTAAAATACTTTACTTAAATAATGGATTAATTCTTGAATGCACAGCTCCAGATGAATGAAACAGATGAAGCGTGATTTCTGCGGTCACTATGCTGCTCTTAACACCTGTTCCAATCAACTGTGCTAGAGACAGTTTAGAGACAACACACTTTGCATGGAGTCCTTCATGATCCCCTGAGTAGTGCTGCTCTCTCAATACTCTCAATGACCTCACTGACCATGCACTCAAACTTGACTGTTGCAGGGTTTTTGCTATCTGATGGGATTGTGGGGTCACGTTATCAGCAGGAAGGTTATGCTCATTTTGTATTTACCATGTAATAAATCCACACGTGCATGCCAAGCTAACTGCATAAGCGTGGTCAACTTTTAGTTTTGTGAATTGGTTGTGTACTCTGCTTCAAAAATGTGCACAAATGCAAACTTTTTAGACTGTTTATATGACTTTGATTTAGAAATATAACTTACTTGTTTAATTCATTCTGACTTATTTACACTGCTAAAGAGTTAAACATGGACATATGACGGATTATTTCTTTGCCAAATACACTCTGGAAAATTTCAGAGAGTTTTTTTAACTGAGTATGGCCCTGTATGACGTCATAAAGGGCGAAATTCCTTGTATGGGCGCTTCTCCGGGATGAGCGTGTGCACACATCAACCAGAGTGAAAGCCGTCGGCAGCGCAGTCATTTTGTTTTTAGACCACAAAATCAACAATGTCACCAAAGAAGTGTGTTTTTGATTGTGAGGGAAAGATAACCATGTGCAGCTTCCCAAATAACCCAGCGTTGAGGAAACAGTGGATGCAGTTTGTTTTCCCGGAGCAGCAACGGAGTTGTGCAATTGTGTTTGTTTGTTCCCATCATGCGTCAAAAGTGCCTGTGAAATGTCTGTGTTTTGTTGGCAATCGGTGCGCAAGTGCTTATAATGTAAACAACATGAATGTATAGTGAATTGAAAGTTATCTAGGGATAATGCCATGAGGTATTGTGTGTGTGTGTGCGTGTGTGTGTGTGTGCATGTGCGTGTGCATGTGTGCATGTGTGTACTTGTGACTCTTTAGCTCTGCCCACTGCATGCCGCCATGAGTTTGGCTTTTTTCAGAAAGAATCGGTACAGCGTATATCTGTCTTTTATAAATATGATCAAACTAAAGACTCTTTGGGGATATGAAGGATGCAATACTACTTTATAGGTACTAAAGATTAATGAGATTGGCAGAAACTGTGTGTGTTATGTACCCTTTAACGTTTGTTTATACAGTATGCAGTGATAATCAGGTAATTACTTTACAAATTACTATTTATACTATGTAGCTACTATGTACTCCAACAGTTAAAAGTTAAAACACTATTACTCTACTATTACTATTTTTAGCACTATTTTTATACTACCAAAGAAAAAATCCTCCAAATATGACTTAAAATCTGAGTCTTGATTAAAAAACGAGTGTTTTTATACAATCAATTGTTTTGTGCTAAGTGGATCAGAGAGTGACTTCACAGATTCTATGGCCTGTTGGCTTGACTGGACAGAGTTTGGGTTACACTGTGTTCAAGGCTGTAGGAATCCCCCCACAGGCGCCTGCAGTGTACGGCCTTCTGTCTCGGACCACAGCAACACTCTTGTTTATGCACTGCCACAGTTGTTGAGAGCTTTGTGAGTGCAGCTGTGTTGCATTAGCTCAGTGAAACTGATGTTTGCCAGCGCTGGTACTCCCATTAACCTCCTGAAAACACACCCTCAATGATCCCTGCTGTCAAAGAGCACTACTGATAGGTCAGCGTACACCCCCATTATAGATACAACACACAAAGTCCTGCTGTGCTCCCAAATTCCTAATATACAGTAGTTCACTAAATCAGCACAAACAATTGAATGCTAAACTGATAATATGAACTTTCTATATGACTATTGCACTGCTTGTTTCAAATATGAACAATATTTGCTCCCCTTATGGTCATCTTAGAGAGATCGATTGATGTGTGGCTTGTAGCTGGAATGAACGGCTGCCTGTTATTGCTGTGTAACTCTAGGGATGGACCCTGAGCTTTGAATCCGATACATCAACGTGGGGTCTAAACGTAAAAACCGAATAAGAAAGTCCCTTTCAGACCACCATTCTGGCTGCCCTTTATTATAGTGAAGTACAGTGCAGTGTCAGTGGTCTGAAGGATTTTCCACACATTCTCTGTAGAGTTCTTTCCCCTGATTTTCAATCCCAGTGACAGAGTCTCAACAGACTGGTGTCTTTTTTCTGTGCTGTTCTTCCAGGACTTCAGTTCATCTGGACTCCTCATTGATAGTCATCTGTCTTAAGCAAACTCCATTACTGGCTGTCATTATGCACCTGTCATACACTCTAAAGTTTGGATATTTTTAAATGTTTTTTTGAAAGAAGTCTCTTCTTGTCACCAAGGCTGCATTTAAAATACAGTAAAACAGTAATAATGTGAAATATGATCACAATTTAAAATAACTACTTTCTATTTGAATATATTTTAAAAAACTGAATGTGATCTAAGCTGAATTTTCAGCATCATTACTCCAGTTTTCAATGTCACATGATCCTTCAGATATCATTATAATATGATGATTTGATGCTCAGTTATTATTGGTGCTTAATTATTATTAATGGTTCTGATTATTATCAATGTTGCAACTGTTTTTGCTGCTTAATGTTTGTAGTTTATATTGTGGAAACCCTGATAGATTTTTGTTCAGTTCAATGAAAAGTTCAACAGCATTAAAACAAAAACAAAAAAATATTTTGTAACATTAGAAATGTATGGTACTTTTAATGCATTCCCCCCCCCAAAAAAAACTTATTTACCCCAAACCTGTAACCTGTAACCGTAACATTTTTAGTTTGTATTCCTCAGTTACCTTTTTCCTGTGTTCCCTTTGTTCTAGTTTCCCATCTGTTGGCATGGAGATTAATTTAATGAGCACAGCTGACATCGTTTAATACGTTATCGCTATGTATTTTAGTCCCTCAGTTTGTTTTGGTCTTTGTCCAGTATTGTTTGTGTTATGTTTGATATACGCCGTTTTGTGCTGTTTGGAAGCTACCTGACTTTTGTTCAATAAAAATCTACTTTTGTTAATCTAATGGCGTTAATCTAATGGTGTTAATTCTAATCACACACACCTGCACATCATCATCTCCTGCAATCACCACCAGCACTTAAGCCCCACGCTCTCACACAGTCACTGTCTAGTCTCGTTTGCACATGGCCAATGATTACGTTTACCTTAAGGACTAACCTGTGATACCTGCCTGCTTCCCCATTGGATTTCCAAGTCTCCTGTGTCTTCCTTGTCATCTGCAAAACACAAGACAACTATCACCTTGTGCATCACCTGACTCACCGTTGCTGCCTGCATTTCACTTACTTGCCATGCTCATTCTGGTCTTGTCAATAAACTGTGTAATTTTACATCCTTACCTGTTCTCCATGTCTGCCTGTACATAACATTCTGAAGGTTCATGTGACAGAAGACTGGAGCAATGATAAATTACATTTTACAATATATTCACCTAGAAAACGTCTATTTTAATTTGTAATACTTCACAATTGTAAGACTAGGAAAACTTGCATAATGCCAGAATGTCTAGTTGAGGAACAAAAACTATCTGAGAAAATAAAGGAAATTAGCATCTAAACTCACTCATTCATTTAGCATCCCCATCGGAGACAACGTCACGCTGAGTGAATCATCTAAGAATGACTTTAATTTACATGCCTTTCTTTTCACTGCCTCTTCCCCCATCCCTCCAGTATTCACCATCAAAATCTATATGGTTTAATGTGAATTCTCATAAAACAATATTATACATGTTTAAAATGTCTCACTGTGATTGGTACAAAAATCTCATCCCCACAGAAGTAAACAAGAATATAATAAAGATTTTAAGAAGTTTAGAAACATTTTGCTAACTACGGTGGGTGTGGCTTTCGGCCATTTGGTCTTCTAACAATACAGGCATATGGGAGAGTGACTCAATATAAATTCCCATTGTTAACACATGTTTACATTTGAAAGAGTTTTACATCTTGGTCTGATATTTAAGGAGATGTTTCAGAAAGGGTCAGGGCTTGAACTTTTATATTGGTCAGCCCGTAACACTGAGTGTCTGCTAGGTGCTCAGCGTTATGTAATTTTAAATCAGGTATCCATATTTTATTCTTTACTTCAGATTATTTGATGCTATGTATGGACTATCTTTGAATTGATTATGTAATCGCCATTATACATTTACCTTACTGTTAATAAATTGTTACATTTTGATCTATTCTGATTTACTCTGGAATTATTAACTATCTGTAGATTATGAACGGGTATAATTTCAACAAAGGATTAAACAGAATAATTAAATGGTAACTATTAAATATAAATGACCAAATAACCAATTGGCATTTTAACCTAAATTTGAAATTATGATTAAATGGAATCAGATAAAGATAAATTGGAATTAAATCCTTTTGCCCAGCTGAAAACACAGAACGCGCAGCGACCTTCAACCGCGGATCGTTACCCTCATTGGAACGATTTTAGCAGGCCTTACACAATATTACTATTTTACTATAATATTAATATTTTACTGAATTTTGATCAGATATATGCAGCCTTGGTGAGCAGAAGAGACTTCTTTTATAAATGAATTATTACAAATTTTTGATTGGTGATTTCCTGATGCTTCAGCTGTCGGTTTGGCATGAAGTGGTTCTGATTAACCTAATGTCTTCAGATGTGCTAGAACTGTCACAGATTCTCACCAATACAGTGTATGGACTTCTCAATAGCAGCACCAACAACATTTTTTTGTCATTTTTAAAAGGTTTCATTTTCCACTTTTAAGTGTCTTTTTTGTGCACACTACATCAATATCAACAACAGCACAACAACATCTCAGTTCTCAGACCAGTCTTGGAGGACACAAGGACTCTCTGACAAGCCTGCCACAAGACATGATGAGTATCTCTGCACACATGATTGGCCACCGCTTTGTGTCTCTGCATGGTGCTAACAGAGCGCTCCCTTCCCTGGATCTCTCTGAATTTATTGTGAAATGCAGAGTATGCCCATCTGGATGGCATTTAAGGACTATAGATCCAAGGCATGAACTGGGTTGTGCATGAAAAATTGTCTAGTGCTAGAGTACTTGTTCTTAAACTCACTTGTTGACCAACAAATTCCTTCTCAAGATTTACTATCTTGTTGAATCCATTAATCTAATCTCCTAGTTCAGTGTAAACATCTATGGTGTATTTAAGCAGTTTTTCTATACTTATTCCTTCATGATTTCTAAAGCATGTGAGCATCTGTACTGTGATGACAAAATCAAACATTCCATCAGTCACAATTTAATGTAGTCAGCATGACATTGGTGTTTGTAAAGCATTCAGCAGGATATTGTGAAGAGCTCAGCATAAGACATTTAACTAGGAGAGAGTTGAAAACACTGACAGTCAACGAAGCATTTTGGGTTTTATTCAAAAGTTTTATGCACATTTCTGAAAATTACACTAAGAGAATGTAAAACATTGCATGTTTCCATCAGCTACTTTATGCACATTATCTTTATTGTGTGTCAGAGCAGTTGGATGACCTCCATGTTTTGGGGAAAGTGATTATTAAGCGCTTTGGGTGTACAAACCCGATTCCAAAAAAGTTGGGACACTGTACAAATTGTGAATAAAAACAGAATGCAATGATGTGGAAGTTTCACATTTCAATATTTTATTCAGAATACAACATAGATGACATATCAAATGTTTAAACTGAGAAAATGTATCATTTTAAGGGAAAAATAAGTTGATTTTAAATTTCATGGCATCAACACATCTCAAAAAAGTTGGGACAAGGCCATGTTTACCACTGTGTGGCATCCCCTCTTCTTTTTATAACAGTCTGCAAACATCTGGGGACTGAGGAGACAAGTTGCTCAAGTTTAGGAATAGGAATGTTGTCCCATTCTTGTCTAATACAGGCTTCTAGTTGCTCAACTGTCTTAGGTCTTCTTTGTTGCATCTTCCTCTTTATGATGCGCCAAATGTTTTCTATGGATGAAAGATCTGGACTGCAGGCTGGCCATTTCAGTACCCGGATCCTTCGTCTATGCAGCCATGATGTTGTAATTGATGCAGTATGTGGTCTGGCATTGTCATGTTGGAAAATGCAAGGTCTTCCCTGAAAGAGAGGATGTCTAGATGGGAGCATATGTTGTTCTAGAACTTGGATATACCTTTCAGCATTGATGGTGCCTTTCCAGATGTGTAAGCTGCCCATGCCACACGCACTCATGCAACCCCATACCATCAGAGATGCAGGCTTCTGAACTGAACGCTGATAACAACTTGGGTTGTCCTTTTCCTCTTTAGTCCGGATGACACGGCATCCCAGTTTTCCAAAAAGAACTTCAAATTTTGATTCGTCTGACCACAGAACAGTTTTGACTTTGACACAGAACAGCCTTGGCCCAGAGAAAACACCTGCACTTCTGGATCATGTTTAGATATGGCTTCTTTTATGACACGGTGGATTGTGTTCACCGACAATGTTTTCTGGAAGTATTCCTGAGCCCATGTTGTGATTTCCATTACAGTAGCATTCCTGTATGTGATGCAGTGCTGTCTAAGGGCCCGAATGATCACGGGCATTCAGTATGCATCTTATTGCTACCTGTCCCAACTTTTTTGGAATGTGTAGCTCTCATGAAATCTAAAATGAGCCAATATTTGACATGACATTTCAAAATGATATGTTTTCTATATTCTATTGTGAATAAAATATAAGTTAATGAGATTTGTAAATTATTGCATTCCTTTTTTATTCACAATTTCTACAGAGTCCCAACTTTTTTGGAATCGGGTTTGTACATGAAAGCGCTATATAAATGCCTCATTCATTCATTCATTCATTCATTATACATAGTGTTGTTAAATATAGAGTAGTGAGAGTGCTCACATAATGAACGCCACCAGCCTCCTCATACCTGAGAGCACCCACCTTACTTTAACCATCAGCTGTTTTGCTGAGTTTCTTAATTGTAAAAAAGATTTGTTACCTCCTCGTTAGTCCATAGCCAGTGTTGCCTACCCCGCCGTTCCCAAATGGTCAAAATAGGACATTGAATATATATGCTTTAACATCCTTAAAGCGCATTATGACTTGCACAGAAAATCCTGCACTAAACATTGATTTCAATTATCCCACTTTATTTTCCCAGTTATTTCCCAGAAGTTTTCAGATCCGCTGTATAAACTATTTATTTGAACCAAAGTCATTTTTAAGTTAAACTTGCTGTAGCATTTTGACAAATACAAAAAAATTAAATAAATAAATAAAACATGTTGTTACTTCTCTTGAA
>CM031952.1:1872500-2167500 GCA_018749465.1 Paracanthobrama guichenoti | reverse complement strand
AAAGATGCTCTGACAGCTGTTTGGTGTGTGTGTGTGTGAGTGTGTTACATATGCTCTGGCAGCTGTTTGAGGTGTGTGTGTGTGTGTGTGTGTGTTACAGATGCTCTGGCAGCAGTTTGAGGTGTGTGTGTGTGTGTGTTACAGATGCTCTGACAGCTGTTTGTGTGTGTGTGTGTGTGTGTGTGTGTGTGTGTGTGTGTTACAGGTGCTCTGACAGCTGTTTGATGTGTGTGTGTGTGTGTGTGTGTGTGTTACAGATGTTCTGACAGCTGTTTGATGTGTGTGTTACAGGGGTTACAGATGCTCTGACAGCTGCTTGGTGTGTGTGTGTTAAAGATGCTCTGACAGCTGTTTGGTGTGTGTGTGTGTGTGTGTGTGTGTGTGTGTGTGTGTGTGTGTGTGTGTGTGTGTGTTACAGATGCTCTGGCAGCAGTTTGAGGTGTGTGTGTGTGTGTTACAGATGCTCTGACAGCTGTTTGATGATGTGTGTGTGTGTGATGTGTGTGTGTGCAGATGCTCTGGCAGCAGTTTGAGGTCTGTGTGTGTGTGTTACAGATGCTCTGACAGCTATTTGATGTGTGTGTTACAGATGCTCTGACAGCTGTTTGATGTGTGTTACAGATGCTCTGACAGCTGTTTGATGTGTGTTACAGATGCTCTGACAGCTGTGTGTGTGTGTGTGTTACATATGCTCTGACAGTTGTTTTGTGTGTGTGTGTGTGTGTGTGTGTGTGGGTGGGTGTTACAGATGCTCTGACAGCTGTTTGGTGTGTGTGTGTGTGTGTGTGTGTTACAGATGCTCTGACAGTTGTTTGTGTGTGTGTGTGTGTGTGGTGTTACAGATGCTCTGACAGCTGTTTGGTGTGTGTGTGTGTGTGTGTGTGTGTTACAGATGCTCTGACAGCTGTTTGTGTTGTGTGTGTGTGTGTGTGTGTGTGTGTGTGTGTGTTACAGATGTTCTGACAGCTGTTTGATGTGTGTGTGTGTGTGTGTGTGTTACAGATGCTCTGACAGCTGTTTGATGTGTGTGTGTGTGTGTGTGTGTGTGTGTGTGTGTGTGTGTGTGTGTGTGTGTGTGTACATATGTGTTACAGATGTTCTGACAGCTGTTGTGTGTGTGTGTGTGTGTGTTGTGTGTGTTACAGATGCTCTGACAGCTGTTTGGTGTGTGTGTGTGTGTGATGTCTGGCAGTGTGTGTGTGTGTGTGTTAAAGATGCTCTGACAGCTGTTTGTTTGTGTGTGTGTGTGTGTGTACATATGCTCTGGCAGCTGTTTGCTCTGGTGTGTGTGTGTGTGTGTGTTACAGATGCTCTGGCAGCAGTTTGTGTGTGTGTGTGTGTGTGTATGTGTGTGTGTGTGTGTGTGTGTGTGTGTGTGTGTGTGTGTGTGTGTGTGTTACAGATGCTCTGACAGCTGTTTGGTGTGTGTGCGTGTGTGTTACAGATGCTCTGGCAGCTGTTTGAGGTGTGTGTGTGTGTTACAGATGCTCTGGCAGCTGTTTGAGGTGTGTGTGTGTGTGTGTGTGTGTGTGTGTGTGTGTGTGTTACAGATGCTCTGACAGCTGTTTGATGTGTGTGTGTGTGTTACAGATGCTCTGACAGCTGTTTGATGTGTGTGTTACAGGTGTTACAGATGCTCTGAAGCTGGCCGGACGTGGGCTCATATTCCTGGGCATCTGCACATGGCTGATATACATATTACCAAGGCTGAAATCTTTGTTCTTTCCAGTGTGTCAAGAGCTTCCAGACCGTACGACCATTTTTATTCTCATTTCATTTTGTAGTTGTATTATTGCTGTGACTGTAATGGCTTCTTTTTATGATTGAAGTTGACGTTTGGCATCTTGCAGGCCCACTGCATGAATCCGACAGACTGAGACAAGAGCAAGTGAGAAGTATTCAACAACATCAACACACTGACAAGGTTCAACACAACATCTCTGCCTTTAAAAGCTAATAAATGTTCCACTCTAGGTCAGTAAATATGTTATGAATATATTCTAACAAGAAATATGTTGTTTCTCACACTATGAAGATGTCTGACTACGCTGAAAGCGTGTTAAAGCCGAGACAGAACTTGTTGCTCCAGCAGAAAATGGAACGGCACCATCGCATGACAGGAGAGACCTGGAGACTGAGCCAGGGGTTTCCAGTCGGGGTGAGCAAACTCAAACTCATTATCACTAGTGCCACATGCAAACGGATGGGAAATGTGCTTTTCTGTTTTGTTTTGTATTTTTAAAACAATTAACACAAGTCAAGTCACCTTTATGTACAGTATGTAGCACATTATAAAATACAGATTGTTTCAAAGCAGCTTTACAGTGATGAACAGGAATATAATAATCAGTGATGCAAACAGTTTCGTTTCCGCTGTAAAGCACCTCTAAAAAGACAATAGTGTCATTGTTCAGCTGAGGTCAGTTCAGTGTTGATTCAGTTCGGTTCAATAACTGTGTGAAGATCATCAATTATGAAATGAGTTCAAGTCATCTATAAAGCAGCTCTACAATAGTGTCGTTACTGATTCAAAAAGTCAAAGTAATACTAAATATTAGAGTGCAATACACCTGCTCAGAAAAATAAACAATCTAGACATAGTGCAGGGGTTCTCAACTCTGGCCCTCGAGATCCAGCTGCGTCCGGAGACACTCATCCACTGTTCCCTATATAGCCAATGACATTTGAGTCCTCTATATGGGAAGAAGGGAATGAGAATGAGTGAGCGAATTCAGACACTGACGTAAATATCATGCATCAGAGAGGACAAATTCATCATAAACGTTAAGCCTACCCTGTATTAACATCTCTGACTTTATTGTAAATTAGTGAAGTTTATTTCCTCACAGTTCGTTTGTCACACATTTATTGTATGTTCATAATAAAGAGAAGAAAACAGCTGGATGTCATGTATATTCACTATTATGTTTATTATATTAGAAATACACTACTGTCTGTTTGTTAATTTAAAAGAACATAAAATAACAACATAACTACTAACAACAAACAAGTGTATGAACATACATTATGTACACAATATTATGCAGTTGAAAGTAATTACCGTGTCAATCATGTCACTTCACAATGTCTCCATACAGATGTACTTTAATTAGCAAAACCTTACACTTACAATTGTAAAAGTTACCGCCTCTGGTGTTTTCATGGCCTATCTTTCATTTTCTTTTGAGCTTTATTGCTCTCTTGCATTGCAATATGGAAATAGTTTGTTGATTAGTACATCAAATGTACACTCCAAATCAGAGTGCATTGTGGGCATAAAAGAGTGAATGAATGTAGGGAATGATATTGTTCACTCAGAATTTGGACAGCAAAATGGCCGACATTGGATATAGAGGGTATGTGTGGGACGTCACCGCCGGCCAGAGTTACTGCGGTTTCGCCCGTTGAGTGGCAGAACGACTGAGCGGCAGCATTGGTTTACAGCGCGAAAAACATCCAAAACACATCCAAAACAGGAATAAGATTTGAGATTGACAATACAAATAGAGTTGACATGAAATCTGAGGTATATTTTTACACACTGCCGAAAGCTACAGAAAAGAGAAGCAAATGGATCGCTGAAAGTCACAGAAACATGACTCCAGGCAGTGGAACATGGATTTGCAGTTATCAGATTGTCAGTATGTTGACAAATGTAAGGAAATGTAAGGAAATACGATTCCTGGCTGCACGTCAATATCCATGGAACACTGGATCTTGGGTAACTTGTAAGGAACACTATATAGAGTAAAATTGTTTGTTTTCGCAGTTTCCCCAATTAAATCCAGTCATGCAGCACCTCTTCTGCCGCTCAGTCTGCCTGAGGGGGCGTGCTCCAGCGGGAAAGTGACGCAAATGCATACCCTCTATAGTGCACTATTTAAAAATGGGGAGCAGTTTCAGACACGGCTCCACTTTCCTGTAGAGTTCAGTACTAACTCACCTGATCTAGCTAATCACAGTCTTCTGGATCAACAGAAAGCTACAGACAGGTGATGCGGATGCAATGAGACCTGTTTTCCTGTTTGTTCATGTGATGTTCGGTATAAAGCCTATTAATAGTAATCATGGCAGACTACAAATAGAGCATTTCAATAATGGTATTGGTAACAAAACATTTTCTCATGATATACTGCATTGGCTCCAAGTAGGTGTCTGTCTGAGTCTAAGACTGGGGTGTCCAATCTTGCTCCTCAGTTCAGCTCAACCCTAGTTACACACCTGGACTGGATAATCAAGGTCTTACTCGGCATACTAGAAACTTCCAGGCAGGAGTGTTGGAGCTGGTTGGAGCTAAACTCTGCAGGGACAGGACTGGACACCCCTGATCTAAGATGCCTGACATAGTGATGTGACATTTGAAACGAGGTGTCGGAGCTTGTGTCGAGAATAAATGGGCGTGCCAGATGAAGCCTCGATTCAAGGCGTGTGTTGTTAACAGAGAAATCACGTGACCAATGACAAACGAGGCCTCTGTTTGTGTGGAATATGTCATTGGTTCGTTTGAGTGTCGCTTCGGGTTCGAAACTCATGCCACATTGTGGTTATTGTGGCGTTTCAGAGAAGTGTAAGGAGTAGTAGAAGTGTGAGTGTTAGAGAGTTGTGTCATTGTTATTATTGTGGTTCATATGTGTTAGGGCACTATATTATTACACTATATTATTATACTACAGTATACTACATTAGTACTATTAGGTTAGATAGTTTTTTCTAATAGAGTTTTCCTCTATTATTAGGTGTCCTTTGGCATCTGCTGGATAGATCACAGTATAAATAAATAATTAAAAGTGTGTCTGACAGTTGTCTTTGTGCAAGTACAGTCAGACAGAGAAAGATACATATTTTATTTTATACCCAGGTCTGCTCAGGTCATTGGCTCAGGATTAATGAATTTGTCTGCTATTTCTTTGCACAGTAGCTAGGTGTCACTAGTGAGCAATGATGAATGAAGCTTCGGGTAATGAACCTTTTGGTGAAGCAATGGGCAATGCTGCGAAGTCTCAGTGGTTCAGGAAGCCTCATTTTGCCATCACTAGCCTGACACATTGACCAGTGCAACATAATATTTTACTGAGAGCATCTTTAACTGCATGTTGTGGTTCAGGGGGAAGAGGATCAGATGTTTCTTGATGTCAATGCAGACGAAAATCCTAATCAGGGAGCCAGAAGGAGACGGAAGCTGCTGCAGACTTCTCCAAATCTCATCCAAAAGGAAGCGCCCAAGCAGAAGAAGGTGGGAAACAATGCATTTGTGTTTTTCTTGGAATGGTGCTCTAAAGCAGTTGAGGCACCTCAACCCTGCACATTTTGTATGTCTCCCTTATCAGACACAGTTCTTGCAGTCTCTACTAACAAGCTGATGAGTTGAATCAGGTGTAATAAATGAGGGAGACACAAAATGTGCAGGGCTGGGGTGCCTCCAGGACAGGTTTGAAAACCACTGCTCTAAAGGAGCCCTTAAGCACAGGCGTAGATTTAGGTAGTAACTTGAGTACTACTGCATTATGGGCCTGTGTGGAAGAAATGTGTTTTTTCTTTCCATTAAAGGTCATAGTTTTGCCAGACGAGCCGTCAGCAGACACCAAGGGGGTGAGTGTACCAACAGCTCCTACATATGATCTAGAGGAATAAAAACAAGATGATGTTGATAAGTGGTATTTTTCTTCTGTGAAGTCATGTATTTATACTCTGCTCTGTAACGCATTGACAGGTTGTAAAAATAGCTCTAAGATGTCCAAGCAGAAGAACAATCCACCGCCGATTCCTCAAAACCTGGAGCTCGATGGTGAGTCCTTCCTCATTACTGTCGTCTGCTTTGACTAGAGAAGATGACAAGGTAATTAATATCTTCTGTTCATTAGCTCCTTCTTGATTGGATGATGAAGACAGGATACCCTCCTGCTCTCTACACGCTGTGTACGTCCTACCCCAGGAAAACACTGCTGATGGCTGCAGACGTGAGCCTGGAGGAGGCTGGGATTCTCACTGACACACTGCTGCACGTGGAGGAGAAAGAGCCAGCCGTTACCTAAAAGCATTTCAAAAGCAGAAGTGCTCTTATGGGACTGAATGGATGCTGTAACGTCGTGCACCAGTCAACATGACTTAATTCTCTACATCTGACAGAATTGGGATACATTTCATTGTAACGGCTGGATCAAATGGATGAATGTTACAAGTCTGTATGTAGATCTTAGTTTTTCTTTAATACATGAGAATAATCCTGTCCAGATACAATGGTTTTTAAATTAGCAAAAAAAGGTAAAAAAAACAAAAACAGATGCTACCCTGCTGTGCAAGTACATTTTTATTTGAGGTTATGAGGGTTGTTGGGGTGATGGGGCAGAATTCTCAGGTAGTTTTCATATTAAGATGCAGATTGGTACACTCTAGTATCTGATTGTCCATACAATTGACTATTTTTGATCAAATAAATGCAGGTGAGAATGAGACACCTGCTTTTCAGAAACATTCTTTGTAATCTTTCTCAAATGGATTAACTTGCCTAACTCTTAACTTGCCCAAAAGCAGTGTCACCTTCAGGATGTGAAGTTCTAGACAGTGACTTTGACCTTCAAAGGGAACCAAATAATCAGACCAAAGAACTACGAAGCGATGAAATGTTTGCTTGCAAAAGTGTATTTTCTCAGAATACATGGATATTTCAGACCATTTGTTGAATGGAGAAAGAAGCTCTTTGCAGCCAGATAGTGTAGTTTCAGATGATAACCAGTCAAAGATAGAACAATGACCTGTACCACTCCAGTAAAGAAAACAAACACTTTATGATCCAGTCAAGTCTTAATGGAAACTACAAAAATAAAACAGTTTCTGAATATATGGTTTCACATTACACAAGTATTGTTTCACTCTCAGAGACAATCCTCAATTAGCAATGTCAATAACAGCACAACTAGTGTGTGGTTTTGGAGTAGCTTGCGATTAAAAGTACTTTATTAGTTCAAATACACCAAAGAGGTTATCACTTATTAAATACACAGAAGACCGGAAACACAAAAGAAAAGAAAATGGTAAGATTAGACAAAGTAGGACAGTCAGATAAAGTCCATGTACACTTGTGTGTTCACTCCCAGAATGGAAGAGGCACGTCCTTCGGTATCAACATTCTTTCCTGATAGGATTTTTTTTTTCCTTTTTTTTTTGGTGAATACAGAGGAAAGAGTGTCTGCTTGTGCACTTGTATAAAATGTTTTTCACATGCCTGGCATTGCCAACGTAAAGGATTTTTTTTTTTCCAGTGATACTGTAAGAGAGAAAGCTAGTCACTTGCTTTTTTTTTTTACTCAGAGAAATTTACAATTCAAGAACGAAGGGAACATCTCTATTCATTGTATACAGCAGGCAATTTGCACTATAGGCTAAAACGAGACACTTTGTAGCAGTACTGAGACAGAGCGATCGGATTTGGGCATTAAATGCTTGTATGGCACATTTTGGTCCGTGTTAGTGTTGTGTCAGAACATTTCCCCCATTTTATATACACATAGGATGAATAGATGTATGCATGTTTGGAATTGTCAATTTTTCGTGTTGCATCAGAGGTCTTTGGAGGCAGGCCAGTGCTCGCTTATAGGAAGTAGTCGGGAGTGCGGCGGGTGACGTGGGGCTCGCCGCGTCGAGGAGCTGGATCAAACTGAAGGCTGAGGAGAAAAAAAAAAATTTATGTTCAAATCAATCTCATGAAAACCTGTCCTGTCACATTTCACTCTTAAAAAAAAAAAAAGAAAAATCAAGTAATTAGTAAGAAATAGCATATTGCAGAATGCATGAAAATGAAGCATAATTTCAGGACTACTAAGATCTTTAGCATTGTGACATACATTTTAATAGCAATTAAGCACATTTTTCCGCACATTTCACATTGCTGTAATATAGTATTTTTAATTCCCACTATTCTCATCGGGGATTGTTATTAGAGTTACTGACAGAGTCAGTATTAGAGAGTCATTTTGTCTTTCTCCTATCCTGGTTTAATATGCAGTGAGACATTTGTAGACTGATTTCCCTGAAGTGTCCAACACTGGTGCAATGAAAACATTGCTGTGTTTATTTGAACATCCCAACACAGTAACAATACCTCAACCAACGCCAGACGGGGGAACGTTCAGAGAACCTGCTTAAATCATTTTTCTTGCATTTGTCGACAATTACACAGAATAAGGCTGTTTGCATTGCAGTAATAAGTGCCTGTATATTATACTATTTTAAAGGCTCCTAAAATAGGTTTACATGCATCCAATATCAAAAAACTTCTCTCATAATATACATTGCAACGTCACCTCTTCTCTCAGTGTCTGAAACGGCTCGATAAAGCAATCAGTCAAAACATTCTAAACCCCTCCTTTCCGAGAGCCTGCTCTGCTCCGTTTGGTTGGATGGTCCAGTCAGTTGTGACTGGTCTACTCTAATATGATTGGTCAGAAGGCCCAGTCTGTGTGATTGGTCTACTCTGTTCTGATTGGTCAGAAGGCCCAGTCTGATGTAATTGTGAAAATCTTGTTGCTTTTCAGCTACAAGTACAGTGTTTGAGGGTCAAAGTAGATGTTTGTGGAAAGCCAATGAAGACCATAGGTGGGCATTTATTACAAACCCACATAAATGTGTTACAGATGAGAGACTGGAATTGCCGATGTCTCGTTTCGGCAGTTCAGAATTGCTTCTTTCTTGTAGGAGACAACAACTTCAGAACTTTGATCTTTAAAACTGTGCAGACATTACAGTCACAAACAGCTATATTACACACTACATGAAAGGTAATATCCAAAAAAAGCATAATAGGGACACTTCAATAGCCATGAAAATCATGTCACAATATGAAGATAATGCCACAAAATCTGTATATTCCTAGAAATAAGCTTCATTTTCATTATTTTAAGTAAAACCATTGAAATACTGTTCAGACATGTTCTTGACATCACACTTTAGGATTATCATAATAAGTGTAACTTACAACGAATATTTAAGAGTATCGTCCAGTTCCATAATAGCTGCCTGGTTACCACAGCGATAGCAGTAGTTTGGCGCACTGAAGATAGTGACAACGTTCCTATCATGACACCAGTTGTACCCCTGAGAAAAAAAAAAGAAAAAAAAGTAGTTGTTTTATATAATCTGATCTTAACTGTCATTCCACTGAAGGGTTGAAGAGTTGAATTGTGGATCTCACCTCCATGACCAGCTGATGGGCACGGGACACCAGTGTGAGGCCGTTAGCGTGGTTAAAGGTCTCAGAAATGTCCTGTCCAAAGGTGTAACCAGCTCCTCGTGGAGAGATTCCCCAGCCACCACGATCATCAGGGTCTGACCACAACAGGTCACACATGGGTCCCTGAAACACACACACACAGATTTACAGCCAATCCCCTCAAACCAGTGAAATCACTCATGAGAATGTGTTTTATAGATGCCATATATCTTAAACTTATTTTAATTACTCTTGACATTTACAAGTACAGCTGGTAACTTGGTTACGTCATCTGAAGAGCTAATAAACGTTGAAGAGACAAGGTTCTACAGGTCTGCAGTCACAAGAGCTCAGCTCAACACCCATGAATCTGACCCTGATAAGAGCCGTTGGCTATTTAAAATCAGAACTAGCAATGCCAATTAATTATTTAGAGCAATTTGCATTGTAGTGTTGTAAAAGTAAACAAAAACGTGACGCTTTGAGCACTGTTGAGCAAAATAACCTCTGATTGGCCATTGTATTCACATGCTTATTATACATGTCTGTGACTGGCTACAATGATTAGTGCTTCAAAAACAGGTTGTAAAAAGACATCTTTACTGAGTGCGTACATGGATACACACGGGAGCATTTGAAACCAGGCGTCTATCAGATGCCTGCTTGTGCTTCAAAAAAAGCTCCCAATTTCAAAACACTTTCAAACACTTCCGTGTGCTTTCAAATGCTGCGTTAATCATTGTAGCCAATCACAGACACATCCGGTGAGCGCATGAACACAATGGTCAATTAGAGGTGCTTACGATTCCGCTCAACAGCGCTCATTTAAAAAATTTCAGTAGTGCCTTGGTACCGAAGTCAGTCCTTTTGACAACACTAATGCACTGTTTGTTTGAATCCAAAGTTTAGAATCTTAAGTTGAGATCTGTGCTTAATCTAAAGGCTAATATTGCCCACAACCTATTGTGCGTTGGACAGGGATTCGAAACTCGAAAAGAACTACGAAAACCAATAAACAGTGAAAAAAAAAAAAAAAAATTACAAACATGGCAGATGTGAGTCCAAAGGTTAAGATTTGAGTGATTAATAATCAGTATCTAACTTGACGAGTTAGCCACATTATATTTCATCTGCAACAGCACTAAGAACTTTTGTAATGATACGTTTGGTCATTAACTTTTAAATGCATCATGAAAGACTAGATAAAATCTGTCGAAATACAATACCCTTTTTTGACAATTATGTTATAGCTTAGCCATTTTTAATAGGATGGACAGTTGAACAGGAACCCAGACTCGTTATACTTAAATATATTTGATTCTTAGCGTTCCCTGCAAGGCTTCATTTTCTGTCTAGAACGCATAACTGCATGAGTTCATATGGAAGCAGCGCATACCTGAGCTTGCATTTTGGGTTAAGCTGCGTTGGTTTGACATTGTGGAAAACAGAATAATATAAATCAAAATGTATCAGCCTTTTTACCTGTTAGGGATGTGACCCAATTTTCCCTCACAGTCACATTACAGTGCTTGTGCGGCCGTGAACGAATGACAGTGCGGCCGTGCACATTTTACTTTCAGTTTAGAATTAGTGCCAATTCAGGGGCGGGTTGCTTGAATGGTGGGTTCATTAGCCTATTATTCTTAATGAAAAACACAACAACAAAACAGTACAATGACAAACTCCCCTTTACATTTCACTTTGAAACCAAATCTTCCGCGATCATCTTGTCATTCAGCTTCTGACTCCTGCTGCGACGCTCGTTCGGCTCATACTGCACATTCAGTTTTTAATTGTAGTTAATCTGTTCTCTAACTGAACAAAATGATTTGTACTACTATAAAAATAAATAAAAATCACAACCACGGTGGAGGGTGGTGTCATTGTGGGCAAGTGCTGTAACTGGTGTTATGCCTGAACACCGGTAACACCGACTAACGCAGCAAGCCTATTACACGTTATTATCAATCTAAACAAATCTACTGCGAAATATAGGAGCTTGTTACTGGGACGTAACAGACCTGTGTGTATTGTATCACTAGTGCAGCGTCCTTTCTCAAAGCATATAAGCCCTGCCCACGTGAGGCGAGCCACTTCTCGAGATTCATGCCTTTATTAGAGAGAAGAATATGTTCAGCCCCCTCCCTTCGAAGCTTCGTTGTTGATTACGAAGCTTAAAAAATGGTATTCGGACCAGCCCTACTACAAACACTGATGTCCCCTTTCTTCAAGCCACTGGACGCAGCCAGTAGTGGAGAGAGAGACCTGAGAGAGAGGTTGAGAGAGAGAGAGAGAGAGAGAGAGTGAGAGACCTCCTGCAGAGAGAGAGAGAGAGAGAGAGAGAGAGAGTGTGAGAGAGAGAGAGAGAGAGAGAGAGAGAGAGAGAGAGAGAGAGAGAGAGAGAGAGAGAGAGAGAGAGAGAGAGAGAGAGAGAAGAGTTATAAGAGTTATTGACGTCCATCAGTAGGTGTAGGAGGATTCTACGGCAGAGAAGTTTGTATTATTCTTAATAATGTGCATTACTCAGAAGGGGAGGATTCCTCACCTGTCCATCTACCAGGGCTGTGAGGGGTAGGTAGTCAAAGAGATCTGTGAAATACTTCCAGACATTTGCGTTGCCGTATTTCCTCAAGCACTCGTCATAGAAACCATACACCTGTGTGATCTGTCTGCTCTCGTGGTTGCCTCGCAATATCGTGATGCGTTCTGGATAGCGAACCTACAAATCAAATAGACAAATGGAGTGTCAGGAAGTCTAAAATGTTTGCAAGACCATCATAACAAATGTAGTAAATGTACCTTTAGTGCAACAAGAAGCGTGACTGTTTCCACTGAGTAATATCCTCTGTCGACATAGTCTCCCATAAACAGGTAGTTGGTGTCAGGTGACTTCCCACCAATTCTAAAGAGCTCCATCAGGTCATGAAACTGGCCGTGCACATCTCCACACACTGTGACGGGGCAGCGCACCTCCTGCACATTCGACTCCTTAGTGAGAATCTCTTTAGCCTGCGGGTGTGAGAACAGGACAGTGCATCAGTCACAGTAAGAGTCCAAGGGCCTCATGTATAAAACTTTTCGTAGATTTCATCCTAAAAGCGTGCAAATGCACAAAAGCTAGTTTTTGCATACGCACAAAGGTTTTCAGAATTTATGCATATGCCAGTACCTGTGCAAAATTCCCTTATAAAACCCAGTCAGCGGAAGATTGTGCGTACATGCATCTCCACCCTGTATGGAGCTTACGCCTATTTTTACTATGCATAACGTCATCTGCATATAATTCCCATATGCATATTCTCATCTACGCGATACCACATTTAACAGTACAAGACGCATGAAACACGGACTATAAATGCCATTTTGTGCAATCACATTACTAAAATCAATTAGCATCCTTGTCTTGTTTTAGAATAAATACTACAACAAAATATCCATAAAAGTCATATAAAGTACTTTTCAGAGAAAACATTCAAATTATTCTTATTTTTTTCACTGGCCAAATTGTATTGTTAATAGTTTTAAACAAATAAAATGTATTACTTTACTTTTGCAGTGTAAATACTGCAATATTGGTCAGATACTGCGTCAGTGACAAAACATTTTAAAAAAACGTGCAAATCTTACCGTTTCCTTCAAATTCTATCCTTCAAATACAGTGGTATTTTTCATAATGTTGTGAAGATCAAAGGAGGAGTTATCATTAGGCTACTGTCTGTCATCAACAGCAACATGACATCAACAGCACACTTCCATGCAGCAGTGGTTGTACAGTAACCACCGAACGAATCCAGCAGTGTCTGCCATAACATCAGAGTCAAGTGCGCATCATTTATTGTTTTCGTAAGAAATATTTTCTCAGAACACGAGTTCTGCAATTTAAAGAGGAATTATAATGTGCCTAGAACTCTTCTCTGTCATAATTTGTATTTAACTTCTGGATAATGCTGGTATGTGTTTAACATTAATGAAGCGCCTTTATCAGTATATGAGATCTGTGCATTTGGTCTTAAAGTGACAGCAGCCAAATAAAATATCTAAATTGTTTTTTTAATTTTTGTCATATGACCCACCCCTAGCTGAAGCATTTAACTGTTGTAGTTCATCCAACATTGTGGATATGAAATAGATGCTGAACAGTCCAATTGAACCATTGGAGAAGTGCTAATTAAACATCACATTCGGTCATGATTTCAACCCTTCAAAACCAATTCGGCCAAAAAAACAAAACAAAAAAAAGTGTTGTGAAAGCATTCTGGGCTAGTCTCAGACGTCATGCTCACGAACCACTGGCTGAACGCCTGATGTATATGGCACTCTTGACTGTTGACTTTAACGGTCTGCCTTGAAACAAAGATGCCATGACACTACATACTTCATATACTTTATAAAAAAAAAAAAAAAAAAAAAAAAAAAAAAGTTAATGGCATGGATGTTACATTTCCACGCCCCTAAACATGACACAGAACAAACTGAACTGTGATTGGTTGCTTTGTCAGTCAGACGGCTCTGGGTGGTACTTCGCCAAAGAAAGCGGTAATGGAGCTTTTCTGCCGTCAGTCTGAAACTCTGGCTATGCAAGACTAAGCCTAGGCTATCCTCAAGCACACAGAGCTGTAAAAAACCTGACAAAAACCATTTCCAAAGCCCAATCTGGTTGTTTTTAAAGGCCAAAGTATACTTCACTTTTTACATGTGCACGAGGGTCAGCGCGATGCGAATTTCATTATCAGTAGAGTATGTGCGTACTGAACGCGCACTGCCGGATTTGTACGCTCGGGTCGCACATGCCCATAAAATTTTTTTGCAGTATTTACATGGGTTGTAACTCGCGGCGAGAGACTGCTCAAAACTATGCCTCGGACGCATGCGTCCGCGTACGAATAAAAAGAACTACACTTTGCAAGGCTGTGCGTTCGACTGTGCGCATACATTTCGGCTTAAGAAGAAGCTACAAAATAAAAACAGCCTTATTCCACAATTGAAGCACCAAGACTGCTTTAGACAATTTCCACAGTCATTAATGGTGTTTGATAAAGCAAGAGGCTCTCATTTAGTGACTTTAACAAACAGCGCACCAATTGTCTGGACATTAATTCATGGGTCTTATTCTGGTCCAGACAAGCTTTCCTGTAGCTCAAACAATAAGAGTGTGGCACTAGCAACGCCAAGGTCATGGGCTCAATTCCCAGTGAAAGCAAGAACTGACAAAATGTAAAAATGTGTACCTTGAATGCAATGTAAGCCCCTTTGGATAAAAGCGTCTGCCAAATGCATAAATGTAAATGTAAGCACCACTCAAACTTTGATCACAATCGCTCGAACACTGAACAACACTTCTGACGCATCCTGCCTTTATTGGAATACTGATGCTGAATTGAGAATAAAAAGACAGGCTGCTTCTATATAGGACTGTCTGAGTGACTGTCTAAAGTTAATGGACCATGAAAACATAACATAAAATATTAAAAGACACCACAGTGCTTATCTGATGGACGTGCATATTTGTGCGCGCTGTGAAATTAAATCAATACCTGCGGCAAGAACAACCTCCCATCACCATGGAGACAGTATGAGTGTGTTTCCATGGAGACCTTTGGTCCCATGTCTATTTAGTACAGTAGGAAACGGTTTAGTAGTTTTTTTTTTTACATAGTACGTGATGTGGCATCCAAAGGTGTTTGTCTGACATATTCTTAAAAAGGCATCAAAACAAAAGGGATAATGTTTTATTATATGAAGACTCATTGGCCAACTCAAAGAAAAAGGCATTTCTCTGCTCTTCCTTTAGAACTGTATTGGTAACATTCAAAACGTCAGAATGGCAAATTGTGACAGTTATGAAAAACACCTCTGTGTTTCTAGATTAAGCAATACCTCAATATTGGTTCTTCATATCATAATGGATAAGGTTATGTATTTTTATTATTTAGGCCTTTAGTTATATCAAATCAAACAGATGACCACACAATCTTTAGATCTTCTCAGGACTTAGAGTCTAAATCCATGGAGTCATGGTGACATCAGACAGATGTGAGGTAACATCTGTCACATGTAAACAACAGTGTAGTGACTGTAAACAGAAGCAACTATAGAGTGTCTTTGCTGGAGGTTACCATTTAACCAGACAGGCAGTCAATTTCAAGGTATATAGACTGCAAATTACATTTATATAACAAACACTGACATGACTAAACTAAATGACACAAATTAAAACGCCATTTCTAATAATAATAATAATATTGAGCACTCTGACAGGTGTGGGCTCTGGTGTTACAGCAGTCAAATGATGCTATAATAACTTTAACACTGTATCACAATAGAATCTATTAAATGTACAGACAGAGACAAAACCATGCAAATAAGGAGCATCACTTCGAGAGGTTCTCGACAAGTTTTGGGGAGCAATATGAGAATTATTAAATCGCCCAGATCGATCTCCCTATGTCATTATGGGATCAGTAGACATCATTTCTGTGCAGGTACAAACGTACTAAGGAGTTCTCTATACTTTTACTGTAACTTACACAACGATATACTTATGTTGAAGGACTTTTAGCGAACTTCCTTTCGTTTAAAAACCAATCCAAACAGTTCGTATTTATACGTTGCCACAATTCAGAATATAATACGCAAAAAGTAATCGCTAAAATGTCTATATCAGTGTATGTTTGAATGTAAATCCCATTAATTGCATCAAAAAAATTGTCCAAAGTATTTTGATTTATGTAAAACTGATGTATACATTTTATTTTCTCAAAGAGCGTTCAGTAACGCTAAATGTTACGTTTAATAGTATTGTTTATGTTTATTAAATGATAAATATGAGCTAATGATGTATAAAACACGAGATTTTCTTTACCTTCTCGCAGAGTGTTCTCACTTGGTTCTCGGTCAGCTGTTTGCACTCGTTCAGCTGTTCGACCCATTGGTCTAATTCTTTCGTGAACGTTTTATCATCCATCACCGGCGCGATTCTGCGGTAATTCTCAAGGATTCTTCGGTAATTAAATCAGCAGTGAGTGCGCGCGCACTGAACACTGCCACACTCACGCGCTGGGCCGACGCGAAGCACAAACACTGCTGTTCAACTCGGATATCAGCTCATTAAACACCAAAAGCCGTGTCACGGTGTTTTTTTAATCTAGGCTTAGTGGTAACGGATATCTGTCCTTTGACGGTATCTGCGATCTGTCGTTAATGAATTTTCCGTTGACTCGTCGCGCTTCCGACCTTCCTCATAAACGCGCTGTGTAATGGCCGCTGCTTTCGCCGCCCGTGACGTCATCAGAAAGGCATTCCACCGAACGCTCTGCTGCCCCCTGTGGCCAGGAAGACCACAGACAGCTCAGAAATGAAAGAAAATAGATTTGAATAGATTCGTACCATTTTTTTCTCTGTGAAGGCTATTATTTTAAATCAGTTATTCAATGCATGCAGTTTACAACGAGTAAGTGGGAAACCTATTAGACATCACATACATATCTGCGTCTAATAATAATGCAAAGCAGTTAGTTATCCCTCAAGTGACACATTTCTAAACAGCAAAATAATTCAACAGCAGAGTAATACTGTTAGTTTGTAAAATACCTGGCGTGACTGGACTTACCTATGCCATGATAATGAATAGTGTAGTGTATAAGTATCATGTTTAACTGATGTGTAAGACAACACATCACAAATCTGTTTTAAAGCAATGCTTTTATGCAGTGAGCTAACTGGCCAGTATATTTCAGAAATGAGCAGAATTATCAAATCATTTCTTTATTCACATTACATTCACATAATAAATGTTAAATTGCAATAAATACCACAATAAACTGTTTGTACAAAACACTGTTATATACAGTACATGGATGGTTTTACCTGAAAATGTCACAAAGTACATTTGCTTAAAAGTACCAAGTGCATGTATGTATCAGTGGGATTTTAGTTTAAGATGTAAAACAAGTCCTTTGATGTAATTTCCCTGTAAATAAAATTGTCGAAGACAAAGATACATATGTATGTGATTCACTTGTAACTTGTAGTTCATTAGCCCATGGTGTTGGGATAATATCTAGTCTCAGGGTGAATGGCTGCAGTGGAGCCTGTGGTGTATGTCTGTCCATTCAGAAGGAAGTATGGGTAATGAATGGCTGTAATCCGGCTGGGCATAGGCACGTGTGTCAAAGCCTGCGCTGAGAGAGCAGGAGGTACCACATTTGCATTCAAAGGACAATTTGGCAAATTATAAGGCTGTGTCATGGCTAAACTGAACTGGTTTACTTGTTCTTGTGAGAGCGCAGGACGATGAGCTACAGTGTTATTTTGTCGATATTTAACACTATCAAACACTGGATGTGTAACACAAGAATCACTTCGTAAAGTTGCTTGGGGAGTCGAGACTGAAGGCCATTTAGCTTTTTGTACATCTGCTAAAGATCTTCTCTCATCAGAGTGTGATAAAGTCACTCGTCTTTTAGAAAGAAAATGTGGATTTACTTCAGAGTGCGCATGAGATGTGGAAGGTAAAGATGCGTTCCAGTTGGCAGCAGTGCTTCCAACCTTTCCCCAATGGCCCGGATCCACTCTGTGAGGAAGATAGTAAGGCCTCGGGATCTCAACGTGGGTTGCAGGAGTTGTTTGGAAATGGGGGTTTACACCATTATTTATGTTACATTGTTTTACGGGTGGATGAGATGCCCTGAGGACGTTGGAAACATTTATTAGCCACACATTAATGCATTAAAAAAATATCTTTATATTAAAAATGTCTCCTACCTCCTTTTAGCCATGTTGTAAGCCACCTCATTGTCAACCTTTGTACTCTAGATTACACAAATAATAAAAACATTTAGAAAGACACACAATGTTTTTCTTTCAAATATAATTTAATTAAATATAACATCCTTACAGGTGGGTTTAAAAATAAAGGTGGGTTTTTGCAATGATGCCATAGAAGAACCATTTTTGATTCCCCTTTCAGTGAAAAGTTCTTAACAGAACCATTTTTTTTCTTAGTGTGAGTAACATTTTAAAACTCGAAATAACTGTTTTTTTCACTATAAAGAACCTTTTGTGCAATGGAAAGGTTCCATGAATGTTGAAGGTTCATGGAACCACAGATGCAATAAAGAACTTTTATTTTTAAAATAAAAGTGTAAAGTCAAAAGAGCCATGTGCAACCCATATTTGTGATGTATTTCTATTTGAAAGAAGATTATGAGAGAAAATATCTATGGAAGGACTTTATTCACTGGGAACTGATTGGATCGAAAAAAATAGTTGTTATAGTTAATGTAAGAAGCCAGACCAAGTAAGAGTTTGCTAAAATAATGCAATATAAGCATTATGAGGAAAGGGGAAAGTAATTTCTGAGAAAGGTATTACATTTTACTTAAAGATAAACAAGCCAAACAATTATTTTCTTTGGAATAACATGAAGCTTGAATCATTCACACTCAAAAACTAACATTTTGATTTCATGTTGGCATATGTATTTATGAGCGAAATCTTACCTGTGCAACACTGGGTTGAGTAGACATCCATAACTGTAAACTTTTGCGTTTCCGTGGAGCATCACTCTTTTGTTTCGTCTCTGCTCCATCCATGGATGTAGGAGGTTGTTTCACTTTGTTCACAAGAGCAACACCTGACTCTGTCACCCCAAAAATAATCTGCGGCTTTGAATTCTTATATGTCTTGAGAGCCTCATTTGGTGCACCATGACCCATGTCTTGCCACACGAGAACCTTAGAGGCATCATAAAGAAGGTGCTCGATTCCAAACCATGATATTTTGCTAATCACTTCTTTGCATGATTTCAAGAAAATGGCTTTTTCTTGGAGATATCTGCATGCGATGGACAGATGCTCTGCTTTCCCCACATCAAATGTCCCTGGCAACTGATCTGATGGTGTTTCCACAAAAGTCATTATGACTTTGTGGACCTTTTCCAGCCTTTCCAAATTGTCTCCTAAATTGATCATTGCAGCAATTGGTACAGATAAAAAGAAGCTTTTAATATCGTGGGGATTTCTGAGAGCAGCCTCAGCCTCGAGGAGCTCACGCTTGCTCTTCAGATACATGTAATAAGATGCATCAGGGGCTGCATGGAGCTGTTGGTGCAAGGAGGACACTGCACTGTAGTATTCCTGCAGTTTACAATAGCCCTCTTGTGCCAAGATCTTTTGAAAGGATGCAAACAACGACGACTGCTGCTGAAAGCCAACCTCCCCCTTGTAGAGTTCTCCATAAAGAGAGGGATCATACCAAAGCAAACTCCTAAATGTAGGATTACCTTTCATGAAGTTAATTTTATTTTCTACAAACTGCCAAGCTTCCATCATCATCTGCAACTCCAAGTAAGAGTTCACTGCTTCATACTTCAGGTCTACTTGTGCAGGTGGATGGTCTAAATATTGTTCCAAGACAAGACACCTTGAAACGAAAGACTGGTTGAATGGCACTTTCTGATCTCGTTCAAAACTAGAGATAAAATGCTGCAACATGTTTTTGCATTTAGACTGCAAAGATCCAAGTTCGGTTAACGAGGTTGTTTCGTCAGCTAGTTTAAGAGTGTTTGAAATGTCACTGATGCTGTATTCAGTGTCAGCGAATGTACTGCTTACATTACCATCATCAATGATTTCTATTGTGTTCAAAGACTGATTCTCTGGACTATTATGTTCACATAAAGTATCCAAATTCGCTGAGGGATTTTGTTGGACAGGTGTGCTCTTTCTTTGCATCTGGAACTGGGCATTGCAGATGTTATTGATGGACATTTCTTGGGAATCAGCTTTCGGGTTGTTCACCTGGGCCAAGGGATGAGGATTTGTATTATCTATGACAGTGTCTAATGCACTGGTACTGTCAGGGCTGACACTAGTGACTGAGCTCCTTCTTGATCTTCTGGAGCGTTTGGTGTGAGAAGATCGTCTGCCTTTCTTAGATTCAACAGGAACATCAGCTCCAGTTTGAGCATGTTCACCTCGAGGAAACTTCCGAGTTTGAACTGGGGTTTTGGTGCATTCACTGGAATTTTCTTTTGTAACAGCGTCACTATCAGGAGGCATCAGGCAGGGAAGATTCACCATACAGTACTGGCCTTTTTCAAACAACTGCTGTTTATGTACCGTGCTGTCAAGTGTTATCCACATCACTGGTCTTTCTTTCAGATCTTCATTCACTGCTTCTTGTTTCTTGACAGTGGACTCAAATTTGGTCAAATAATCTCTTAGTTTGGAAATAAGATGGGTTTCTTGTGAGTTTGCA
The DNA here is from genome assembly GCA_018749465.1 of Paracanthobrama guichenoti. Lineage (NCBI taxonomy): Eukaryota > Metazoa > Chordata > Actinopteri > Cypriniformes > Gobionidae > Paracanthobrama > Paracanthobrama guichenoti. Next base: position 2,147,036 of record CM031952.1, on the reverse strand, counting down.
TCATCTTTTTTGTTTTGCTCTGGCCTTGATAAATTACATTTGTCTTTGACTATGTGAGTACTTGGTGATTTGTTAGAACCAAGCAAATTGGTGTTGCTGCTCTTTACATGCTCTGAATGAATCTCACATTGGCCACTCAAAGCTGGATCATCAACAGTAAGATCTACAACATTATTGGATGCACATTCCAAAGCCTGTAGACCATACTGCTTTGAATCTGATGTTGCGACTTCCAACACCTCTGTATCAGTACTCCAAACACTGCTGCCATTAGATGTGTTGGTAGAAATTTTGAGACATAATTGGTTTATATTTTGGATATTTACTGGCATGTGTTCTCTTGCTTGTACATTTGGAGAGCTTGTATTTTGTTCACATTTGATAGTCTCTGTCTCAGATGTCTCAGATGTATTGATAGTATCCATCACTTTGGCTTCTGGAGTCATGTTTGTCTGTTCAGTTGTGTGACTGTTGTTTGTGTTGCTTGTGGTCATATCACTGTTTGTTTTTGATGTCTCATAATCATGAATACTTAAGCTCTCAGAAGCATCTACATTGTCATCTACTGACATTTTTATTGTGAAATGCTCCTTGCTTGATGGATTCAATCTAGTCTCCTCCTTGCACTCTGTGATACTTCCATAATCTTTGCTAGTGCTTGTCATCAAGGGTGTTTTGTTTTGTTTTGAGATGTTTTTAGTTGTCCTAACTTGTTCTCCTTCATCCACCATTACTGAGATTAGGTGTGAAGTTAAATCTTTTGATGCCTTCTCAGTGTAGACTGAATTACTTTTACAGAGATCTTCTGAACATGGTTCTGTAGGATTTATTGTTTCCTCTTTGGCCTCAGGAATAGTGTTTAAACCTATGGGTGGTGTGAGATGTTTGCTGATAACAGACACGGTTGGACAACATTGATCTTGGACTATACTCATAAAAGCATTAGCTTTCTGACAACTCTGAATGTGTAACCACTGTCGGTCATCGCCAGCATCAGATGTGTGAGACATTACATGTAAATTAGAGTCTAGGTATTGATCTTTTTTAGATGAATGTGACAGACTGTTTGAAGAGTCTGATGTTGCCTTCCTGTTTACGGTCTCATTGACAGTCTTAGCCGACACAATTCTTCTGCTAAGATTCTTCTTTGCTTTCCAAAAATGTGTCTTCTTGACATATTTGCTTCTCTTCAGAGAGTAGTGACCTGTGTGCTGTTTTTTGAGACTGCCTGGTCTGCTCAAGCTCTTGCTTTTCACATATATTTTAGATTTACTGAACCTCTGAGCTAGTAGCTTTATTAGTTCAACATTACAGGTTGCAGTTTTTTTGTGTCCTTCACTGCTGCACATTTGGGTCCTTGGGGTTTGAATCACTTTGTTGTTTCTTCCACTCAATTTCTTTTGATGGCCTTTGATTTTTGAAAATCTTTCAGTGAGAGAAAGCATTTCTCTTTCATAAGCAGACGTTTCGTTGGCTTTTAGAGTAACTATGAGATGGAGATCTTCTGAGCATGTTTCAGCTTTGCTGTGATATTTGCTTTGATTTTTTGGCTTGGAAATGGTGTCTGCAGGTCTGCCCATAACTCTGGGTGTAAGATAAGCCCTTGACGAGAAAACATGCTTTTGATTTTTGCTTGGTAATAGTTGATCAAGTTGAAGTCTTTTGTACAATTCCCTGGGAGTACTGTAGTCCAGCTGTACGGTTTCCACATCAAGCTCTGGAGATATTTCAGCGTGTTCACAGCATTTTACCTGTCTAAAAGAATCCATCTCTTGAACACTGCAACTTTTCCCATTCCGCTTTTGCTTTACTGCCATAGCAGCACTAAGATTACAGTTGTCTGATGTCCCAGAGATAGAGACTTCGACACAGCTTGCAATATCCATGACAATGGTGTTGTTTGCATACACAAGGGATGATTCAGTGCTGGGCCTTTCATCCAAGTTAACACCTGGAGCGGATTCATTCTTCTGCACGTCCTCTCCTGCACTTCTGGAGAGCTCACACTCACATTCCATTCTGTAATTAAGCGTATCTTCATTAGAGGCAGACGTTAAAGGACTCGGGTGCTTGAGATTAAACTGAACACTTTGTGCATCAGCTTTTTTATCTGTGAGGTTGAGATTCAGTGAACCCAGCAACAAGGACTGCTCTAATAGTTGATCTGGAGACTGAATTAGACATCCATTGGGATGGTCCACATCCTCCCGATGAGTCTCTGGTAGCAGGTAATCCTGTCCCTTTTCTGTCAACATTACTGCGCTGGGTTCTGGATGATCTGGATGTTTGGCCTCATGAATGTGTGTTGTGCTCCATTTACCCCGGTTAACATTGTCGTCTGAAAAACTTGCAGCATCGTGTTGTTGCACTTGGCACAGTTTGGACAGATTCTGTTTGTATGTGTCTTTTGTCTGTAAAACAGGATTTTCTTTGGGCTCTCTTTGAGACAGACTGGAGGTTTCCTTGGTCTCACTCATTTTTTGAAAAAGTAATCCATTTTTATACTTCTCATAATAAACCTCATAGAAATGTATACGGTCAGCTAGTTCTTGCTTTTGTTCTGGTGACATGTTTTCTTGTAACCAGATTGTTTGATGTCTCTCTTCCTCATTCATTCTAAAGTATGCAGCATATTTCTGGAATTTCATTTTGAATAACTTCATTGAGGGCAATGCTGGGATAGGCACACATTGATCAATCATTGATGATTTTAGGGAACTTTGAACTTCCTTCTGGTCCATGTTTGATGGCTCTTTTGAATCAGACTTATTGCCATAATTGTCCTCTTGGTTTTGACAGGCTAGTTGACTGTTTTTATTATCACATGTTGAGCCAGTGTTTGCTGCCTCAGCCTCTGAGCAGTTGGTATGTTGGTTTGTTTCTTGCCTGGACAGACGCGGATCCCTAACCAAGCGTGAAGAATACACTATGGTGGAAATTTTATCCAGTGGACTTTGAGGTATTGTATCCCATTTACTGTAATTTCTTCCATGTGTAAATGCTTTCTTTCCCAGCAAGCTTTGGGAGAGAGCAGTGTGATCCATAACTGGCACTGAACTGCTGGAAGATTCGGAGTCCTCACTGGCCGGAGTCTGCTGCTGTTTTGGCTTAAGTGACTGAGTGTTTTGCATATCAGTCTTTTGAAATGGAGCTGGATTCTGAGGTGTATAATCCGTCTTAAAGCAGCCCGGCATGCCAAAATGTTTGAATGTAACAGTGGCTGTCTTTCCTTTTCGTCTTCTCTCTGCCACAGTACAGACCTTAAAACGATCTATTGCATTTTCAAATGGTAGAATAAAACACACATTGTTGATTAAATAAATAGATGCATAATCTGAGACATACAATTCTACAAAGCCATTTGAAATCATGTATTATGAAAAGTGCTATGACTTGACATGATAATTATGCCGGGCATGTATTTGATGTGTTAATTAAGAGGTTTGCTCTATCTCACCATTCACTTGGCCAATAGGTAGCATTGAAGGAGAGAGTGGTGGGTTTGCAGGTACAGTCAGAATGGCACTGCTGGTAGGAATGAATGAAACTACGGCATACGGCAAACACTGCCTGGGTCTTTCACAGAGCTCCTGCTTTTCATTATAGTCAAATAGAAAAACCTAGAAAAAAAAACAATGTTTTATTAAGACCCTTGTTGATCTTTAGATACATTTGATTGGCTCATTTGCTATATTCTGAGATTAATCAACTCACAGCGGAGCCTAGTACTTGCTGGTGAAGAGTGTCTCGATGGGACACTGCATCTTTACACATGTGACAGTCAAAGCTCACTGTGGGATCCTGTGTTTTGTTACAGTCCAAGCTTGGAGCAATTTTTTTCACCTTTCCATAAAGAACCTGAAGCCCCAAAGCACAAAAATGCTCACAAATGTCATTCCATAAGTCAGTGTAATTCCAAAAGGCTCAGACTGTATAGGGTACAAAAAACATTCAACAAACCTTGAAAATTAACATTTTTTTTGCACTTAATGTGCTTGTAGTCGACTTTAATGCCACATCGACATGCTTAAACAGATATACACCATGTGATGGCTTTCCTAAGGCATGTTGGGCTGTGTTGCCAACCCTCAGACCATGCTGATAAATCTGGGCTGCCATTTGATCCGATGTAGATAAAAAACAGAAACTTTCCTCCATTTCTCTCCCGTGTCTTCCTTTGGCACGCATCTCTGCCCTGTAGTCAGTCAACAGATAAGCAACATTCATTTGTTGTGGATTCACTTTTTGAAGTGTATAGGCCTATAATATATAGAAAATTAAGCATTGGTGAATCAACATTCACCAATGCTAAATTTTCTATTTATTGTAATATGTTCACAACTTCAATGATCTCATTGTTTCTGCCTATTTAATACATTGTTAGCTAACTGTGTGATTAGTATGCATATTTCTAAAATACATTACTTGGATACAGCCACCTAAGGTGGCTGATAACAGACACAACGTAGATACATGCATTTTATGTAAAGCTGCTTTGAAACAGTAAGTATTGTTAAAAGTGCTATACAAATAAATGTGAATTGAAATGTACAGCTACAGTAGGTAACAGCAGAATCACTGAGGATGTATTGTATGCTGCAGTTTTATGTAATTACCTTTTTTCAGAGAACTTTTTAAGGAGCACTTCGTTGTGCACCAAACAAACATCTCTCCAGACCCATACATTCGCTCTGTCCTTACTCGTGTCCAGGTTGGAATCTCTCAGTTTTGTTTGAATAAGACTGTAATCACGGCTCTCCTCTGAACAATGTTCCAGAAGGACTGACCAAAGAAAAGTCAAACAGCACTTATTAAAAACAGCTGAGGAATTTAACATTAACTCTGGATTACGACAGTACCATCATCACACAGTTTGCATGCCATCACAAATATTTTTCTTCAAACCTTCTCCAGAGGTCCGTTTCTTCCTGGGTATGGTGAAGTTCTTCAGTGCCAGGGTTGCTGTTAATGCTGCCTGCTGTGATCTGGAGCCCTCTACTGTCTCCTCACGCTGTCTTCTCTCCATTCTTGTTTACAACTGATACTCACCCTAAAAAAGATAATATACCTTAGTTTATCTGAGAGTCTAGATTTTGTCTGACGACTATTTGCTCAGCGATATTCCCAAAACACTGTATAATAAGCTGTCACTCAAACAGATAAAACACGGAAACACTAACAGCCGATTTGCTCTTTCACACACAGTTGGTTGATAACTAAATGCATATGGATTCATGATCATTGGTGCATTCGTATAACAATTGTGCTTTTAAGTGCATGTTCCATAAACTTGCACTAAACCACACTTATCTCCACCCTGTAATCATTTACCCACTTACACATCTGAAGGTCAGCATTACCATACTACTACAACTGCCTTTATGTAGAATAATTACTAAAACTAAATCTTACCAAATGGCAGCAAGAGCTTCCCTGTTGTCCAGATTATGTTGTAATGCACTGCTCACAAACGTGAACTTTGCTTACGTGTTGTTAAACCTGGTCAGCGCTCTGTTTGTTCTATTAACCATGTGACTGTACAACCATAAAACATCAGTGAGGTTTTATTTCAACAACAACCCTTTAAACAGACAAATAAGATGCTATTTAGGACGGGGGTCGCAAAAATCTGGACTGAGAAAAAGAAATGCATCTTGGAATATAATAACGCTGCCACAGCACAACTCAACAAACAGCATAGTAAAATAAACCAATGAAACGCAAACATAGACAGGTATTTAAGCTTTTACATGTAAAAGCAGCCTTTAGACATGGTCAGTATTAACATAATGGTTTAGGGAACGTTGCTATTATGCAATGACAATCACATGGCTTCTAGAGAAAGCTGATTTGGCTAAAGCTGTATTATTAGTAGTATTAAACTACATCTTGGTTATTTTCATATGACACTATGTGAAAACACAGATATGAATATATGTGAAATGTGTAATGCCAAGCAAACTCAGGTCTACACCATAACCGATTAAACAAACTGATATGCATCAATATGCTGATGAAATATATCATAATTTCGCCTTGTAAGATCAAAGATTTAGGTACTTACCATCATGTAAAAATGGCAGTTGAACATGTATGACATGATCGAAGATTTCTTAGCAGGGAGCTGTGCAAAGTTTGTCACTGCAGTTTGAGGAACATCAAGTGAGACATACCAAAAAGGAAATCGCTTGACCTCAAACGCTGAGCAGCAAAGGCACAGGAAATTACCTAGTACTGTTAGCACTAACACCACGGGTTCTTCTTTAGTCCAACCACCAGTGAGCTTTGAGAAAATATCACCCACATACACAAGAGATGAGAACGGTTTAGTTCATTTTACTTTGAGAATAAATTTTAGGATTATACTATTAGACTAAGACTCTCCTCTTGATATGGGTCAGGGGTCACCACAGGCAGGGCTTCATAAGTGAAAATACTGGCCATTTGACTAGCCAATATATTCATGTGCCTTTTTTTTACACTGTATAAAGATTCTAGATGACACTTGAATGGTTGTTTAATCTCTCTCTCTCTTTTTTGTTGTATATATATTTCCAACATATGTGAATTTCTCCTACACACTTTGTATCCTTTATGCAAGAGAGGAAATGGTTTTTTTTCTACTGGTGTGCACCAACTGACCATCATTCTCAGAAAGAGAAGCCTCTATTTACAGCATTTACACCCATCATCACACCCGCCATTTTCTGTGCTTCCTTTTTTGTGGGTTTTTCTTCTTCTTGAGACCGATTTGAATCTCTAAAGTTCTTAAAATACTTACACATCATATGAATGCAGCTCTAAAACAGATGAAACGTTACCTACTGCAATTATGTGATTAAATAACCAGTATTTCTGAAAGAAAAGGCCAGATATCAGGCAGCTATCAGTGACCATGGCTCAGCGCTTGAGCTCAAATGACCCTGAGTCAGAGGGATATTGCTTCCTGACACGTATGCTGAACACACTCGTCAAATAGAGCACTTTAAACTACAAGGCAGCCTGATGATCTGTATCTATACTGTTTGTACACATTCTTCTTTGTGACTGTTCAGAGACACTAATTTAAATAAAAATGTATTTACAAACCCGATTCCAAAAAAGTTGGGACACTGTACAAACTGTGAATAAAAAAAGAATGCAATAATTTACAAATCTCATAAACGTATATTTTATTCACAATAGAATATAGATAACATATCAAATGTTGAAAGTGAGACATTTTGAAATGTCATGCCAAATATTGGCTCATTTTGGGTTTCATGAGAGCTACACATTCCAAAAAAGTTGGGACAGGTAGCAATAAGAGGCCGAAAAAGTTAAATGTACATGTAAGGAACAGCTGGAGGACCAATTTGCAACTTATTAGGTCAATTGGCAACATGATTGGGTATACAAAGAGCCTCTCAGAGTGGTAGTCTCTCTCAGAAGTCAAGATGGGCAGAAGATCACCAATTCCCCCAATGCTGCGGGCAAACATAGCGGAGCAATATCAGAAAGGAGTTTCTCAGAGAAAAATTGCAAAGAGTTTGAAGTTATCATCATCATCTACAGTGCATAATATCATCCAAAGATTCAGAGAATCTGGAACAATCTCTGTGCGTAAGGGTCAAGGCCGGAAAACCATACTGGATGCCTGTGATCTTTGGGCCTTTAGACGGCACTGGAATGCTCCACATACAGGAATGCTACTGTAATGGAAATCACAACATGGGCTCAGGAATAATTCCAGAAAACATTGTCGGTGAACACAATCCACCGTGCCATTCTCGGCTAAAACTCTATAGGTCAAAAAAGAAGCCATATCTAAATATGATCCAGAAGCGCAGGCGTTTTCTCTGGGCCAAGGCTCATTTAAAATGGACTGTGGCAAAATGGAAAACTGTTCTGTGGTCAGACGAATAAAAATTTGAAGTTCTTTTTGGAAAACTGGGACGCCATGTCATCCGGACTAAAGAGGACAAGGACAACCCAAGTTGTTATCAGTGCTCAGTTCAGAAGCCTGCATCTCTGATGGTATGGGGTTGCATGAGTGCGTGTGGCATGGGCAGCTTACACATCTGGAAAGGCACCATCAATGCTGAAAGGTATATCCAAGCTCTAGACCAACATATGCTCCCATCCAGACGTCGTCTCTTTCAGGGAAGCATTTTCCAACATGACAATGCCAGACCACATACTGCATCAATTACAACATCATGGCTGCATAGAAGGATCCGGGTACTGAAATGGCCAGCCTGCAGTCCAGATCTTTCACTCATAGAAAACATTTGGCGCATCATAAAGAGGAAGATGCGACAAAGAAGACCTGAGACAGTTGAGCAACTAGAAGCCTGTATTAGACAAGAATGGGACAACATTCCTATTCCTAAACTTGAGCAACTTGTCTCCTCAGTCCCCAGATGTTTGCAGACTGTTATAAAAAGAGGAGGGGATGCCACATAGTGGTAAACATGGCCTTGTCCCAACTTTTTTGAGATGTGTTGATGTCATTGTAACGGAGGCCAGCTAGTAGTTGCTGTGCGAGTAAACCTCACTCTTCTGATCTCAAGAGACGCTCTAGCGACTGACGCTAGGGGTTGCAGCCTTTAGCCTCCTTGTCAGAGAGCGTCCGACTCTCATGCCGGCAGACCCGAGTTCGAGTCTCGCTTAGACTGAGGTGGTTCGAACAGGAGGGGTTACATTGGTGCTGTGACCCGGATGGGAGTGAGGTTTAGGGGAGTGAGTGTAAAGGAGGCCAGCTAGTAGTTGCTGTGTGAGTAAACCTCACTCCTCTGATCTCAAGAGACGCTCTTGCGACTGACGCTTGAGGTTGCAGCCTTTAGCCTCCTTGTTAGAGCGTCCGACTCTCATGCCGGCGGACCCGAGTTCGAGTCCCGCTTAGAGCAGGGCGGTTCGAACAGGAGGGGTTACACCATGAAATTTAAAATCAACTTATTTTTCCCTTAAAATTATACATTTTCTCAGTTTAAACATTTGATATGTCATCTATGTTGTATTCTGAATAAAGTATTGAAATTTGAAACTTCCACATCATTGCATTCTGTTTTTATTCACAATTTGTAGTTTCCCAACTTGGAATCAGGTTTGTATATAGCCTACCAAAAATATTAGTGTACAAACGACTATACGGATAATAAAGTTATGAAGTCACTTTAATGGGAAAAAAAGAAAAACATCACCGTTTTGCCAGCATATGCTTACAACATTCAACAAAATGTCTTCCTGTTAGCCAATGATATCTGAAGAGTTGACCAAAAGACACATTTTAAACATAAAAAAGTTGTACTTTATTAGATTGTCTGTGGAACTTTTACACACAAATATTGGGTAACTGTAAATATGCATCACACATTTCATCTTGTACTTTGGAGATGCCTACAGCTCAATTGATTCCAGTTATCACACCCACATATAATGTGCTGTCATTCACTGTAATGTCTGAGTATCAGTCAAGCTAGATGGGCTGCTCCCATGTTGCATTCAACAGGAGTAAACAAACCTTTCCTATGTCATCCTGCTCAAAGCAACCGTAACTGGAAAACAACGGCCACCAACACACGGATGGAACGCTGCAGGCTCACGGGTGCTTGGAAGTATGCATGATTTACAGTTACGCAAAACTGCTTGCATTGAGAACGGGTATCAAGAGACTGATGACGGCGTCTGGCCTTGGGTTTGCTCTACGGTTTCCATTGTCATTCAACATGCATGCAGCTAGGGTCCAGTTCAGCACCTTTATATGTTCTCATAGCACCATTTTTCATTATATATATATATATATATATATATATATATATATATATATATTAAGTTTGACAGGACCCTACTGTTGGCATGCACAAACGTCAATTTTAAACTTCATATTTCTCCAGATATGTATAATCCTACATATTTCAACCTTTTTAAAAACATTACAAGGCAAATCAGGAATAGAATATTCATACTGTACCATACATGTTAAACAGAAACTAATACAGTACTCACATTAAAGAAAGTGCTAGACAGAACCATTTCTTTCTTGTTTTTGAGTTGTATAATATTCGAAGGCTCTACAGGAGGACACACTACATTACATTATCTAAAGGTACACCAAAACATCTTTTAAAATTTTTGCCATCTTTTAAAATCATTGACCAAACACTAACACGTCTTAATTCCAACCGCAAATGGTCAACACAAAGATAAAAAAGGAACTGAAGAAAGCTTGTGAACAACCACTCTGTTCTTTTTCTTTTTTTTTTTGAACGTCACATTACCCACACAACTACCAAGAACAAATACAGAAGTTTATGCATCTCTGCTCAGATATTTCCATATTTCCAGAACTACAATATTTTACTTTTTGACGCTGTTATTGTTAATTATATTTGCGAGATCATGTTTTTTTCCCGGTTATTTCGTTTTCTTACATGCGTACAAAATGTTACGTTTTAGAGATGAAGGCAAACTACAATTTGTAACCCTAAAGTCAATCATTACAACCGCAGTGTAATGATTTTAAGGCCTATGGGTTGAAAACTGTGATTTCAGTACATGTTATGCATAACAGTCCAATTTGATGAATTCAAGTGTTTAGAGTAATTCAGATAGAGCTGCAATACAATAACATTTTGAGATGGCCTTATAAATTGACATAGCTGTTTCCTCTAACACTACAGCGAAATAGACATCAGTCTTCCCAATAATTGCTTTTTAAAATGAAATCAGCTGTTTTATCTGGGTGATAAATAGTGTACACTAGCAATATTTGTATACCACCTATACATAAAGCAAGAAAAACATCATACGAACACTGCTCTCTTCTGGTCATGCATTGCACATACACGTATAACAAGCATACTTCTACTCATTTTCTTTGTTGGGAACAAACCTGTACTCAGATTTTTAAAGTGCACACGGTTCATCCATTTCGCGCCAGCATTATACTGCTTCATAAAAAGAACAACCTGCCGCTGCCATTCAAGGGTAACTTTTGGAATATTTTGATGCCCTTGGTTAAACAAAAAGTGGGAGAAAATAACTGCCTCGTCATCTAAATACAGGTAATCTGAATACTACAGGAATTATGACCCACACTAGTATATACTGCCTCCTATAGCAGCCCTTATTGTTAGAAATATGTGTGCAGACAGTCATAGGAAACCAAACAGATGATGAGAACAATACAATCACAGACTGAATACTTGGTGTCAGTGATATGCTAATTAGACATATCCACCGAATATGATCGCAATAAACCAAGAAGAGCAAAGAGCAGACAGATGAATGCACTTCTGAAAGGCTGAGGTGTTCAGTTGGGAGCACGATTGTCACTCTTCTCACACGGGGCACAAACGAAGGTCCTCTTTGCAGTGGTAAAGCAGGTGAAGCAGCTCAAAGTGCTGTTTGAATAAAGTGCTTCCTGTAGGAGGTTTCTGTTATAGATCAGCATCTAAACACTAACCTTTAAAACGTACCCATAATTCAGTCATATTCTGATACAAGATAAATACTCTCTTTCACACACACACACACACACACACACACACACACACACACACACACACACACACACACACACACTCACACACTCACACCTACGAACAGAGAAAAAAGGTATTAGGTAACAGCTGTTGATAGCTGAGAACTCAATAGAAGTGCCGAAATGAATTGCTTTTCTTGTCAGCTCGACAGTAATTACAGTACAAATAAACAGAAGCCAACTCGCACCAGGTTGAAAACCAACGCAAATATTCCTTTAGTTGTGCTTCAACGAGAAAACAACTGCCTAGATGCACGAACATCATGCCTCTAAATGCTACAGGCCCAGAAAAAAAGGTAAAGGCCACTTTAGTTAACATACGCTTTTTGTGTTTTTCATAATAGTACACTACTGCTTGTATTATATTCAATAGAAATTCAGTATGCATAGTATGCCCAATTTCAGTGTAGATTTAAAAAATGTATGCCAAAATCTGCAAAACCATCTCCCACAATCTAATAAATTGGGCACGAAGGACATCTGGGGAGGGATTTTATTTTATCATACGCCACTTAAAAAAAAGGGAATGATTTCTTATTAGTAATGCAGTAGGATTTTTTTTTTTAAACAGCTATCGTTTTGAGCATAATGACGTCATGTCAAATGTATTTCTTTTTTAGATCTGTGTAAATCCATAATGCATTACCTCACGTAAGAGCATGCGACCCTTCAAACCAAGCTAAATTAAATTCAGCTGTTTCAAAATGAAGATAATATGACAGCCTTCGCTTTGCTTTTGCACAGTTCTAGTTTAATCCCAGTGACAGGGACTGATGAAAATAATATATTGCACACCGATCAAAAGCGATTCTGCATTTGTTTCGTCAGAGAGATGGATTTTTCTGAAAATCCACTAATTTAAAGCCACGTTTAAAAGCTTTTAATTAAAAAAAAAACTAATTTTGTGTGTTCGTTCATCATTTATGCTAAAGCCACACAATTTGATGCTCTATAGTTCAAGCACCTCATTAGGTTGGGTATTTTTCATTAGGCTAGTGTGTAAATAATTCATCCAAATAATGTAAACATTAAATGCACTTTTTGGTTTCTGATTTTAGATGGGGAAAGTAGTGTTTGTGCAATGGCAAAGTGTAGCATTTCTTTTGATCTTGAGATGAAGTCAGACTTCAAGCTTTAAAAGGAAATAAAACCCCTCACTTTGAACCATGAAATACTCGGCACTTGATTGTGTGCAGTGTATCTCTGACATAAGTGCTTATGATTATTTGATTCCCAGCTTTGAGAAATTGCACAGCAGCCTCATACATGTAAAGCCTGGGAAAAGTATTGGATGCAAAGAGACCAAATCCTAATGCTCTCATATGCATGCTCACTCTCACTCTCTCGCTTTCACTCACTCACTCTCACTCACACACACACACACACACACACACACACACACACACACACACACACACACACACACACACACACACTCACTCTCTCTCTAAAAGACTGCACCTGTCCGGTCCCGCGCGCACACACTGCAACCTCAGCAGAGCCTCTATGCAGATTCTGTCTAGATTCATATCAACTTCAATAATGGCCATGTACAGAAGGGGCCGGACGGTCCGCCAGAGGTACAGCTAATACCAGAAAGGTTAGAAACAGTAGTCTGCGTCAATCCTCTTGCTCCTCCGTGTCTGTCCTTTTCTCTTTATGACAGCTGAAGATGTGTCGCATCTCCTCCTCGTACCTGATGAAGTTCTCCCCGAAGCGCGCCCAGGCTTTCAGCGGGACGGTGATGGTGTTCCTGTAGGGCTGCCGGACCTCGCTGATCTTCAGAAACACACCGAACCTGTTCGAGCCCACGTCGAAGTAAAAGCGCTTGTTGTCGACGCGGAACGACGCCGCCTCGGGCAGCTCGGGCGACTCGTCGTGGTTCCGTGCGCAGGCCCGCTCGGGTTCGTCGTCGCCGTAGTCGTCTATGAGCTGAGACAGCGCGTCTCGGAACTCGATGAGCCCTTGCGCGGGCAGCACGATAGTCTGCTCGATGCCCTGACCGTAGTAGCCCATGCTGCCGTGTCCTCGGGTGACGGTCTGTCTGATGCGCAGGAACCGGCCGCGCTGGTTCTCCTTCAGGTCCAGGTAGTACTTCCTGTTGTCCCGCTCGATAAACTCGCTCTTCAGCACCCGGTGCGTCTGCTCCTCGGATGCGGCGGAGCCGCTGGGAGACGCTGTTGGGTCCGCTGCTCTCCGGCGGGGGTCCAGCGCACGGCCCTGGCCGTTGCTCTGCTCGTCCGGTCGGCGGTCCGGCGCCTGGCATCCTCGGAGCCCGATGTGCGCGTAGTAATCGATGAAGTCGCCCAGGCAGTAGCGCAAGTCGGGCGCCATGGACATGGACAGGGTGAGCTTGCTCTTGCGGATATTGTCGTGTCTGCCTCGGCCGATCCACACCTCGGCGATCTTCAAGAAGCGGCCGCGCGTGCTCTGCTTCACGTCCAGGTAGAAGCGCTTCTTCTGGATGTCCACGCGCTTGGACGCGAGCTCCTGTATATCTGACGCTTTGCTGTTCGCGTACTGCTGCGAGTATCCCGATGTCATCCTGCCTCTGCCTCTGTCCGTGCCCCTCCGCTGACTATCGGCCATAATCATTCACGGCGCTCCATCATCTCTCTGCGCTGGATTATTCCGCTTATCGACAGCTCGAGCTCCGGCGAGTCTCCTCGACTGACCTGAAAATGGCAGCAGCAGCGGCTCCGCTTAAAACGGCTCATCGACTTTCTTTGTCCTGATGAAAGGTCAAGCGAAGCGCGGAGGCACGTACCGTTTGCACCATATTTTAAAAGCTCTTGTTTTTCGCCTCACCATCCATCTGACACATATTCTGCCAGCTGGAGTGTGTGTGAGAGAGAGAGACAGCGGATCTCTATGGAGGGCGCCGCTGCTGTAGTGCGAATGAACTCAATGACCCACTTCCCCTCCCTCTATCACACACACAGGGGCGCGCGCGCGCTCCCGTGTGCAGCTCAACTCAACTCACATACCGCTTCTGCGTAATACAACTCGCACTGCGCAGCGCACGGCAAAGTGTGCAGTAGTACATCAATAGTACATCCATACTACCACATTTCGGTTTTCTATGCAAGCCCATTTCAGCCACATGCGCTAAATCAATCATGCTTTTGAAGATAATGACATAAAAATAAATTTGATATATGGCATTCTAATTCATAATTATAACATAAACCGAAATTATGAAGTAAAAAAATATTACACTGTAAAAAGTGTCAACCTCCAAGTGTTACCTTAAAAATCTACCTGATTTAATCCATATAACCTAAATTAATTTTGTTGGTTGGCCTATAAATTAATGCCTTAGGTTGATGCAGTGATGTTAAATCATATTTTTTGACTATTGATAATTTAAATCTTACAATTATAGGTTACTATTGCTTTCAGTGCATCACAGTCATAACTGTCTTATACTTACACTCACCTAAAGGATTATTAGGAACACCATACTAATACTGTGTCTGACCCCCTTTCACCTTCAGAACTGCCTTAATTCTACGTGGCATTGATTCAACAAGGTGCTGAAAGCATTCTTTAGAAATGTTGGCCCATATTGATAGGATAGCATCTTGCAGTTGATGGAGATTTATGGGATGCACATCCAGGGCACGAAGCTCCCGTTCCACCACATCCCAAAGATGCTCTATTGGGTTGAGATCTGGTGACTGTGGGGGCCATTTTAGTACAGTGAACTCATTGTCATGTTCAAGAAACCAATTTGAAATGATTCGAGCTTTGTGACGGTGCATTATCCTGCTGGAAGTAGCCATCAGAGAATGGGTACATGGTGGTCATAAAGGGATGGACATGGTCAGAAACAATGCTCAGGTAAGCCGTGGCATTTAAACGATGCCCAATTGGCACTAAGGGGCCTAAAGTGTGCCAAGAAAACATCCCCCACACCATTACACCACCACCACCAGCCTGCACAGTGGTAACAAGGCATGATGGATCCATGTTCTCATTCTGTTTACGCCAAATTCTGATTCTACCATCTGAATGTCTCAACAGAAATCGAGACTCATCAGACCAGGCAACATTCTTCAACTGTCCAATTTTGGTGAGCTTGTGCAAATTGTAGCCTCTTTTTCCTATTTGTAGTGGAGATGAGTGGTACCCGGTGGGGTCTTCTGCTGTTGTAGCCCATCCGCCTCAAGGTTGTGCGTGTTGTGGCTTCACAAATGCTTTGCTGCATACCTCGGTTGTAACGAGTGGTTATTTCCGTCAAAGTTGCTCTTCTATCAGCTTGAATCAGTCGGTCCATTCTCCTCTGACCTCTAGCATCAACAAGGCATTTTCGCCCACAGGACTGCCGCATACTGGATGTTTTTCCCTTTTCACACCATTCTTTGTAAACCCTAGAAATGGTTGTGCATGAAAATCCCAGTAACTGAGCAGATTGTGAAATGCTCAGACCAGCCCGTCTGGCACCAACAACCATGCCACGCTCTAAAAATTGCTTAAATCACCTTTCTTTCCCATTCTGACATTCAGTTTAGAGTTCAGGAGATTGTCTTGACCAGGACCAATAAAAATAAACTCCCCCCGTAAATGCTGCATCGACACGACATCCTCATTAAACCAGTCTTCGGCGTGATGACTCCAATCTTTCGAATAATCTTACGAATATCTATTTACCTAATATGAATTATAATCATACACTGTTTGTTCGTCGGCCAGAGGAGAACTGGCACCCCGACTGAGCCTGGTTTCTCCCAAGGTTTTTTTCTCCATTCTGATCCTGAAGGAGTTTTGGTTCCTTGCCACCGTTGCCTCTGGCTTTTGGCTTGCTCAGTTGGGGACACCTAAATTTCATCTATATTACCGATCTGCCCGCATTGACACTATATGATACTTGAAATTAGCCGGATAACATCACCGTTTCACCAGAACGGCTGTACAAATTCTGTTGCATTATTTTCCTGTTAACAATGTGAAGCTGCTTTGAAACAATTGGACTTGTTAAAAGCGCTATATAAATAAAGGTGATTTGATTTGATTTGACCACACCCCTAAATGCATTGAAGCAACTGCCATGTGATTGGTGATTAGATAATTGCATTAATGAGAAATTGAACAGATGTTCCTAATAATCCTTTAGGTGAGTGTAGTCTTCTACTCTAATTTCTACTTTAAATCAATAATTATGACTTGTCATAATTTTTACTTTTTATGTCATAATTAAAGGTGCAGTAAGCAATTTCTGGAAAAAGCTGTTGATAGAGAGAGGTATGACATCACTTTGTTGGCCAAAATGCGCAAATGAGTTGGCATTTTAGTACTTCCGGGTCCCTCGTCCCGAAGTCAATGGGTTTTTTGAATGGGTGATCACAAGCTCAATACACTCTTTTATTCTACATATAATACATCGGTATTACCCCACTCAGTGATTTTTTGAAGCTGTTACGTGTCTTAAAGGCGGTTGCTAACAAGTGGCTAAATGGGACTACAGAGGCTGTCGGGGACATTAAACGTCATCAAGCCAAAGAGCTAACTGCCGATTGGCCTACAAAGTGACGTCATACCTGCACCACTTTATGTGAAATCACCAAAACCAACACGCCCCTACCCAAAAGGATCACACTCATATCTTGATGGCTCCGCTACCACATTCACGTACACGCTATGCAACACAGGCAAGGACTATATAGCAGAATCTGCTGTGCTTGCCGCCCGAGGTATGATGTCATCAATAAGTGAAAACAATGTGTTACTATGATAATTCAGGTTGAATGTCTAATTGTTATCTAGCTCCTCTACTCCTTCGATGGCAAAGTCACGCCTTCCATTCCAAAATACAAACAATTTTCATGAACAGCTCCCTACATAACACAGTCCAGATAACATTATAAATGTGACAAGAGTAATGGGTTATAATGATCACTAAAAGGGGAACCAAAAAAAAAAAAAAAAAAAACATATCAGGAGTATATGATCTCATTTTTCAGACACACTTTGGGAGTGGATGCTTGAAATGGGTGTTGGAGGAGGTTTAGACATTCCGGGCTATAATAATAATAATAATAATAATAATAATAATAATAATAATAATAATGAAAATGAACAAACAAGCGAAGACCCACAAGTATATTCAAGCAAAATACAGAATATCTTAGAATATATTAACGCAGGTCCTACCTCTTGCCTGATCCAAATCAGAAGTGTTCCAATCACTTCCATGGCCACAGGTGTATAAAATCAACCACCTAGGCATGCAGACTGCTTCTACAAACATTTATGAAAGAATGGGTCGCTCTCAGGAGCTCAGTGAATTCAAGCATGGTACCGTGATAGGTTGCCACCTGTGCAATAAGTCCATTTGTGAAATTTCCTCACTACTAAATATTCCACGGTCAACTGTTAGTGGTATTATAACAAAGTGGAAGCAATTGGGAACAACAGCAAAGTGGTAAGCCATGTAAAATCACACAGCGGGGTCAGCGCATGCTGAGGTGCGCAGTGTGCAGAAATAGTCAATAGCTACAGACCTCCAAACTTCGTGTGGCCTTCAGATTGGCTTAAGAACAGTGTGTAGAGAGTTTCCAAGGCTGAGCAGCTGTGTTTGTCTTGTGCACTGAACAGCCAGCCATTGAGTGAGGACAGTCTATACTGTTTATATGCATCTCATCTCTCCGGCGAACGGGGGGCCAGAGCATATTACAGTGTCTGACATCGTACTTGTGAGTTCACACACCTCTTTAATGTTATTTTTAGTGATCTCCGTCAAAGTCGAAAATCATTAGTGCTGACCTGAATAATAATCTTAGGGTGTACTCACACTAGACGATCCGAACCGCGCCCAGGCGTGTTTGACCCCCAAAGTCTGCTTCGGTTGACTAGTGTGAGTGCTCTGTACACAGGTGCCAAGCGCTGGAGCACAGAACAGCTGTGTGCCACTGTCATCATTACAACAGCAAACACCAAAAACTATTACTACTTGGATACACTTTTCAATGAAATCAAGTATATTTAGGTTTATGACAGTCCTGGTTCTCACCTTATTGATGAACATGAATTGTAGTTTATGAGTAAAGCTGCAAATTCTTCCATCAAAGTCAGCTGCCTCCGTAATAATCTTCTGATACGTGCAGTGCAATCAAGTGAAAAATCGCTGCATGGCATAAATTATAAATCTATTAGGCAGTCTATTAGCGAAAGCGCTTTTCTTCCTGTCTTCTTCAAAACAAAAAGTTAGTGTACATTAAGTGCAATGTGAGAGCAGGCCATGCAGTGGGGTAGTGGGGAGGGGGGACAATCGCACTCGGGCACAGTAAGCAACCATGCCTAGTGTGAGTACACCCTTAGAGTATTTACATTTTGCATTTGCCAACACTTTTAAATTTGTTGAGCTTCATGTAGAAGGAACTGGGTGAAACTTTCTGAATGAGGTCAATCCACAATCTGACTTAATGCATCCTGAATCATAATGACACCATGGGTGCTTCTCAATTCTTATTTGTGCATCCTCGTTTTCTTTCCTAGCTTCTTAGCTCCACCCCTTCAGGATGTGAGGGAAGGATGCAAGGAAAAGACACGAGGAAGGAGGAATTGAATCAAGTATAAACATAATAATAATAATAATAATAATAATAATAATAATAATAATTAAACTGTGGCAAGCTGTAAAGGGGGAGGAGAATTAATATGTGTGTCACGTTTAGTCAAGAAAACACTTCCACAAAGGATACACCCATGTATCCTCGCTCATGACTCCTCAGAAAGCCCCCTCACCCCTCGATCCTCACGGTGCAATTAAAGAGTTGAGATGTCCTATAAGATGGCTCAGCTAGGTCAGTTTCCGGGTCATAGGATGGAGGACGGAGGAGTGAGGAAACGAGGAGGGATATTGAGAAGCATCCCATGTTCATTGGCCAGAGGAGAACTGGGATACTGAGCCTGGTTTCTCCCAATGTTTTGATGGGGTTTCTATTGTTTTCCTGCTTATCACTGCTTTGAAACAATCTGTATTGTATAAAGCACTATATAATTTACTTTTTAAAAAGTATTGTACTTTTTAGGGTAGAGTGGGGAAAATGCCCCCTTAAGGACTGTGTAACTTTTTCTGTGAAACAAAAGTTAAATGTGTTGAGAATAGTTATCCTAGTTTTCAGTGACAATGACATAAATTATAAACCAAGTATGAAAAACGTCCAGAGTTGTCATGTTATTAGATTTATAACAAAAATTTGATTTGTACCATGGGGTAAAATGCCCCCACTCTGACAAAGCAATTTGCTTTATGTTTACAGCAAAAATCAGACTGCAAGCATGTTTTAGCTTAAAATTAAAAAGATAAGCCAAAATAACAGTAGATAAATATGAATATTATTAATGAACAATTTCATTACAAATTCAATTTCAAAAAAAAAAAAAAAAAAAAAATCAACCTTTTTGAAAAATATTGTTAGCTGATGCTAACTGTCTGGCTAACTAGCTAGCTGATGCTAATGTGAGGTAATTTTTTAAATATAAAGTCCAAATATTTTTATTCAACCACCTAGTTAGATTACATTTGATGGAAAACAAAGAATGTGATGTTCAGAACATGGTAATTACAGTATTTATGATGGGGGCGTTTTACCCCAGACTAGGTTTGGAAAAAAAAGTTTTATCATTATGAAAATTTAATTATATTTTCCTTAAATAACAAGTACTCACTAACTACAGGCCTTGCTCTTGTCGTAATGTAAAAAAGTAATGTTCTGCAAAACAGCAAGCTTTAAAACACTTTTTTCCCCTTACTGTTAAAAATTATATCACTTAATGTGAAATCCGTTTTCTCTCAGGTACGTTAATGTTAAATTTTGATGCTAAATCCACTATTGTTCTATATACAGTAGCCTATTTAATGCAATTACTTCAGAAGTAAGTAATTAAATTACAGAACAATTAAGAGTAGTCCCTTACTTTACATTTTAAGGGAAAATAAATTAAATTACAGTAATGCAGTAATGCATTGCACCCAACACTAAATAAAGGTGGCTTGACTTGACTGTTTTTGATGCTGTGACTGTGTATTTCCATGCAAATAGCCAATGATATCTGATCGCAGATATCCGTTCGCAGATTTAACCCTGTGAAGCACGCATTATTCAGTTGTTTTACTTCAAATATGAGAAACATTCACAATGTTTGTATTGAAGTATTTTGAAAGAGTTCACGTCATATTAGATTTAACATAATTAAGAGCTTTGACGTCATCTAGAACTCCTAGTAATGACCTTGTAAACCGTAATTTTGAGATTCCGACTTTTAATTAAAGGTTGCAATATAATATAAAGTCAATGGCAATTTTATATAAGTAAATAATGTCTCATTTAAAAATTGTAATTAACTTATAAAGTAACACACTTTAATAAATCACGAGTGGAAAATATTACAGATTGCATCAGTATCTGATGTGTGATATTAGGCAACCTTCCTATAGTAGGCTATACGCATATGAAACATTAATGCTTCTCATTGCCTTAAACAAAACATGAACACTTAAGTTTACAATCATTCATAGAATCTTTCATGATAAATGATTTAAATCATCCTTGTGAAATTATCATTATATTATTTTAAATAAAATATCTATGTTTTTAAATTTTCATGTATCTGACAGAGGTGTACCTGAAAACCATATTGAGTTAGAGATTCCTTACAGCGAAAATGACTCCATTACAAGTTACAAGTCACCAATTCCAATACAACTGGAGAAAAAGTCTTAAAGTATCTGATTGTAGGCCTACTTAAGTATTTTACTCATACTAAATATAGGCTCAACGATGCACTAGTCCTCGACATACCAATGAAAATGAGAAACAATTGATTTGAAAGATCAAAATACAACTGAACACTTCAATATTACAATAAATTAAGGTCAACACAACAGCCTCTTAAATGTCTACAAACTCTCAAGCCTCAGTTAAGCTCAAGTGCAAAAAAGGCCATAAGTAAACCGATATCTTTCAAAAAGGTCTTGTCAATATAGCGGATAAATAAAATAATGTTAAGTAAAATTAAATAGTCATAGCTTGCACGGGATGGGCTGGTTTCAGCCTCATCACCAGTTGCAGTCATGTCCTCATCTCATAAATAAAACACTTGCGATTCATCAACTACCAGTGTTGGGAGTAACGCGTTACAAAAGTAATGCATTACAGTAACCGATTACTTTTTGCTGTAAGGGAGTAGTGTAAGGCATTACTAATCAATTTTCAGTAATATTTTACTCTGTACATTTTTTAGTCAACACGCTATTAGCCCAAAATATAATTGTTAAAAAAAAAAGAAAAAGAAAAGAAATAATAAAACCAGCAAGACCGCGAGACATTAACGAATGAAAAATGCAAGTAAGTTACCTGTTCGTGGTCAGTCAATAGCCGCGTGTAGTTTGTACATTTCGGCCTCTGTGTGTGCTCGCGCTGGCCAGTGGATAAGCGGCTTAAAGGCTCTGTCATTTCAAAGAATAACACAACGGCGAGCGCGTCAAGTATAAACACCTCTCCAAACGGACGAGGCGCGCACGGAGTCAGCGGAGCCAAACGAAAGTAAACAAGGCTAAATGGGTGAAGATGGCAGAAGAAGACTGTACATTCGCGAGATGGACATATGCGCATTATTTCGAGTTTGTCAGAGATAAGGACAAGAAGAACGTAATAGTCAAATGCAAATGCAGTCAAATACAACCTTTGTGTAAAACCGAAAGAACTATCAATGAAATAGCACTAGCAAAAAAAATAAATAAATAAAAATAAAAAAATCTCTTGCACTTTTTGCATTTGCAATGACGTTTTTTTTCTGTTGTGAACCTTGAATTCAAAGAGAATAAAATAATGACAACAATAAGAAAATAACAAATGTGCATCATGTCATGGCATTAGAGTTTACATACAGTTGTCTAATGAATAGACCCAAGCTATTGCCAGATAATCACTTTACCTCTACCATACTTTTAACAGACTTGGATCATTTGTGATTCCGTCTGTCATCCTTTCTTGCATTGTCTTG
The DNA here is from genome assembly GCA_018749465.1 of Paracanthobrama guichenoti. NCBI lineage: Eukaryota > Metazoa > Chordata > Actinopteri > Cypriniformes > Gobionidae > Paracanthobrama > Paracanthobrama guichenoti. The sequence goes on along the minus strand of CM031952.1, from coordinate 2,124,502 downwards.
AGCCTTCACTGCCAATTATATGCTATATTGTTAGTAGCCTGGATAGCCCACAGTCATTATGCTACATCATATCGCCTTCTTCTGGATGTAAAATGCTCTGTAGTAGCCTACATTTTGTCATTTTAGAATGTTAAGTTTTACTTCTGTAGTTATTTTGGTTAAAGTAACTCAAAAGTAATACAGGAGTAATGTAACGCATTACAATTCTGAGACAGTAATATTGTAATGTAAAGAATTACTTTTAAATAACAGTAACAAGTAATCTATAATGTACTACAGTTTGGAAGTAACTTGCACAACATAGTCAACTAGCTGCTAATGCACTCAAAGTCATGTAATGTAGCCTTGTTGACATGTTTGGGTGAGTAAAAGAAAAACGCATGATAAAGGCCTTCTGAAGCAAAGCGATGCGTTTGTGTAAGAAAAATATCCATATTTAAACCTTTACAAACTGTAATCTCTAATGTCCTCTAACTGTCATACGCACATTCACGAGAGACTGGCATTCCAGCGTATGACGTAGTACGCTCCTCTGGTGAGATTATGCTTCTCGCGAGAACCAAGTTTGTTGACATCGAAGGACATCCATGTGAAGAATTAAATTGTTTGAGCCAGAGGTCTTCAACACTGCTCCTGGGGACCCACTGTCCTGCAGAGTTTAGCTCCAACCCTAATCAAAGACAGGCGAAGCTAATCAAGCTCTTCAGGATCACTTGTTGAAAATACACAGGCAGGTTGGAAATAAACTTTGCAGGACAGTGGGTCCCCAGGAGCAGGGTTGAAGACCTCTGGTTTGAGCTATACTCTACATTTTATTAGTGTAAAAATTGTGTTTTCGTGGTTATATCTGGGTTGCTTCAGCAAAGCAAAAGTATAATCAAAAAGTCTTATTTTCATTTTTGAGTGAACTATCCCTTTAAGAGGAACTGTGATTTTCAAATGTATCTTCTTATGGAGCTATGATGCCCTATTCATTTTTCATTAGCCTATATTAAGTGTTAAGCATTGTAACTAAAAAAAACTACAGTATAATAACTCATACTAGTTTCGCGAAGCACTTGTTCACACAGATGCTTTACTTTAGCCGAACAAAATTGGATTTCACTCCAGTCCCACAGGTGGCGCTGCTCGGTGTTTCACACACGAAAACAGCGCGGGAGAGTTTGGCTGAAGTAACTGGAAATGTTGTGAATAAATATAAATTAATAATCAACACGAACAGACAGGCTGTGAGTTTTCAAAGCTTTTAGAGGAATATAAAGTGCTGAATGAATTGCAGAGGCATACAGCGGGACATTCAGCGCTGTGAGCAATAAACGCGTGTTTTGTGTGTCACTGTAAGTATGTATGTAAGTAATATTATTATCATCATCATCACAATGTATGTCAAACTCAGAAACAGTCATGCCAGCATTACCGTTATTATGTGCCGAACTAGCTTTGTTGTCTTTTATTGTTAAAGACGGATGAAATGAAGCTGTAATGGGTGACAGGACTCTACCTGAGTGGATGAACAACAAACCCCAAGAAGAACAGGTGAGAAAACGAAACAATACAAACATACACCACACGTGAAAACCCTATATTTTAACCCCAACCTGACCTGTTTGCCTGTAGTTTGCTCTTTTTCTTCTTTCATACACGTGTCCTCTTCGTTGTTGTGTTGTGTTGTGTTGTGTTGTGTGTGTGTGTGTGTGTATGTATGAGGAAATGCTCTACCTATGTACCTGTGCTTTCACTAATGTGTATGTTTTCCATTGGTTGAGAGAGAAAAAGACACTTATTTGCATTATTTACTGAGACACCTGCAGCACTATCATGCTCATATTCAAATAAAACCAAAGCACTGTTTGCAGGTCAACAGCCAAGAAATACTGGTTTAATAATACTGATCTACTTATACCAGCTCATTAAATAAACATAATTTCATAAAAGCTCAGATGAAATATGTTCTTTAGAAGGGAAAGTTGTGTTCCACATTTATTGAGGTTTATGTAGTGTAAATCAGTTCAAAAGCTTTTATAATGTTTGACACCGGTAGTCTATAACATGATCTGTTCTGTACAGTTTGCATGTTATGATGCATTCATTGCATTCATTGGCACTGACACATGCTGTACTATGAATAATGATATTTGCATGAAGCCACCTTTTTGTCATCATAACCAACATATTTCTGATTCTGTATCAGTCGCTGCTTCCACATCACTATACAAATCTTAAGGATTTTTCTATATGCTCTTGTTATTTATATTTCTAAATGTTTTAAAGAGAGTAGCTGTGTGGTGAACCAGTTTCAAGTAGAGAGGAAATAATTTAATTGTCTATGCTGTAAAAAAAAAAACATAGTAAATTGAGCACGATTCACCTGTATGAAAAGCACCTGGCAGTCCTCCATATTTTTATATTTTTCCATCTGACTAAAATAGGATGATGTATCTCAGTGACAGCGCTGTCGTGAACATGGACACTTTGGTTGCTTTGTGCTTAGTTTCACTACAGTAAATATGGCTCAGATTTAGTTTGAATTGGCTTATTGTGTGTTTCCACAGACTTCAGGAAGCTATAAAAAGAATGTTTTGGAGGATAATCTTCCTTTTCTGGAGTTTGGTGGGACAGTCATATACAGCCAGGAAAGACATGACTGTTCATTTTTATCAGAAGATTTAAGGTAATATAGTTGGTTGAACTTTCAAAATGTATTGTGGCATTTTCATAACAACTACAATGCACTACAAAGGATTTCTTCTTTAAAGGGATAGTTCACCACTCATTTTTTTAAAATCATTTACTCACCCTCAAATTGTTCCAAACCTGTATTAGTTTCTTTGTTCTGTTGAACACAAAAGAAGATATTTTGAAGAATATGGGTAACCAAACAGTTTCTGTCCTCATTGACTTCCATAGTATGAAAAACAATCCTATAGAAGCCAATTGGGACCAGGAACTAGCTGCATTTACATGGATCCTAAAAATCTATTTGTAATTTGACTAGTAGCTGTCCCTCCAGTTTTCCACGCTTCTGCGATCGCTGAATACAACGCAAAATCAGCAAAATGACGCTTTTTTTATTTTTATCCTGCATAATTTGTACTACTTAAACAAGCTATTGTTGTTGAGTTTTGTCGTGTCAATCTAAAATTTTCCTTTCACTCACTGTCTGTGAAGTGGAGCATGATGACGTCCCATCAGTCCTTGTCTCGGACATTCATCCACAGATGCCTTGTTTTGGGCACAAGAAGGGGCATTTTTACTGTTTGATAAATATAAGCAGCTAGGCACTTATATGTGCTTGTTGTTTCCTAATTTGGACCAGAGATAGATTAATATTAAGACTGCTCTTTAAAACAAAGAAAAGAAGCAATGCAGGAGAATAGTATGTGTAGGGGCCATTTTAATGCAATTATATATTTGTCCATGAAATATATAATTTTTGGTTTTTGGTTATTTTTGGTTATATAATAACCCATTTTTGGTTATCTGGGTGTGACGCATGGTGACACGCTGCCAAAATGGCGACTTTTGTTTCATAAGTCTGTTGTTCAACAGAACAAAGAAACAGGTTTAGAACTTGAGGGTGAGTAAATGATGACAGAATTATAAATTTTGGGTGAACTATCCCTTTAAGTTTTTGTTAGAAAATAATTATAGAGCCAGTACATAAAAATAAGTGTCAAAAACTAGGTTTCTGTTTTGAGTCACTAGTTTGGTAAGTCTAATAATGATTTATATATTCGGTACTGTCCATAAACTAACAAATGAAGGCTGTTACAATGACCGAAATGTTACTTACTTGCTCAGATGACTTCTTTTCCTATATACACATCTTGTAGGACTTTGTTCTTGCTATCAGTGATCTTCTTTTAGCTGATGTTGATCACAGATGATGAATATTTTTCAAACCATCAGATTTTTCCACATGGAGCATGAGTGCTGAAGCACAACAGATGTTAAAATCTTTCTCCGCAAGTATCTTGCAATTTTATGTTTTAACTACAGATGTTGATAGTGTTCCACAGTGTTCATTTACATTTTTATACACTGCCGTTCAAAAATTTTTGAATGTTTTTATAAGAAGTCTCTTATGCTCCCCAATGCTGCATTTATTTATTAAAAAAACAAAACACTAATATTGTGAAATTATTAATGTTCCAAATAACTGTTCTCTATTTCTATTTTATTACATTTTCTATTGTGAATGTACATGTTTTTCTGCTAACTCTAAAATTTCCTTATGTTTGGTTTTGTGTGTCATATCCAGATGTGGTCTGACGTCGGGGTCAGCGGTGGGATTTGATCTGGAATGGCCACCCAGCTTCACCAAAGGGAAGACAAAGAAAGTGGCTGTAGTGCAGCTGTGTGCATCAGAGGAGAAATGCTATCTGTTTCACATCTCCTCCATGTCAGGTGGGCTCAGGCAGAAACTGCCTGTTGTTGTTCAGTATTACCTGATTATCTGCTCACGTATGTCTCATCATGCCCCCCAGGGTTTCCTCCTGGCCTGAAGGTGTTTTTGGAGGATGAGAGCATCTTGAAAGTTGGAGTGGGAATTGAGGGTGACAAGTGGAAGTTATTATCTGATTATGACATCAAATTGAAGAATATTGTTGAGCTCTCTGATCTGGCCAATGAGACGGTACGCTGTCTTAGTATTTATAGATGTATTTCATCATCCAGTAGTTTTAATATGTGTTATGGTGTGAAACCTCGGCTCTTTTTATTTGTAGAGTTTGAGGAATCATCTGTCACTATTACTGGTGCTCATTATTGATCAGACCTGTAACAATCAGGGTCTCAGGGACTCAGCAAAAAGGTCTACAGTTTACTCACTGCACAGTTTACTTCACTTATTTTATTCCACTTCTTTATTTTTAATTTTTTTTCTACTTGATTTATTTATAATTCTACAGATCCCCCCCTTGTGTTTTTAACTGTGAATTTGCACTGTCCATGGAGCGGACCTGTTTACATTTCACTGCCGGTTGTATATTCTGTATATAACTGTGTATGTGACAAATAAAACTCTTGAATCTTGAATCTTGAAAAGGTGCATTTCAGAACAACGCGCGGGCCGCACTAACACTAAACTTTGATGTCAAGTAGGGGGCCACGAAATATCATCCCGCGAGTTTGAGACCCATGGTGTACATAAAGATAAAAATGCCTACACTTCAATGGATAGTCATTGCATGTATCAGAATTACCTATTTGCAGTAATGATGAATGAAATTGGCAATTTATTTAATCTGAATGAGATTGCCTATCGTCGCAGTACACATATGTATTTACACTGTCTCATCAGGTTGAGGGTATCTATATTCCGGCATCTAAATAGCGAATCCACCATGGTGCAAGCGCAACTGGCTTTTAAAGGGAATGGGAGATGAGACTCTGATTGACTCCGATTGGATGATGAGTAATGAATAATGTACAGTTAGACAGTCATTATCACAAATAAACCCTGACCAGGTGATCAGGGATTTATTTTGCAGTAGTAACTGGATGACTCTAATTTGTCTTGCTTATTACATGGCAACTGGCTAAATTAAAATTACGAGGCAGTGTTAATGATGTTAGCTAAAATTATTTAAAACATTTAATAAATACTTTAATAGTATATGAATAATACTTAAGTACTGATACAAGGACACAAAATATTGTTTTGAGATTGTTTTGTTTACCATCACCTGCACGGGAGCATAACAGTGGAAAGATGGTGTCAAGAAGAGGTTTGTTTGAGAGAGCAAATCAGGGGTGTGACATGAGAGACATGAAAGTAGTGATGTGTTAAGTTATCCAGTGAAGCTCATTGTCCTCAATATGTGAAGGAAAAAAAACCTTATAGTTGGTTATAATGATAAAATCATGTATTGCATAAAAAGTTCATGCTGGTTTGAGTGTGATGTATTGACGTGTGTCTGTTGGTTGTTTTATTCAGCTGAGATGTTGTGAGAAGTGGAGTTTGGATGGTCTAGTGAAGCACTTGTTGAAGAAACGACTCTCCAAAGACAAACTTGTGCGCTGTGGTAACTGGGATGACTTTGGTCTGACAGAAGACCAGAAGAGATATGCTGCCACAGATTCTTATGTGAGTCCAACTAAACCATAGCAGTTTAAAAACAGGAAATGGGTAGAGTTGTGGTGTGACAAGCTAAACACTGTCTAATATGATTTGAACAGCATTTTTCACAGGACTATTTAAAATTTGAAGACAAATAGATGGTTAAAATGGTGAAAACATAAATGGGAATGTTGACCATTTTCAGCACTATCATATACTCTTAACAGTATTTATATAGTCATATCAATCAGATCTTTACGTCTTGATGCTAATAAAAACTCATTGGCTTTATTTTCCGCAGGCTGGATTGCTCATTTATCAGAAACTACAGGAAATAATGTCTGGTGAGATCACTTATTTTCTTGTATGTTATGACTGCGCTGTTCTTATGTACCTGCATGTAATGATGATCAAATAATGTTTTGACGCTGTTTAACCTGCACTTTATATGTAATATTTGTATCCATGTCTGTCTCTCTACACTTGCTCTGTGTTCATTTGCTAATAGGCTGCTCAGGATCTTCAGCACTTGGTTTGAAACAAAGAATTTTTCAGATTGCTCGAGATCTTAAAGAACTGGCTGATCATATTCCAGATGAACTCGACTGCATGGACAGGTCAGTTTATTTTTTTCTAAGGTTCAGTAATAATTAGGGCTGTCAATCGGTTAAAATATTTAATCGCATGATTGTCATGAGTTAACTCGCGATTAATCACAACTTAATCGCACATTTTTATCCATTCTAAATTGGTATGGACAAATATGCATGCTTTATGCAAATGTGTTTATTATTAGTGAAACTGATATGTATGTATATTTTAGTTTTTTTTTGTTTTTTGTTTTTTTGTGCAAAAAGACTATCAACATCATAAGTGAAACTCTAGGAACATATCAAAATAATAAAAATGTCATGGCCCCTTTAAAAGGCTCTTAAAAGTATTAATTCAGCCTTACACAAGTTAAGGCCTTAAAGTCTTAAATCAGAGCAGAAAGTAAATTGATATGGCATTAAATGTTGCATGCATTGCAAAACATTTGTTTCTTCCTTGTAGGGAAGGAACGATTACTGGTTTCACGATAAACCACGATAAAATGTACTGACGGTTAGTAATATATTGTTTAAAATTTAATTATCATTAAACCCATGTTTGATTTATCACGATTTTGAAAACACGCTGTAAATCTTGTGCAGCCAGCCTCAGTCTGGCGCAGTACGCAACGTTGTTTTTTGAATGAGAAGAAATGGCAGAAGGCAGTGACAGCGCCAGGAGATTTTTTTTCAGCCTTCTAAAAGGACCAAATCTGAGGTGTGGTCATATTTTGGCTTTTACTAAAGTCCTGCGGGAAACTTATACGAGTATGGTCACCCTGTCTGCAGAACAAGCAAAAATAAAGTTGGTGCTTTAGTGGAAATGCTTCAAATCTGCCGAGTCATCTTCGTAACTATCACCCACTGTTGCATAGTGAACGCAAGGCAAGTGGACTTTGACCTCAATACCAAAACTACGTCTGGGAAATAATTGGACAAAGTTTTGAGTTGAAATATTTTCTCACACACTTGAAATTAATGTGAAGCTTCCACAAAGAAAAAGTTGCAGCAAGTGGCTTTGAGCCAGTTCAGACAAGACTAGAGTGACATTTAAGGGATAATTAGTGTATATTCATTGTACACTTATTACACAGATTTTCTTTACCACATAAATAATTACTTGGACATATTGAATTGAGATTAATGTTTTAAATCTTAACCGTTTATAAATCCATTTTGTACAGCGTTCAAAACAATCGTCCAGACAAGATGATCACAAGAAGTTATAGTAATAATTATAGTATATTATATTTGATTTTCAAATATAAAACTTGTTGAAATGTGTCACTGTGTGCATCTGTTCATTTTGAACACTTATATCTAATTTGAACAAAACAGTGATGATATTGATAATCGTGATAATTTGGGTCACTATAATCGTGATATGAAATTTTCATACTGTTCCATCCCTACTTCCTTGGTATTTTTGTCTCAGTGTTTAATATTTTATTATATTATTATTGTTTTACACAAATTTCATTTGTTGTATTTTGGCACTCCTGTAATCATTCTATTATAGTCCTCACTTTAGATGAGCTCACAAAAATAGTGAATTTAACTACCTGAATTAATCATGAATTACAGTAGGAATACATGTTAAGCATCCATTAACACACTAAGTAACTATTACTATATGTCTAAATAATAAAATGTATAAATGTACATTGAAATAGTTTATTAATCATTTACTTACACTTTCTAAATTATCTTATGAACCACTGACAACTTCTAAATAACTGGTTTGTAAATTATGTAATACTTGATTTAGAAGTAAATGTATTAATTATGAAAATACAATTATTAAACGCATTATAGATATGCTTATAAATCAAGAATAAAGCATGTATAGCTCTATTTATAAACTGCTTATTAATGTTTGTTAATGCTTTATAAATGATTAACTATTTACTAAAGCTTAACTAATGCTTCATAGTGTGCAGTTAATATAAAGTGTTACCTTTTTCGCAATGAAATATCTAAACCTCTTTAAATAAAGATACATTTACTTGACATGCAAATGTAAAATTAACGCGTTGAACTGCTTGCGTGAAAATTTGTCACACAGATCAGAGCACAGTCCAAACATTCACCTTAGCAAATTTTGAGTCTCTAACTCAATTCCTCTAGCGCCACCAACTGTCCAAAGTTGCACTCAGGTTTATGCTAATAACATTTGAACCGCACGGGCTAGAAACAAAATACTTTTTCCTCTGATTCCTTGGCTCAAGATGATTCAGTTTCACCCTATGAGGTCATTTTCTGTCAATTTTCTGAAAAACCTACTTTTTTTACTAGGGCTTTGCTCAAATTTTCACAAATTTAACCAGATCATCTTCAGACCTTGCAGACAAAAAGTTATGGAATTCAATTTAATTGATTCGTCAAACCGTTTTCGACTAACACGCAGACAAATTTTACACAGTGCTTGTGAAAACCAATGTAAGGCTGAAAAATGTTGTATTTTATGAACGCATTAGTGCATCGTTACGAAATGGTATGGGTCATCCGCACGATGCCCTGAAGGAGCCTGAGAAGTTTAGAGCCAGCGCTACCTAGTGGTAAACTCAAATATTCATATGCTTATAACTTTGGATTTGGCTGACTTATTTTCACAGGAGTCATATCCTTAATTCCTAAATCCTAGCCGAGTCCAATGATACCAAACATGCTAGGTTTTGCCTTATGGTTTGTTCAACGTTGTGATTTAGATTTAGCGTTTAAACAACTTTTGCAAATATCTTCGAAACCACCGCAGGAAAATCGGAATCGTAGCGTGTTGACAATATGCTAATGACCAAATGTCAAAATTTTGATAGTAAGTGGCAAAAAAATGCAATCAAAGCCAGGTTTGGGTTATTTTTTTATATGCTCATAAATACAAATGCAAGTTGCAACTGTAATTTCACACGATTTGCGCCATGCTTGAAATGTAGAGGCAAAATGTTGAATTTGATTAAAAATCACAGTTTAAATTCCACAGTCCATGGAATACATGTACAACATAATTCTCCCTGTGCATGATTTATTATTAAAATTATATGAGTAACGATGTTAAATTGTTCTTTTAGTTTTATTTTATTTTTTTATGATTTTTGCAGTGCTGAGCGACTAGTGGATGATCTGTCTCAGACACATGCATCCCTAAGTTGCATCTTGTCAAATGGGATCAAAACGGCTGACCAGTCAGTCGAAGAACAGTCTTCTCTATACCACAACCTCAACGATACCAAAACTAGGACACGTCATGAAGGTGTTTCCACATCTTCTGAAGCGCGGAGCCACAATCAGCCTGAGGAAGAGCCTGGCAGACACTCTCCGAGTGAGGGTGTGATGTCTCTGGATATCTCAGAGTATGAGCTACAGATGCTGGAGCAGCAGGCCAGACAGGAGCAGCTGGAGGAGGAGTGCATCTTAGCTTTCCAGGTGAGTGCCACATTCAGCTATTCTGTGCTTTATCTGTGTCACTTACTGATGCTTTATGATTGTTATGGTTTCCTTCAGACTCAGCAGGCATCAGCCCCCAAGAACTCTAATGACACGGAGAGTGATGAAGAATTTGATGATGAAATGATGAAGGTAAAAGTGTATGCAGCTCAGTTTAAGTTTCCAGGTGATCGCTGTGGAGTAATTGTTCACGCCCCGCAGAAAACATTTGTCCCATTTGTCCATTAAAGGGTTACTTCAGCAATTTAGCATTAAGCTTTGTATCAGTAGAAACCCGGGAGTATATTTGAATGATCGTAATATACCCACCCCCCGATTTATTTTTTTATTACCAAAAACGTTACATTCTGCAGCTTTTAAAGCAAGTAATTCAAACTCCAAAACTGCCATAAAGAGCCATTAAAGTCCATAAAACTATGGGTTTGGCAGATGTTTCTGAAAACTCAAAATTTACTCAAATGGTTTGATTCCCAATAGTTTCCAGGACCGATTCCTGATAGTTTTCTTTACTCTCATGTCTCTCTTCTGTTGTTCGTCAGTGTGCTGATGACCTAGAAAAATTAAATGAGAAACCGGCAGATGTCCCACAGTCTGGTGCTGACGACGATGATGAGGATGTTGAGGAAGATGAGGAAGAGGTGTTTGGTAAATTTGCTGTCCATCATGAACATGAATGGCCTTCCCAGATTAATATGCAGTTATTTTATGTTTATGTGATCTTTGACTGAAGACAGCTTGAAGCGATATTCAGTTTCAGTCTTTATATTAGTCATATATTAAGCAATATATTCATATTAGCAATATTGTGAGAAGTTTTTCTGCTTTACATGTTTTACAAGCATTAATACTACTGTAAATAAAAATCTAGAATAAATGCAAGAATCAAGCTTTCATCTATTTAAATGTAATTGATGTATTATATTATATTATAAATAACACATTGTCAGGTTTCCTTTTAGGTTGTTTTGAGCTGTTTTGTTATTTTCTTTAAAGCCTGTTAGCAGCAGTTTTGAATTTCAACAAACTTGTTTGTTTCTATTAAGATTCAAGTATCCCACAACCAATTCCTGAACAAATTAGATGTCTGAAAATGTACTTTGGACACCCCAACTTTAAACCGTAAGTATTGAAACTCAAGCAGTTTTTCATACAATTGATTATGATTATGAAATTGTATGTAGTTATTAATGCCATTAGCACAAATGATGTCAAATGATGCTCATGTTTTTTTAGGGTTCAGTGGAAAGTGATTCAGTCCGTTCTCACGGAGAAGAGGGATAATCTTGTTGTCATGGCAACTGGTATAACTTGATCATTGGCGTTGAGATATTTACTAAATTATATTTTATGTATGGTTTAATGGCATTTATTCAGTGTACATATTGATGATACTGTACAGATTAAATTTCTGCATTAGAGATTTACAGTGTCACTAACATGTCAGTTTAGTTGTGTCTGGAGAGTGTTCAGGATTAGACATCATTCTGCATAATCTACATTTCTTGGCTCTGTTGTGATATTAGCGTCAATCAGGTGAAGTATTTAGAAGGTGTAGACTTCAGCCATTAATGAATGTTATTATCACCTAGTTAATCTGCTAAATGCAACTATAAGACATGAAGATATTATAAACATTTAGATCAGACATTGTGTATTTTGAAAAGTGCTATGTGAATAAATATGATGACTTAGTTTGTGTTCAAATGTCTGCTCACATGAAATGCTGTTTTGGCAGGTTATGGGAAGAGTTTATGTTTCCAGTTTCCTCCAGTGTACTGCCATAAAATCAGTGTGGTCATTTCCCCTCTCATCGCCCTCATGGAGGACCAGGTGCTTCATCTGCAGTACGTCACATTTCTGACATCAGTCATGAAGTGCACATTGTGACTGACTGTACTACCGTATTGTTACGTATTTCAAGTTATGACATTTTGAATGTGCGTTCGGGCTGTAGTTGAAAGCTGAAATGTGCCTCAGATTTGGATGTGTAGTGGTGTGGTCATTCTGCAGATGAAAGGTCTTCATAATACAACAATCAGATGTTTTAGAAAAAGGAATCCCATGGCAGCTCTAGGAAGAGCTTTGTGTGTTCGTTAATGAGATGTTATGATAAATCAGTAGAGGTCTCATTCATTAATCTTTCATTCGTCTTTGTGTTGCAGAATGTCAAACATCCATGCTTGTTTTCTTGGATCTGCTCAGACCAAAAACCTATTTGAGGAAGTGAAGAGGTGAGAGGCTGGTTGGCATGATATACTTTTGACCACTTGACATGCCCTGTGATGATGTTACATGATACATTCCATCTAAAAAAAAATGAATAATGGTTGAAAAATAGAATATTAAGCAGGTACTATTCAGGACTTAAAATACAGTGGCAAGTGAAATCTGAATTTAAGCTTGTATTCACCTATAAATGCTGATGCATAGAGCTCATCAAATATAGCTCAACTGTGCTTGACGATTGCGAACCTATAAAGATTGTTCTCGCGCGTCAAACAACATACAGTTGAGCTTCTGTTTAACTTATTTGATGAGCTCTATGTATGTGTGTTGATCAGTGATCTTCATGTAAATCTTTGGTCTCCCTTCAGAAGACCTGGATTAAACTTCTCAATGTATATTCATATGGATTACATTTATTTGAATCATATGGATCTCTTTATGAACTTTGTCAAAGTTTTGAGGAATGGACTTTCAATAGAGGGAATTTTTTTTCCGTCGTTAAACTAGCAAAAGTGCTTCAGACCATGCGCTCAGTTTGTTAAAATAGGGCCCGTGATGTTCCTGCTAAAAAATTACCCACCTACAAAAAATTCCATACAAATTATTGATCTGAGCTAATGCACCCCCTTGTTTTTTTTTAGGTTAATAAGCTTGAACATTTTTCACAACTGAGGTGCAAAAGCTCAGCTCAACGAGGCCTGCGTTCAGTGTTCCAAAAAGCAATACAAAACCTGTGTTAACTGAAAGAAAACAAGTTGATGATAAGATTCAATCCAAAATTTGGTGATGATTATGCCATGTTGAAAACTGCTGCATGCAAATCTCTCATCATGCAATGAGATGCTGTGGAATGACCCAGAGAGCCAATGACAATTAATACAGAAAATCAACTCTTTTCAAAGGGTTCACATACTTTTTCTTGCAACTGTATATTGTCCCTTATACATTCATATTCAAATTGTGACATTAAATCTTGAGGTTGATTTTAAAAGAGTAATTGGACATGTCACGTTTAAACTATCCAAAAAAAAAGTTTCACTAAAGATGATTCCGTGAAGTGTATTGAGCCACTGACACTGTTCCTTTTCCTGTTGTCTCATCTTCAGGGGTCATTTCCGAGTGGTGTACATGACACCGGAGTTCTGCTCTGGGAATATTCCTCTGCTAGTGCAGCTTGACAGGACTCTAGGTGAATCAAACAGGAAGAAATCAAGTGATGTTTGAAATGATCCAGTGCTTCATTGTAACTGAGGAACTTCTCTTCTGTGCATGTGTTTGTAGGTTTATCTCTGGTTGCGATAGACGAGGCTCATTGCATATCTCAGTGGGGTCATGATTTCAGAAGTGCGTATCGTGACCTGGGGAGACTAAAAAAAAATCTCCCTGGCGTAAGTCATGTTTGGTTTTGGTTTGTCGTATAAAGCTATTACTGAATGATTGATTTTGATCATCTATTCATGTTATTCCTAACATGTTATTGTTTAATCAGGTTCCTATTTTGGCGCTCACGGCTACTGCGAGTCCTTCGATCCGTGAGGACATCATTAAGAGCCTTCATCTGATCAATCCCATGATCACCTGTACCTCGTTCGACCGACCAAACCTCTACCTGGATGTCAATCGCAAGTCTGGTGATGTTATCCAAGACCTCAAACAATTTCTCGTTAAAAAGAAAGGGTAGGCCATGCTGATTCTTGTAATAATTTGTCAGAATAATTCTATGCAAAAGTACTTTGGCTCAGGAGTGTTTTGGGATTGCCTGTGTCCACCCCCCCCCAAAAAAAAAAATAAATAAATAAGACAAGACAAGCTTTAAAATAAGTTATGAGATGATGTAAGATGAAATTAATTTTAATTCGTTCCCTCAACAACTGCAAATTTTATTTACGTACCAGGATTCTCTCAATCGGAATTTATCCAGCAATTTTAAAAGTGTGATTTATAGACCTGCAAAATATTTTAATATTTATTTAGTTTAAAGGGCACCTATTATGCAAAATTCACTTTTACATGGTTTTTGAACATAAATGCGTTTTGGCAGTGTGTGTACACAGTCACCCTATAATGATGAGCATGTCCACGATAGAGATGATCATAACCAAACAGATGTATCATGTGTTCACGAGCTGTAAAGGCTCCGCCCTCTCGGGTGGGGAGCAGCAGCTCATTTGTATTTAAAGGAGATGCACACAAAACAGCTAATTTCTCAAACCAAAAAATTGCCATTTTAATGGTATATTAAATGATCTGTTTGGAATTTTGATCTGAAACAGACACACTCTGGGGACACCTGAGACTTGTATTACATATTGTAAAAATGGGCATAATAGGTGCCCTTTAATGCATTACCAAAGTTTGGTGCCCACTCAGGAAAATTGTATACCAGCAGTTTATAAACAACAACAATTAACAAAGAATTGGCCTTAATATCTCAATTTTAATTCTAATCTTCTGAATCCAATAAGAGTCCCTTTACACACATTACAGATTCAGTATTACAGTTTTTCTTTTAGGGGTGGTTTTGAGCTTGAAGGCTCAGCCATTGTGTACTGTCCATCAAAGAAAGAGGCGGAGCGTGTAACAGCGGCACTGCATAAGCTGGACATCCCATGTGGAGTTTATCACGCAGGTCTGAGCATCAAACAGAGGAGAGAAACCCAGCACCAGTTCATGAGAGATGAGATTCAGGTGAACACCATTGAAAGTCAACTTATAATGGTCGTCTGCCAGAAACAGAAATGTAGTTTTAAATGCTCATTTGCCACCATTTTGCTGTCTGTAGCTGCATTTACATGGACCCTGATAATCCGACTGTAATCGGAAAAGAGGATGAATTGACCAAATCAGATTGAAATTTTATTTGAATTGTAAAGGGGTGATTTAAACCTTTTCTAATCCGTTTAATAGAACATGTAAACACTTGATCGGATTGCACATGCACAGAGCTTTCCAGTTTCGATTTTTAATGACGTATGATGAGTGAAACGAGCTGTTGTTGTTAACTAAAAAAAACTAATTTGTGATTATATATCGTTATTGTGAAATAAAATTACTCATAACGTGATTTTGGTCATATCGCCCACCCCTAAGTGGTCATATGCTAATATGCCTATGATTGTAGCATCTTATGAACCAGTGATGATGAGCTGATTTTAGAGATTTGTTTCAGTAAATGCTCTGATTGGGGTGTTCTGAAAGTTAGAGTACATCAGTGTTGTTTCCTCATGGTTTCGTCTGCAGTGTGTGGTGGCCACTGTGGCGTTTGGGATGGGCATCAATAAATCTGATATCAGGAAGGTCATCCATTACGGAGCTCCTAAAGAGATGGAGTCATACTATCAGGAGATCGGGAGGGCCGGCAGAGACGGGCTGCCCAGCGCCTGTCACGTCTTATGGATGCCTGGAGATATGGCCCTGAATAGGTGCCAACTCACCCTCATTTCTTTAACTAGCTTAACTTGGTCGACTTTTTCTGATGAGCTTACTTAAAATATATCTACGTTTGTTTTCCTGAAGATTCATACTCAATCAATCCAGAAGTGAACGATTCAGAGGTTACAAAATGGACATGATGGCAAAAATGGAAAAGTATCTAAATTCAACCAAATGCAGACGAAAGTAAGTGAATTTAATTTTGGGTGAATCTCATGACACAGAATGTTTAACTCAAAGAAAATTTAGTGGGGAATATTCCTACCTATGACAATAATATAAAAGGTTATGAATTATTAAAAAGTTTTTTATTTATTTTTGCTGTGAATTAATAAACACTTACATTCCTTTTGAGACTCTATTTCTGTAAAGGTGATGAGATTTTTGAGCATTGTGAATTGTATCTTAGGTTGATTTTGTGTCATTTTGAAGACAAGCGTCTGAGAAAAGTTACATCTGGAATTCTGGGTAGCAGTGAGTGTTGCGATAACTGCAGGACAGGGTGAGTATATCTGCTCTCTGTGTCTTCAAACTGTTCTGATAATTCATGAAGGATGACTTGTTTTATTTTGTTGTGATGTCAGTGTGAACAGAGGTGATCCAGAGGTGGTCCTACAGGACTTTGGCTCATATGCCTATCAGCTGATGAAGGCTGTTTGCACTATGGATGAGAGGTTTGGCATCACAGCGCCCATCCTCTTCCTGCGTGGCTCGGTATGTCAAACACAACACCCAATAACATACAAAACCAAACCCTCTGTCTTGATGCTGAGAATGTGGATGAGTTTGTTTTATGTCACTTAATTAAAATCAATCATCAATCTAAAAATTCTTTGCATAAAATATAAGGATGCAAAAGGAAAAAAAGATCTCTGAAAGATGTTTATACTGCATCAATGAGGACTTTATCTTTCACACATGAATTAGACCAAATCAAATGAATATGTAATCTCTCTTTTAGAGCTCTCAGCGGGTTCCAGATCGCTTTCGGAAGCACTCTCTTTTTGGTGTCGGAAGGGAAATCTCAGAAACATGGTGGAAGGCTCTCGGCAGAGAACTGGTTGCTGAAAAATATCTGATGGAAACCACAGGCCACAATAAATTCAGCACTCTCTGTAAACTCACACCCAAGGTACTCACACCCAAGATTAGTCATCAACTATTTAGTAAAGCATGTTTCAAGGGCTGTCGCTAGAGGGGGAAAAAGGTAGGACTGGAATTTCAGCCAAGGGAAAAAGAAAAAAAAACGTGAACCACCCTCCCCCTCACAGGACAGTAATTTCAGCTTGTGGCCCTTTTTATTGGTAGCAGCGTGAATTCTGCATTGGATTTATTGTCTGGATGCATTCAAATCTATGAAACTGCCTCCCATGGTTGTGGTATTCATGTTGAAATATAAATGGGGGGGATTTTTAGGGGCCAAGCACACCTATAGTATATTTTAGAATTGTTTAATATTCTTTTACCACTCTGGAGTTTAATAATTTCAGTTTCCACCCAACTAGATTTCCACCTTTTTCAATGTTCCAGAAAAGTTTATCAAATCTTCACCAAATTCGCATTTGACTCTGAGCACACCACATAAGATTTGAGGCTCTTAATCAGGAGGGTGCAGACTAAACTTGGTGTATGTCATAGCCATGATGCTCTGGGTATACATGAGGAGTTTCACCTCAGTGCTACCTACTGATCAAGAAATATGAAAAATTGGTACTTTTGCTTATAACTTCTGATTAGTTTGAAGCTGATCTCTTATGGCCCTGTTTACACCTGGTATTAAGATGCGTTTTGGACGATCAGATCACAAGTAGATGAGGGAGACACATTCCCGTTTACACCTGGTTTTTAAATCCATCATTTGTCCACTTTTAACCACTTCTGTCCTGATTTCTTTGAAGGGAGGGTCTATGGGATATAAATCTACTGGCCTTTTCAAATTTTTCCATCTAATGGTAATAAGCATACATGTACATACATATGAACACAACCAGGTGATGAATGAAAAACATACGGACTAGCTTTCCCTTTCCCTTCCCTTCACCTGTATTTAGCCCACTTGTGATCCAATGGACTAAAATGCCTCTTAATACCAGGTGTAAACCAGTGCTTTCACACCTGAGCGTTTGTTTCGGAACCTGGTGCATTTTCTCCCTTGGTTTGGTTAGTTTAGGTATATGTTAACACGGCAATCATGCTCTGATCCCCACCAAAACAATTGCTCCGAGATCGCCTGAACGAGTTGGTCTCGGCCCGATTGCAAACGAACTCTGGGATGGTTTGCTTGAAAGCAATCCGACCCATCGGACCAACGAATCAAATGGTATGATGATTCATAATGGGAAATGTGCTGTAAAAAGCAGTAGTGTCTGTTTCTGTGAGTGAGCACATTGGTTATCACAGTTGAAAACCAAAAGAGCACCTCATTCATCTTAAAATGTTGTGTAATTGCACTTCTCTGTGCGAGAATGCTGTCCTAATGAAGCCTTGACCGTGTTTGCGTGTCTTGACACAGTTAACCTCTAGACAGCGCTGGGAGATCCAAAGAGAGTACGTATATAATTTAACAGTGGGAATGACGCCTACATTCGTATAGTTATACGGTTACAAATAAAGCCACAATAAGCTCATGGATCGAACTTGTCAATCATCTTGATGGATGACGCAGAGTATGAAGGTATTTTTGGTGCAAAACAACTGAACACGGCTGAGAGTGGAATTTGTAGCTTTAGAGCATATCGAACATATATATAGAACATGTTATGTTTATCATTTCTTTTTTTGGTGGATTATAACATTTATAGGAATACCATAGTAAAGTAAAGGGATATTAGGCTATTTGCCCAGTAGGCCTAATTGGAAGTTGCAGTGAGTCACAGAGCAGCTTAATTAACAATTTATAAAGCCTATATGGTATTCCTATAAATGCTGTTATCCACCAAAAACAGACAAAAAAAAAGAAGAAAAACATGGTACACGTGGTAGTCTTACAATGGGTGCATAAGTTACTTGATATACTGACCTGCGAAAA
The DNA here is from genome assembly GCA_018749465.1 of Paracanthobrama guichenoti. Lineage (NCBI taxonomy): Eukaryota > Metazoa > Chordata > Actinopteri > Cypriniformes > Gobionidae > Paracanthobrama > Paracanthobrama guichenoti. The sequence goes on along the minus strand of CM031952.1, from coordinate 2,105,721 downwards.
CCCACCCTATTCTGTAATTTTTCTGGAAGGTAAAGCAGAAGAGAATATAAGTAATACATTGTTTAATATGAGAGTATCTTTAATTATGAGGCGATTGAATAGCAAACTTAACAGTACAGATAGTCTAGCGTTAGCGTAACTTACATTTTGTGAAACAAGAAAGGCTAGCTCAACTTAACCAATGATTACCAACTTAGCTGACCAGTGCACATATTAAAACTACTTAAATGTATAACGGTGAGTGATTGCAGGGGTGAGTGAGAAGAAAAAAAAAAAACATACCTTTATTGGTACTTAACATCGCCTGCTCGGGAGATGGTTGCTCATGTTTTTTGAAAAACAAGCTCTTCTGATTGGCCGAAATTCTCTGCTCTCTGAACAGGGCCTGCCGCTGCCTCACAGATGCACAAATCAGTTTTGCTCCACATTTCATGTAGTATATGGTGCAAAAGTGAGAGCGCATGGTACTTGTCATTTGAAGGTGAAAAAACTGTGTTTGAGACTCGTAGAAGCAGATTCAAGCAGTTTGTAGTGATTGGACTTGTGATTTATGTTAGAAAAATATCCAAGAAAAGTAATGCATTTGTGACCAGATATTCTACAAGTGTGCAACTCTCATTGTATGGATTCACATATTAATTTGCGGATGTGCAAAATTTGTCCGCGACTTCACATTTTTTATACGGGTGTGTGAATTTTTACGTTTTGCACCATATTCACTGCAGCAAAAATATGAGCATATCAAAATCAAATCAAATCACCTTTATTTATATAGCGCTTTTAACAAGTCCAATTGTTTCAAAGCAGCTTCACATTGTTAACAGGAAAATAATGCAACAGAATTTGTTACAAGTTATTTATTTATTTGTCATTACACATGTACAAGTACAGTATAACGAAATTAAGTTTGGAGCAAGCCTCCGGGCCGCAGCCGATTAGTCAGGCGCCGCCACACGCTCTCCAGAAATACAAGAATGCAGTTTAGCAAGCATTACATAGCAAAACACAACAAAACATCAACAAAACATAAACATAAACATAACATAACATAAACATGACATGGTACACGTGGTCACGTGATGGGATTTTTTGTATGGCCTGGGAGAGGAGATAGATAAAGACAGGCAGACGGTTGTAGTGGGGGTGGGGGTAGGTTGTGTATGGTGCGAGTGAGTCTGAGATTGTGTTGTGTGAGAATGTTAGCCATAACTTCAGATGTTTTCGAGTTCAGTTCTATGGTTTGTCCTTGAAGGGAGATAAGGCAGTGCACAGGGGAAGATAGCAGACCAGCTGCCCGGCTGACCTCCCAACCGAGAGATAGGGACAAGTGAGGTTCGTTGGGCTAGTTGATTAGGTCAGGCAAATACAATTTATTATTTTTTAATCCATTTGATGATCTTCGGTAATTTGTCCGGATCATAATCAATCAATCAGATCTGGTCCTCAGCGTTTCGCGTCCGGTCTGTGCAGTTTCCCTAGACATTACGTCCAGCCTCATGGCCAGACCGGTTACAGTCCGTAAAAGTTCACCGATCTGACCCCGGATGGTATCCACCGATCTGACCCCCTGCGTATCCGCAGTCCGGACTGCGTTGTTACGGTTCAGTTCCTCAATTCCTATCACTTTCTGATCTAATTCCTTCAAACGGTCACACACAACCCCGAAGCATTCTTTCATTTCCACAGACAGCGGCTGGGTGAATTTGCTTGCAGCTGTCTTACCAATCTTCCGATAGGTCAGGGCAATCCCAAAGCCAAAGAATAGGAACCCCGCCATCAATAATCCAATCATGTATAAATCTTCCGCATCCTCCACGGATAGAGCCTCCAGGCACAGGACTTGCCAGTTGTTCCATGCGTCCCTCACGTACCCTGCGGCAAAGGTCCCGTCCGGGCAGGTGGGTTCTCCCGGGGCACCCTTCCTTTGTGAGAAAATCTTGTCGATCGCGCTGATTGACCAGTTAATCAATTCCATTTCAGTATTTTCAGGAGTCCAGCAAGTACAGCCGTTCTGGTGAAACGGTGATGTTATCCAGCTAATTTCAAGTATCATATAATGCGGGCAGATCGGTAATATAGATTAAATTTAGGTGTCCCCAACTGAGCAAGCCAAAAGCCAGAGGCAACGGTGGCAAGGAACCAAAACTCCTTCAGGGTCAGAATGGAGAAAAAAACCTTGGGAGAAACCAGGCTCAGTCGGGGTGCCAGTTCTCCTCTGGCCGACGAACAAACAGTGTATGATTATAATTCTGGCAACATAGCAGGTCTTAATTCATATTAGGCAAATAGATATTTGTTAGATTATTCGAGAGATTGGAGTCGTCACGCCGAAGACGGGTTTAATGAGGATGTCGTGTCGATGCAGCATTTACGGGGGGAGTTTATTTGACATGTTCTCTGCAGACACTTCAGGGATGAGTTGGTCATGTCCAGGCGCTGGTCCACCATCTGATCTGGATACGGCCTGGATCTGGCTGACTGCAGTAAACCTCGGTATAAACAGAGAGACTAACATTAGCGTAGATGCCATTCTTCTTATGATGTAACGAGTACATCAGGTGTTATGGGAAGTGTTCCCGGTTCGGCTGACCTAGTTAATGCAGCCTGACAATCATTTACTGATTTGAGTAATAGAAATTGATAATGTTTTATGTGTAAGCCATAGTAAAGAGATGCGTTTTTAGTCTAGATTTAAACTGACAGAGTGTGTCTGCTTCCCGAACAATGCTAGGAAGACTGTTCCAAAGTTTAGGCGCTAAATAGGAAAAGGATCGACCGCCTGCAGTTGATTTTGATATTCTAGGTATTATCAACTGGCCAGAGTTTTGAGACCGCAATAGGCGTGATGGAGTATAATGCGTTAAGAGTTCGCTCAAATACTGGGGAGCTAAACCATTTAGTGCTTTGTAAGTAATAAGCAAGATTTTAAAATTTATTCAATGTTTAATAGGGAGCCAATGAAGTGTTGACAGAACCGGGCTAATATGGTCATACTTCCTTGTTCTAGTAAGAGCTCGAGCTGCTGCGTTTTGGACCAGCTGGAGTTTGTTTATTAAGTGAGCAGGGCAACCACCCAGTAAAGCATTACAGTAATCTAGCCTTGAGGTCATGAACGCATGAATTAACTGTTCAGCATTTTGCATCGAAAGGATGTGCCGTAATTTAGATATATTTTTAAGATGGTAGAATGCAGTTTTACAGATGTTAGAAACGTGGCTTTCAAATGAAAGATTGGTATCAAAGAGCACACCCAGGTTCCTAACTGACGACGACGACTTGACAGAGCAGCCATCGAGTGTTAGACAGTATTCTAGGTTACTACTTGCAGAGTTTTTTTGTCCAATAATTAAAAATTCAGTTTTTTCTGAATTAAGTTGCAGGAAATTACTAGACATCCAATGTTTTATATCAGCTATGCATTCCGTTAATCTTGTGAATTGGTAAGTTTCATCAGGGTGTGAAGAAATATAGAGCTGAGTATCGTCAGCATAACAGTGAAAACTAATGCCATGCTTCCTAATGATATCTCCCAGTGGTAGCATGTACAGGGTGAAGAGCAACGGTCCTAGCACCGAGCCCTGCGGTACTCCATACTGAACTTGTGATCGGTGTGACATCTCTTCATTTACTGCTACAAACTGATAACGGTCAGATAAGTATGATTTAAGCCATGCCAATGCAGTTCCACTAATGCCAACATAATTTTCGAGTCTATTCAAAAGAATGTTGTGGTCGATAGTATCGAATGCAGCGCTAAGATCGAGTAACACTAATAGAGAAATACAACCACGATCGGATGATAAGAGTAAATCATTTGTAACTCTGATGAGAGCAGTCTCAGTACTATGATACGGTCTAAATCCTGACTGGAAATCCTCACAGATACCATTTCTTTCTAAAAGGAACATAATTGTGAAGACACTGCCTTTTCCAGTATTTTTGACAGGAAGGGTAGATTTGAGATCGGCCTATAATTGACTAATTAAAAAACCTCAACTTGATCCTACAGAATAAGTGGTTTGATAATAGCCAACTTAAACGTTTTCGGTACATATCCTAATAACAAAGATGAGTTAATGATATTAAGAAGAGGATCTATGACCTCTGGTAGCATCTCTTTTAATAGCCTAGTCGGTATAGGGTCGAGCATACATGTTGTTGATTTAGATGATTTAACGAGTTTAGCCAATTCTTCCTCTCCTATAGCAGTGAATGAATGTAATTTTTTCTCAGTGACACAACAATGCTCTGTCTCATGTGACACTATAGTAGACGGCTGCATGGTTATAATTTTCTTCCTAATATTATCGATCTTACACGTAAAGAAGTTCATAAAGTCATTACTGCTGTGCTGTTTACAACCATCAGAAGTATAAGCTTTATTTTTGGTTAACTTAGCCACTGTATCAAATAAATACCTAGGGTTGTGTTTGTTTTCTTCTAAGAGAGTCGAGAAATAAGCAGATCTAGCAGTTTTACGGCCTTTCTGTATGCGATCATGCTCTCTTTCCATGAATTATGAAAAATCTCTAATTTTGTTTTCTTCCAGCTGCGCTCCATTTTTCTGGCTACTGTTTTAAGGGCCCGGGTGTGCTCATTGTACCACGGCGTTGGACTATTTTCTTTAATCTTCTTTAAGCGCCGGGAGCAACTGTGTCTAAAGTGCTGGAAAAAGAGAGTCAATAGTTTCTGTTGCAAAATCGAGTTCCTCTAGGCTATCTGGGATGCTGAGGAGATGAAACTGATGAGGAAGATTATTTAAAAAGCAATTTTTAGTGGCGGCAGTGATAGTTCTGCCATATTTGAAAGCGAGGGACGGCTTTGCAGCCTTAGCTAAATTAAGTATACATGATACTAGGTAATGATCTGAGATGTCGTCGCTCTGCTGCAGAATTTCAACGGTATCAACATTTATTCCATGTGACAATATTAGGTCTAACGTATGATTAAGGCGATGAGTGGGTCCTGACACATGTTGCCTTACTCCAATAGAGTTTAGAATGTCTCTAAATGCTAATCCCAATGCGTCTTTTTCATTATCTACATGGATATTAAAATCACCAACAATTAGTACTTTATCTGCAGCCAGTACTAACTCGGATAGAAAGTCAGCAAATTCTTTGATAAAGTCTGTATTGTGCCCTGGTGGCCTGTATACAGTAACCAACACAAATGTCAAACGGGATTTATCAATTACACTACATAATGCTACATAAAGCACCAAAACTTCAAAAGAATTATATTTGAAACTAGACTTCTGAGTAATACTGAAGATATTATTATAAATTACAGCAACCCCTCCCCTTTACCTTTCAGACGCGGCTCGTGTTTATAACAATAATCTTGGGGGGTGGACTCATTTAAAGTAATGTAGTCGTCAGGTTTTAGCCAGGTTTCTGTCAAACACAGCAAATCTAGATTATTATCTGTAATTATATCATTAACAATAAGTGCTTTTGGGGAAAGGGATCGAATATTCAGCAACCCGAGCTTTATCATTTGATCATCTGTATTATATCTGTTGTTTATTCGTTTGACATCAATTAAGTTTTTACTGTTGAATGGTCTTGATGTTTTTTTGTATTTACTAATTCGGGAACAGACACAGTCTCTATGTGATAATATCTAGGTGAAAGAGTCTCTATGTGTTGGGATTTATCTGACTTCTGTAACGGAGACAGCTAGCAGACGGTCGGGTAAGCCAGTCCGTCTGCTTCCTGACCTGGGCCCCAGTTAGTCAAGGTTTAGCTTTAAGACTATATGCCAAATTACTAGAGAGAAGAGCAGCACCACTCCAAGAAGGATGGATGCCGTCCCTCTTCAACAGGTCAGGTCTGCCCCAAAAGCTTTTCCAATTGTCTATGAACCCTATGTTATTTTGCGGACACCACTTAGACAACCAGCCATTGAGTGATGATAGTCTGCTAAGTATCTCATCACTCCTTTTAACAGGGAGCGGACCAGAACAAAAAACTGTTTCTTATATGAGTTTCTTCATTTGATTCGTAGAATTGGATTTGTGCACCTGCAATGAAGAATGTGTGAAGGTGTAACTGTTGTGTTGTGTTTTAGGTGAGAGAAAAAAATCTACATGTTTACAACTCCTAAAAGATTTTTCTCTGTGACTTCAAATTTATTGATACACGTTTGGATATGCTCTACAGCTACAAATTCCACTCACACGTGTTCAGTTGTTTTGCACCAAAAATACCTTCATACAGAGGAAACTCTGAGCAATAAGGGGATAGTTGTACTGGCATGTGATTTGTGCGAACACATTTTGGTACGCTTTGAAATGTTGCCTGAAAGTGAACCGAACCAAGAAGAAAATGCAACATTGTAATAAAAATGGAACAAAACAGGTGTGAAAACACCCTTAGATTCAGTGTGTCTTACCAAAATTGTGATAATGTCATGTTTAATCAACCTTTATGCTTTTACCATGCTTATCACCTTAATTGCTGCTTGCAACTATATATTTAAAAAAAAGTAATTAAGCTTAAACTCTCCAATAGTTCTTCCTCATTGTTATAATACTTTAAATAAAATGTTGCATTTATAGTAAAATGTCTGTGTTGTGCATGATAAAAGGCGTCTGTCATCTGCAGCGTTACACTACACTGACTTTTTTCCGCTCATACTGACATACATGTGTAGTTTTCTGTACCACACAGGGTACAGATTTCTATAGTCGTCTTTACCACAACCATAAAACATCTGTTACAAAAACTATATTTAATATACATGTTTGCAACTGAATCCTACAACAAATTAAAAGTACATAACTATGCATAAATATCTTCAACAATCTTTCAACTCACAAACTTTTGGAAAAACCATGATATATTTATCAAGATTGTATGTGAATATTTGACTCAGGGCAGATCATGGCTGAGTACAGCTGAAGATGAGAGGCACAGGCGACTCCTGCTGCAGCCCAACAGGGATCTGTTCAGCAGAGGGGTTACCATACCGCGGTAAGACCCTCACATCCTATGAAGTGTCTAAAGTAGCTGATCACACGCAAACTCACATGTGCACTGTGTAGTTGAGGACACAATGGGTCCATGTGGCTAGCCTGAGTTAGAAGGCTGTGTGCCTTTTTTATGTTATTTTACTCCATCTGCACAGATTCCAGTGTATTCAATGTAATACATAACTTGAATCTTGTGAAAGGTGTTCTTTTGTGACATTGCAGAATAGCAGGTACTGGAAATTTTCCTGCCATGCAAAATGGAGTGCACAAAGATTGCACAAAGCATTTGTCATTGTATTCCTGGTATGTCTTTTCAGGAGAAAAGCGGATCCAGCTCATGTTGGTTCTACTGCTTCTGACCTGCAGTCAGATTACACTCGGGTCAGTATCATCCATGAATAAATCCTGAAATCTTTCATCTTCCTTTGAATGAACAGTTTTACTTATAAATGGATGATTTTATTGTTTTCTGCAGCCCTCTCTTGCAGCTTTTCAGAGGCCAAATGTCAGTTCTGGAGTTGACACCTCTCAGATGGTTAAGAAAGCAGATTTACCCTCAAGGTATGAATTCCACATAAATATTAACTGAAATTTTGACTCCAAATGGGCATTTTTATTTGATTTAATGGTTTGTGTGTGTTGTTCAGAGGTTTTTACCTCTAAATATGTCACGTCACTGATATTTAATATTTGTTTACAGATCAGCTGCCAGACCAGCCCTGGTTCACACTGATGTCAGAACCCAAACTCCAGTGGTCTCTGCTAGAGAAATCCAGCTACAGGTACTGAATAAAAAACAGCTCTGCTACAGAGTAAGGATGAGCCCAGTGCTGTCATTTATTAATCCTGCTTGTCTTCAGTACCCATCATGTTTCTAATTTCTTAAGACTAACTGAATGATTTCTGAAAGTTTGCACAGCAGCATATGTCCCTGGAAACAACAGTCAGAATCAGTTTTTTATGCTCTTCTGTTGTCTTGTTTCTATTGTTTTTGCAGTCTGAACTCTATGGTAAGCTGGTGTCTGAGCGTCAGAAGTTAGCTAGTCTCAGAGACATCCCACCAGCTCTACTGGCTACCAATAAAATCCTTTTGGACATGGCAAAATTAAGGTAATGTTTGCTTGAAGGAAGGGGTATGTTGGCCTTTGGATAATGTAGGATAATGTAGTCTTTTAAGAAGAACATTTCCTTTTACTACTGTCACATTTATTGTTGCTCTGTGAAATTTTGAGGGCAAAATCCAGTCATTCTAATAGGAATCTGTGTGATTGGAAGTTTTGCATGAGGGCGGAAAAGTTCCCCATCAGGTTTTCTGCAGGTCTTAAAGTCTTAAAAAGTCTTAATTTGACCATCCACAATTTAAGGCCTTATGTCTTAAATTGGAGCAGAAAGTCTTAAATTCAATATCATGGCATTAAATTAGGGCCCTATGATTTCTGCGATGCAGAAAATGTGGACGGAATTGCAGAATCCATTCATAAAAATGGAATTTACTGTATAATGCAGAATGTCATTGAAATCAAGTGAAGGCTCACTGAAGTGCCTTGAAACGCGCAGCATTATTCAATGTGTTGACGTAATTTCCCCTGAAACTGCTCCAGCTGTAAGCAGCTCCTCCCCCTTTTAAAAACAGCCAATAGTGTTTCATTAATATCAGTTTGACCTAGAGCCTTTCTGTTTGGTAAAGACAGTTTCCTCCTAATCTCTAACCGTTTCTCATCATAAATCTCCTCCATATCGCTTTGAAATACAGCATTCTGTGGAGAATTTAAATGAGTCTGATAGGTTTTGTTGTCTGCGTCGACTCACGCATTTGATCCACGCTGTGCTTTTGTGTCTCTAGTCAACAGCTCTGATCTAGACTGTGTGTGTGTGCTGTGGCGATGCGCGTGAAACTAACGTGAAACTTCTTACTGCAAAATTAAGAGATTAATATTTAGACTTTTGCATATTATAACCTGGAACCTGGATGTGGGAAATAATTACAGTTAGATCCAAAAGATAGTTTTAGCAACATAGCGCAGATGCTACAGAACATAGTTCGCTTACTAGCTGTATATGATTGTGTGCTACACAGCTATATTACTTCACAGGCATTACTGGCTTGTACTTTGTAAATCCATTATATTATACATTTACAGTTTATTGATGTTCTGTTGTTTTACACTTCTATAATTTTTAAAGATTTCATATTATTGCGCGGTGAGTTTAAAGGGTGCACTACTATGAAAATCACAGCTTCAGTGTGACATCAATAAGAAAAAGTATAATTTCATAGATATTTTCTATAATAGCTGTTCATATTAAAATATGTATGAACTTAATACATGACCTAGATTATTTATTTAGCAAAATTGTCCTTTTAAATTTATAAATGTAATATTTATTAATTAATGGTTTGCTGTTCCAATAAAGCTCAGTGTGCTCCCTTTAAGCTCATCCACATTGAATGTCTATGTAAATGCTTCATAAACAGACTTTACATTTTAACTGATGGTTGTCACTTCAAATTAATCTTTATAAAATTATTCTTTAAAAATGTTGTCTAAAATAAACAAGAATTTCCCCCCAAAAAACATGTTGTGAGCTTAATGGGAACAGGGGTGTGCTTAAAGGGTACAAACATGTTTGTCCAACTTTTTGCATTTAATGATGTATATCTTTATTTAAATGCTTTTGTCATTTAAAATAAAATAAAATATTACTGTGTGAGAGATTAATATTTTATTTTAACATAACTTCTTGTGCTCAAATCAATACCCTGTGCACTAAAATGTCTCAGTGTAAATTTTGGTGAGCTTAATAATACCTATTATGCTTACCCTACTCACCCTAATGTCGTTCCAAACCCGTAAGACCTTCATTCATCATTTAAAGCGATCGAATCTCTTCAGAAAATGTAGAATAAATTGCTTGATTCGTAGGATTAGTTTTAGTATCTCTTTATGAACTTTTTGAAGCGTAGTAGTTGCTTAGACTGTCAATGGAGGGACAGAAATCTCCATTTTGTGTTACAAAGATGAATGAAAGTCAGTAAAATATAATTCAACCATTAAAGCAGAGTCCAAAAAATGTAAACAGAATGAACTACAAAACAAAAAAACTGATTCCATAGGGCCCTACATTTAATTGCAATAAGGATTTTTGTTTTCCAGTACAAATTCAAAATATCCTTAGATCAAAGTACATTTAATGACATGCAAAATTAAAAAAATTGCTTGTTTTCTGAGAAATTGAACAAAATCAAGTGAGTTTGTGCTTTAAACAAGAACATATCTGTCATTAGGTATGAAAATGACTTGCATTTGAATTAAGAAGATTTTTATGAACCCACTGGCAGATATTTGTTCTTGTTTTAATCACAAGATTTCCCAATATTTCTTATCTCAAACTTGAGGCTATTTTTTTGTAAAATAAATTTAAAAATTATGGAGATCAGCTGGAAATTGTATTTTCAGACTTTGACTTTAATATAACTCAATGTGTGCTTAGACATTTACATTTAGAGAACATATTGACATGTTATGTTCCCTTCAATTTATTTCTTACATTTTCTTTAATTGGTCTTAAAAAGGTCTTAAATTTACCTTCATAAAACCTGCAGAAATCCTGCTCATGCAGATTTCACTTATTTTGTCACTTGAATTCACCATGCTGTGATGGCTACTTTAATTGAAAGTGACTTCTGTATGAGCTGTGCTTTATACATCGCTATGGTATTGACAATAAACAAATAATTTGTACTGATGATTTAAAAAGAATTAAAATAAACCAGTGTTATAAGGTGTGACATTAAACTTAGGCAGACATGACTGTCCTATGTAATATTTTGATGCTTCATGTGGACTCTTTTGGCAGGCCGTGCACAACATCCAGCTTGAAACAGGTGGACGGTGTTTCAGAAGCCAAAGCAGCCATGTTAACGCCTCTGATTGATGTCATCGTCCAGTTCTGTCAGACGCACAGTTTACAGGTACTGCACACTAGCACACTGCTATTGTATATTGTGCACTACTCTTCAAAAGCATTTATTTATTTTTATTTTTTTCTTATTTGATGCAGCCTTGCTGAATAAAATTAATAATTTCTTTTAAAAATTTGATCCCAAACTTTTGAACGGTGTGAAAAATAATGATTTGGATGTGCAAAATGTTTGACTGTAGGTCACAACTGTTAGATATAATATACTTAGTAATTATGTACATGCATTTTAATTACATAAAAAGTACTTGCATTTAAGTACTTGCATTGTAGTTACACAGTTAACGTTGCCCCTAACTTTAACCTAACGATTACCCCAGAACCAAAATCTTAACCCCTATAATCCTAATCCTAACCCTACTTTACTCCTAAAGCCAACCATACCTCAAACTCATTAGTAAACATGGGAGTGCATAGTCTTGTTAGTTAGTACATAGTAGATAAGGCCACCTAAAATAAAGTGTGACTTGAGTGTATATTGCAAAAATAATGACTGTTCTCAAACAAGTTTCCTAAACCAGATAGATAATCTCGCCTCTAATTTACTCCATTGTGCTGTGGTCGGGATGCTCAAACAGAGTAATGTTTTCATAATGTAACCACAGAGTGGCGGTGGTCAACCTACCAATGAGTTAAAGTTGTCTCTGCATATTAATCTGGCATATGAAAGTATTTTATCATTATGGTTGTGCTATATTATTAATATATTTACAGCTAAATAATCCTGTGCTGTACAGAATATATTTTGCCACACATTATATCAACACTGAGTGCCTCATTTCTTTTTGAAAAGTTACTATATATAAAAAAATTCAAAGGACATAACATTTCCACATATAACATTTTAACCACTTTTTTTTTTTATCAAATTGAATGGTGTCCGTCTCCACTAGTAGTGGAGTTTTAACTAAGGTTAAAGGCTCCGATATACTTCAAGCGAAAATCGAAGAATGAACTGATGTGAGAGGAAAGGGCGCAGCACATATTTACATATTCATCTAAACGTTGTTCTCAGCAGCGTCAGATGTTCGATAACACTATATCGCTGGTCACGTATTTCGAACTTCGTTTTACCCCTAAACGAAGAACAAAACAGAACTTTGCCGTGAATATATCGGGGTCTTAATAGTTGATTTCAGTGAGATACACAGTAGCTGAACAGCTGTTTCAGATCACAGCTGTCACAGTTCCTCACTGAAAGTTTGGATTGACCAGTCAGCATCTAGGACAGGGGTTCTCAACCCTGGTCCTCGAGGGCCACTGTCCTGCAGAGTTTAGGTCCAACCTTGATCAAACTCACCTGCCTGTAGCTTTCTAGTAATCCTGAAAGACTTAATTAGATGGTCCAGGTGTGTTTGATTAGGGTTGGAGCTAAACTCTGCAAGACAGTGGCCCTCAAGGACCAGGGTTGAGAGTTCCTGATCTAGGACCACGTCCATCTATTTTATAGTGGATCTTCTTGGCTCCAGATGCTTCTTTCAGGGCTTGTGGGTTGATTTATTATCTTCAGGATGAAGTGTTATACTCTATAATTATGATAATGAGTTGTTCTGTGAATCAGGTGGATGTTTCCTCCAGCTCTACTCCACCTGTCCAAATAGCAGGCGTAGGTTCTGTGGGACCGTCTCTGCCGGATAGTGTCTCAGTCACTTACAGACTGTTCCAGATGGAGCACAAGAGCATGGTACGATATTCACCTCCTATTATTATGCCCAATGTCCATCGTGTCCAAAGTGAAAAACGTATCAGTGTGTCTGGGTCAATGGCAAATAAGGATGTCAGAGAAGATGAAAAGGAACAATAAAAAAAGTGCTTCCAACAATGCACAAAAATGTATTATTATAAATGTAAGTATGTATGGATGTATATAGCATGAGACAAAAAAAACATACAAAGATGCTAAATGGAAGATAAACCGCTTCAGTGTGAAGCAGCAGCAGTTGCTAAATATGCATCCAGGACAGCACTTTTAACATGACATGAAATAGAAGTTGCAGATGACTTCACTACTGTATTGTGATTGTATTTCTGAGGCTTATGTAGGCCAGGACCTGATTTTATCCATGGGTTGTTGATTGGGTTGTAAAAAGTGAGTGTTGCATACCAGAGTGATCTGAATGAGATTGTCTGAACTGCAGCATGGCTTTACACACGCCACCTGAGAGGAGTCTTATCACAGGTAGATTTATGCCATTTTCATCAAAGATTATGAGGTCAAACATTTTTGAATGGATAAATTATTCAAAATAAGTCCAGTAACATGCATGGAAAAAAATTGTGCATGCCAGCTACTGACTTTAAAGTGGTGTAAGAATTTTTGTAAGAAGTTTTCTTTATACCATGAATACATAAATCAAATCAAATCAAATCACCTTTATTTATATAGCGCTTTTAACAAGTCCAATTGTTTCAAAGCAGCTTCACATTGTTAACAGGAAAATAATGCAACAGAATTTGTACAGCTGTTCTGGTGAAACGGTGATGTTATCCAGCTAATTTCAAGTATCATATAGCGTCAATGCGGGCAGATCGGTTATATAGATGAAATTTAGGTGTCCCCAATTGAGCCAGCCAAAGGCAACGGTGGCAAGTAACCAAAACTCCTTCAGGGTCAGAATGTAGAAAAAAAACCTTGGGAGAAACCAGGCTCAGAGCATTGTGTCATTGAGCTGGTGTGTTTTGCTGGTGAAGCAGCAGTTGTCTGTCTTGTCTTGTGTAGAGGCAGGTGGCAGACGCACGTTCTCTGCCCATGGCAGTGGTGGAGTCTCACCTGCTGCAGGCGCAGAAGATGGGCTGTGCTGTGGACACGGACAGAGCTGGACTCTCAGCGGCCGTCTATTACACCATCAGAAAAATCATCGCCTCTCCTCCAGCCAGCTCAGGTTAAACACATCTTACAGCCCACTATCGCTTGTCTAAAATTTTGTTTTTGTTGAGACTATTTTTTGGTCTTCTATTTTTGAATTTGTTCAAAAATCACACAATGTGAATTTATATTAATAATAATGCTGTCAAAATGAATGCGTTTAAAAAAATAAAAATTATTCAGTTTAAGGTGGTAAAAATACAAAAGAGAATGCAGTGCAGTATTGGTGCGTGTCTGTGAATCTCCTGCCAGCGTGCGCACAGAAAGCCACTTCAAGACAGCGCTTGAATGGGAAAAAAAACACAAAATTATGCCAAAATGCCTGTTTTGTTGAGTATGCTCACCAGGGCTTAAAAACGGAAAAAATATATCAATCAGTTCACTCCGAGCAGAATCGATATTTTAGCGTTTCCGTTTCTGCGTTCCTCATTAAACATTACTGTTCCGAAAACGGTTTGATTAGAAAAAATACCGGTTAATAACGTTATTTTAATTTAGCCTATACTTTAAACAAATATGTATAAATAAAGACTTATTTTCACTCAAAAATAAGATAACGTGATAATTAAACTTGAACATTTATTTCATAACATTGTAATTAATGCAGGTATTTCTGTTGTGGTTTTAACAAAGCATAAACGGCTGGAAAAATATTGACCTGTATTAATGGACCGTTAGACAAAAGTGGCCCTCTTATGCCTAATTCTTTTTAGAAGAGTGATAACATTGTACTTTGTACATAACTTGTTTGTGGTACACCCTGTCACGCAGCAGCTTTTAGGCATTCTGTTTTTTGTTTTAAGTCAGAAATGACAAGGAGGCAGCTACATGCAATACAAAGTCAATGGAGAGTTTTGGATTGTTCCCCCCCGCTAATATATAAAACTAATATATAAAAAACCTTTAGGTGCGATTAAGTTTGACAGCACTAATTAATAATTAAATCTTTTATGTTATTTCTGTTTCATTCCTGAATAGATCTGAATGATTTTAAAGCGATCCGCTCTCGTGTTCCTGAAGATATCAGTAACTTCCTGCTCAGGCTGGCGGTTTATGAGCTCCAGAGAGAAGCACATCATGACATCAGCTGGATTGAGCCACTGGTGTGTTTCACTCCTGTCACTCTTGACTCCAGTAGAGATGCATAATTTGATTGAAATCATTTTGTGTTAGTTGAATTTTGTGTATATTTGTCTGAAATGGAGGTGCACCAGCAGAGGGCAGTACAATGCTGTCTCCTGGATTTGTTTTTATCAGAGTAGCTGATGTACTGATCGCTGCTGATTTCACTGTCAATAGTTTATTTACAGCTGCTGCCTATTATTTATGTTTAAGGGTTTATCTTTTTTTCACTTCCTCTGTGCTGAGCAGAATTATTCATGGTATGTGCAGATACTAAAGTTTACTATGAATTTTTTTTTTTTTTTGCCTATTCTCTTAATAATGGGAAAAGGAGTTTTATTATCTCAGAAATCATGTACCAGAAAAATTCAAGGTCTTAGTCAAGACCTGCCATCAGTGTTTTGATTCATGAAAGGCACTGTATTCAGAGAATTCTGCAGTGTGGCATGATATAATCTAAATACTAGTATAATACTAGATGTGCAGCTCATATAGATTGAGACACTAAAAGGAATATTTGTACTTTGTATTTTTACACAATTATTGTGTGCTTTTTATCCTAAAACCTTCATATTGGTAACATTCATGCCTGTGCTGTTTACAGCCATGTCTGATGACAGTGACTCTGTCATATTCTCATCTGTGTCAGTATTCTGACATTTAAGACTCACCATCTGCTGTGTCTCTTAGACTGATTATGGCAGACCTACTTTATTTTTCTTAGCCATCATCCCAGCATGCCTCAACTCCAGATGTGGTGTCATTGGCTTCTGCAGCTGTAGTATATGCTCATTTCACTGAAGCCTCTGCTAGACTTGATAATAATATTGTTTTATGTCTTGTAGAAAAAGTTTTGTAGAGGTTAAGCAATTGCTTCCATGGTTCTGTGATGGTCACGTTGGCAGGTGTATAAGTTCCTGAGATGCCAGTAAACGGGGATCAAATGCCAACAGATGTGTTTCGTTGTTGTAGGATAAATCAGTGACTGCAGACAGGCCTGCTGTTAAACATGTGCGTGAAGAGTCACAGCTCGAGTCAGATGTCATGGACACGAGTGAAGATGAGCTCTTCATCAATATTCCCATGCCGCAGGTGACTGACATCTCAGTTTTTCTGCATTTGTGCACATCATTTCTGAAATCATTGCATATGCGGATAGACTTCATTTGAAAATCTGCTCTTTCATTAGTTCTAATCTTTAGTCTACCTTCTTGTTTGCTCCAGGATCAATTCAAATGATTATTAGTGCGCTTGTAAACATACTTATTGATGTCCAGTCCCATATTATTCATTCTCTGACTGTTTAGTTTCTGATTGCAGCTGAGGTAAATCTCTATTGGTGTGTACAGGATGATCCCTGCTTGAGCACTGATGTCCGCCTAACGTCATGTGTCCCGGGTCCTCAGAGCAGTGGAATGGTTCTGGCCTCCTGGAACCAGGATAACCTGGATAAAGACACGCAAGATCTGTTTAGCGATTCACCTGTGAAGGTACATTTTAAAGAACAGAACTGGTAAAGAATCATTCACAGAATAATACACTACTAAACACACATTTAAATTGTAGTAATATTTCACAATATTATTGTGTTTGCTGTATTTTTTTTGTGTGAAAAAAGAAACATTTAAAAATCTTACCGAGCCCAAACTTTTGAATGACAGTGCATTGACTCAGCAGACACAGTTGCTAAATGAAACGGACACCAGAGAGACATGTGAATACATTACACAGGCTTCAGAATCTCAGAATACTCTTAACATCCGTCACCATCTTGACCTCATGTTTAGTGAGGAAAAAAAGAAATGGATGATGAAATTTTTACTTTACATGTATTAATAATAGAAAAAGTACAGAGTCATTTCTCTTTGGTCTGTATTACAATAAAAAGTAAAATATTTCATCATTTGAACTCAAAGAGTCTAGCATACTACAAAGTAGAGATAATGTACAGTCACCCAGTCATTACACAATAACTCAGACAAGGGCCTGATTATAAAAAATATAAAAACATTTGTGTTCACTGACATGCTCCCCACATTGTGTTCCCTACATTGCTACGGAGTAATGTATTTTTGTATTTTGTACAAAACAGTATTAGGTACAGCATTATTTATTTATTTATTTATTTATTAAATGTATTTATTATTAACTATAAATATACACTATATTGCCAAAAGTATTGGGACACCCCTCCAAATCACTGAATTCAGGTGTTCTAATCTCTTCCATGACCAAAGGTGTATAAAATCAAGCACCTAGGCATGCAGACTGCTTACAAACATTTGTGAAAGAATGGGTCGCTTTCAGGAGCTCAGTGAATTCAAGCATGGCACCGTGATACCACCTGCCACCTGTGCAATAAGTCCATTTGTGAAATGTCCTCACTACTAAATATTCCATGGTCAACTGCTAGTGGTATTATAACAAAATGGATACAATTGGGAACAACAGCAACTCAGCCACGTAAAATCACAGAGTGGGGTCAGCGCACGCTGAGGTGCACAGTGCGCAGAAGTCGCCAACTTAATAGCTTCAGACCTCCAAACTTCGTGTGGCCTTCAGATTAGCTCAAGAACAGTGTGTAGAGAGCTTCATGCAATGGGTTTTCATGGCTGAGCAGCTGCATCCAAGCCTTACATCACCAAGTGCAATGAAAAGCGTCAGATGCAGTGGTGTAAAGCACACCACCACTGGACTGGAGAAAAAGCTGTGGAGACGTGTTCTCTGGAGTGACAAATCATGCTTCTCTGTCTGGCAATCCGATGGATGAGTCTGGGTTTGGCGGTTTCCAGGAGAACAGTACTTGTGGGAACAGTTTGGGGATGCCCCTTTCCTGTTCCAACATAACTGCGCTCCAGTGCACAAAGCTAGGTCCATAAAGATGAGCAAGTTTGGTGTGGAGGAACTTGACTGGCCTGCACAGAGTCCTGAGCTGAACCTAATAGAACACCTTTGGGATGAATTAGAGCGGAGACTGCGAGCCAGGCCTTCTCTTCCAAAAAATATTGTGGAAAGCCTTCCCAGAAAAGTTGAAGCTGTTATAGCTGCAAAGGGTGGCCCAACTCCATGTTAATCCATAGGGTTTAATAATGGGATGTCAGTTCATGTTCATGTGTAAAAGCAGGCGTCCCAAAACTTTTGTCAAAATAGTGTATGAACAAATTGTGAATATGAAAGGAATTTAAAATTCTTGTGAAAGTAGAATTATCAGAAATATGTATAGACTGTGTAAAACACTTGAACTTTAGTATATCATTTCTGAACACTATGTGAGTGACTATTATTGTAACATGGATGCTGTTTCAAGATTCAAGAGTTTTATTTGTCACATACACAGTTATATACAGAATATACAACCGGCAGTGAAATGTAAACAGGTCCGCTCCATGGACAGTGCAAATTCACAGTTAAAAACACAAGGAGGAAATTATAATAGAAATAGAATAAAAAAGTACTATATATATATATGTATATGTATCTGTAGAATTATAAATAAATCAAGTAGAAAAAAATAAAAATAAAGTGGAATAAAATAAGTGAAGTAGACTGTGCAGTGAGTAAACTGTAGACTTATAAATATGTGGTTAACAAATGTACCAAGAAGTATAATGTGCAAACAGGTTTATAACAGGTTGTTACACAGTAACAACGAGAACAGAAAGTGCAGTTTTTGATGAATGCGGCACCTTCAGGCTTAAAAAAACTCATCACATGATGTTAACACAGACGTTTTTTAGGCTGTAATCTGAACCCCAACCTTTGGTTTAGGTGTAATCCTGTCTGCTTGAGTCATTGAACATCAGACACCCTCCCCTGAAGTGATGAGCGCTGTGTGTGCTGCTTTAGCATGAGCCAACTGCCTTTAACCTCTGCTTGACCTTTGACACGTACCATTACCCGACACCTCCCCTTGTAAGCTCAAAGCCATTAAGGTCATAAGGTTGTGATCTGTGTCACTCAGCTTCACGTCTGATCTTCAGGAGTGCAGGAGGTGTGACAGGATGAAGAAGATTTTATACTTTTGGATGCATTTAAGCGGGTAGATATAGGAGAAATATGGCAAAGTCACTTCAATGTGCCACACTTCCTGCTGCCAGAAGGTGGCACTTTGACTATCCGAATATTGGCATGTAGATGTCTTCAGGCCAGGACTATTATCAAACGTGAAGTTTGGGGCAGATCAGACATTGTATGCCTGAGTTACAACAGCTTCTGGTTTCGTCTGGAAATGGCAAAAACTGCAAACATTTTGCAGAGAAAATTCTAAATATCTCACTTCCTGTTGGGTTTTCAGATTCTGCACCCAGGGTCTTTTTTGTAGGTATTGGGCTGTTACATGTGTCTACCAAATTTCATACTCGTACGTGAAATGGGCTCTGAATTTTTCACCACTTTTGACGCGTGTGCAAAGTTTCATGAGTTTTTGAGCATGTTTAGGCCCTCAAATGCGTTTCATGTGGGAGAAGAATAATAATAGGCTGAGCAATTACAATAGGGTCCTCACACAATCGGTGTTCAGGCCCTAATAACACAATGTAATAATACTACACCTTATTAAGACTAATATATTGTGTAATGTTCTTTTTTTTTTTTTTTTTTTTTTGTGGTTCAGGTATTTTCCAGTAAATTCCAGCCATTACTGTCTAGCGTGCATCTCTGTGACCTGTTATCATTGACATTAATGGTGATAGAAGCTGGTTTAAAGAGCACGTCCATCATTGCTCTTTTGTCCTGCAGTGACATGAGCCTGTAGATCGATATGAGATCATTAGGGCGTCTCTAAACACACCCTCCCTGATGTTCCCTCGCCCACTCTGGAGTTGCACAAATGATTTAACATGAATACTGAACAGATTGCAAGACAGGGAGATAAGAAGAGCTGGCTGGAAGGAAATGAAGTTTGGAGGGACACATAAATGGCTTATGAGGAATTGTGATGGATGTTAATCTGATGGTGGGCAGCGCGGGGTTTTCCTCTGTTGATGCAGCTGTCTGCATCATGTAAGCCTTCCCACCCAGTATCTTCTCAGTGATGTGGCTGTAACCTAAAGGTACACCCTTGAAAAAACATTCATTTTGTGGAATAACATTGTTTTGGTTGTGCTTTGAATCTGCATGACTGCGGATTACTATGACCACTCACAATAGATGATGCTTTACAGTCAACTCTGCTAAAGAGCTTCATATGGCAATTTATCTATCTCTAAATAAAATAATGTACTCACCCCATTGAGTAATAAAAACCGTCATCTTAACGTTGCTTTTACAACATTTCAAATCCATCAGTTCTCGCCATCTCTGAAAAGTCAAGCCAACAAGCCAAGCCAAACTGTTCTTGTTTTATTACGAGCTCTGTTACGTTCTCTTTTTGTCACGTTCTCTTTTTGCGAGCAGATCCTTCTCTGTTCGGTGTCTGTTGAAAACGGGTGATTCCCCAGAGGTTGGAGATTTAGCTGCTCCATGTCAACCTTTCTCGCTCATTGTGACAACTAACCTCTTCCACTTCCACACCATACACACGTCAAAGCAGCCAGAGCAACTTTTCTCTATTTACAGATATAATGAGACACGCATGGGCGAGCGATGCATGTACACAATTTCCCATTTACCATCTTGTCAGGTTTAAAATATAAACACTTGTATGTTTATTTAAATCTTACGTCTTGTTACCAGATGTTTTTAGAAATTTTATCAAGGAAAAATGGAAAAACTTGCATTTAGCTCTGGTGACATGAAAGCTTATGACATCATCTAAACGTGGTGACGGCCAAATGCAAATATTGTTGGTGTTACAGGGCTTGAATTTCGGCGTGGGATTGCACATAATTTTACTATTTTACACCCAAAGTGTGCGCACATAAAGCTGCCTCTCAATACTAAATTGGGTTCTTTTTTGCTCCTTATTGCGCTTAAACAGTCAAATATACACAAAATAATGTCAAAATGCCGGTCTTGGTGAAAATTCACTTAAACGCAGTCAGTTATGTTTGTGTGTCAGGCCTTAAAGTGACAGCAGAAGGTACCTTCTATACCTGCTGCCAAATTATGAGATAATATTAAAAAAAATATCTATATGGCAGTTTTCCCCCATGGTGTTGATTTGTCAAAATTGTGGCCAGTGAAAATGCTGAGATGCTAGTAACTTTGGAAAGCCACTAGCCACAGTGGCTGTTGAGCAAAAAAGTCAATGTCAATCCCTGCATGTAATACTCTTGTAAACGTGTATATGTGAATTGGATTGCAACGTTTAGGGTTCATATGAACAGAACTTGGAGAATATTAAATCAGTTTTGATTCGTTCTGACCATAGACTGTATAAAACAATGGACGTAGTGTCCGTGACATCATCCGTAGTATTCTGAAGAGTATTTTTGAAGCCCAAAGTGGGCAGAGTGGCTGTCTCCATCATGGCAGTGTCACCGCGCCTCATTCCCGGATAACCGAAAATGGGCAAAGGGTGGAGCTGGGGTGCCTGATTGCTGAAACCACGCCCGCCTAGCTCGACCATACAATCCACCTGTCGCTCAAGTGGCCACACCCTTAATTATGCAAAACTTTAAGGCTCAATATAATTGAAACGGATGAGTTATAAAAAATAAAAAAAATTCACCCCCATCACAGAGTTGTCATGAAGGGGAAACTTAGCTATATAGATCAAAACTCTATGGGTCTATGGGATTGACTCCCTTTTGGAGCTTGGACGGTTGCCGTTTGGTTCCGGCTGATGAGGTTTAGTGCATGAGAGAGAGGTTTAGGTGGTCCAGCTGGTAAGAGCAGTGCTAGTAAGCCTCGGTGCACCAGCACCTGATGCTAAAGACGGTTGTCTTTTGAGCAAAATTATCTATTGGCTGATGGTTATCTTTGTTTCCACAGATTGCGAGTCAGCCTTCGAAGAGAAAACTACCTGATTGGGCTGAACGACCAAACACCCCAATAACTGCTGCTACTGAGAAGAAAACCAAAAAGAAGAAAGGACTTTTTAGTTGACACTCTGGGGTATTACTGAAGTCGTTTAATGGACATTTTGATATTTTGTACAAGATTTCAGATCTTTTTTTTTTTATTTTTTTTTTTTATGGTTCTTAATACTGATATAGTCTAGTTCTACAAGAGCGTCTCATTATTTGTCTGCATTTGTTGTCAAGGATCTTGTTAGTAAAGGGGACCAGCAGCTTGAACACCTCTAGGTATTTTTCAGATTTCTCACAGGCCCACACACTAGTTCTTGATTTGTGCATATCATGTTTCTGATTCCATGAGTGGCCTGGAGCTGAACGCTACTGGCTTCCACCTGTCATTGTGGAAACACTCCTCCCACAATATCGCCAACTCTCAGACCACAAAAAACAGGGAGATTTCCAAAGCGGTGGGCAGACTTTATTTCCTGAATTGGTTCATTCCTGGGCGTAAATAATTCAATAATTGTCCAGAGACGATAAGATTTTTGATAATACAGTAGATAATACAGTACTGATGCAATTTCAGCTAAATGTTATTGAAGCAGCGCATTCACAGAGCAGTATGTGTGTGCTGGCCGTGTACAATTCAGTTTACATGGCAGGAGTAAAGCACAGGCTTTTATTGTGCAGTCTGCTTCTGATTTCTGCCACAGTGTTCCCACACCATGCTAAATACCTGCATTCACAACCTGCCTTCTTCAAGCGTGATATATTTTAAGATTTCCTTCCAAACTTTCACCATCATCATCAGTTTTGCTCTGGCAGGACATTCACCTGATGCTCCTGAGCACTTCCTTTCGTGCCAAAGTGAAGTGTGAACACAAATTAACTGTACTTGTTTTTTGTTTGTTTTTTGTCAGTGGTGTTTATGTAACTAGTGTAAATCTTTCTTTTTTGTATAAAAATATAACAATCAAATAATTAAAGAGATGTAACTGTAACTGAGTGCCATGAGTCAGAATCTAACACCGTCAGAGCTGAAGAATTGAGGAGAAATGCTGTCAGCATCTTTGACGCTACAGCTGCAAAAAAAATTGTCTCAATGCCCTATATGGACATATGATGACATGAATGTACACTAACATTTCATGCATATGGGACAGTGGTTCATTACAGATAAAATGACAAAGCTTATGCTGCATTCACACCACCAGAGACTTTGTTGCTGCATGTCTCTAGTCTCTGTACTGTGAAGTCACTCATGGGCATTCCGAGTGCGAGACATACTTATATATCCAACTTTATATAAAGAGCTGGCTGATGATATAGTTACGTTTTTCAATGATATCTGAACATATCTTTAGAAAATGCAATCACATGATATTGAAATTATGTTCTTATATGACTGGGAATTAGTTTTCTTGTCTATAAAAAGTAACATTCTACTGAGAGTGATGTTATATAATCTACAGCAGTGCTAGTGCATTAAATCACTAACCAGATATACTAGAATCTATAAATATACATTTTAACAATTGACTGTAAGCTCTCATTCAGATCTACCTCCAACAAATCAACAGCCGTTGGTTTTAATGATTTGTTTTTTTAATGATTTGTTTAATCGGAACATGGAAGAAAAGGTCTGTCACTACTTCCATTTCATCACAACTTTAAGGAAATGTTTAATGACTTTAATGAATTTTTTTTTTTTTTTTTTTTTAAGGATTGCTCTTAGGAATATACTTAACTCTTAGAATTTATTTTTCTTAACTTAAGATGGTTTTTATCTGGCCCTCTTCACCGTAACCCGAAAAACCCACATATAGGAAAAAAAACTGTAAAGGATGTTTTTACACCTTTTACATGTTGTAGGAGCCCCTAATGCAGAAATAATGGGTTTTGCATTTTCTTCGGGTATTGTAATCTTAGGGTATTGTAATATTGCAATGTTGGGTTTTTCAGTAATTTCACTCACTGCCTGAACATATGTAGAGAACATCTAAGGGTTAATTTGCAGGGTGTAATAATATTATTAGTATATATATATATATATATATATATATATATATATATATATATATATATATATATATATATATATATATATATATATATATATATATATATATATATATATATATATATATATATATATATATATATATATATATAGGCTGTCTACCCTGTTTGCTGTGCTTGCATGTGCTCTGCTCTGCTCTTTTGGGATTTTTATTTGATATAATTCTCTGTTGTTTAAACTGCTAATTATAACTTACTTGTCTTCATATATTGTCTAACATTGCCTACCACATTAAATCTGACATCACTAGCTTTTAATCTAAATCACTATCACATGTTAGCTTTTCGCTAGCCTGTTAGCTTGTCATCTCTGCACCCGGGTTTCCTGTTTTCTGAGTTCACTAAACTGTGGTGAGTTGGATTAGTAAATAGACTCCAACAAACAACTTTGGTAAGTTGGATTAATCAACAAATATGATAAGCCATGTCTTCATCTCCAGTCATTGTCACTTGCACCGCATGTTTCATGTTTAGTGTATCTGTCTCCGTTGGCGAGCAGGGCTTCACATGTGATAAATGTAAGGAGACAGGCTGACGGAGAAGATTTCAGAATTAGAGACACGCATCCAGACTTTATTTGAGAGTAGTGAGAATGTAAATCAAATCAAATCACCTTTATTTATATAGCGCTTTTTAACAAGTCCAATTGTTTCAAAGCAGCTTCACATTGTTAAAAGTAAAATAATGCAACAGAATTTGTACAGCCGTTCTGGTGAAACGGTGATGTTATCCAGCTAATTTCAAGTATCATATAGCATCAATGCGGGCAGATCGGTAATATAGAAGAAATGTAGGTGTCCCCAACTGAGCAAGCCAAAAGCCAGAGGCAACGGTGGCAAGGAACCAAAACTCCTTCAGGGTCAGAATGGAGAAAAAAACCTTGGGAGAAACCAGGCTCAGTCGGGGTGCCAGTTCTCCTCTGGCCGACGAACAAACAGTGTATGATTATAATTCTGGCAACATAGCAGGTCTTAATTCATATTAGGCAAATAGATATTTGTTAGATTATTCGAGAGATTGGAGTCGTCACGCCGAAGACGGGTTTAATGAGGATGTCGTGTCGATGCAGCATTTACGGGGGGAGTTTATTTGACATGTTCTCTGCACTTGTCACTGCACTGACACTTCAGGGATGCGTTGGTCATGTCCAGGCGCTGGTCCACCATCTGATCTGGATACGGCCTGGATCTGGCTGACTGCAGTAAACCTCGGTATAAACAGAGAGACTCACATTAGCGTAGATGCCATTCTTCTTATGATGTAACGAGTACATCAGGTGTTATGGGAAGTGTTCCCGGTTCCGGCTGACCTAGTTAATGCAGCCTGACAATCATTTACTGATTTGAGTAATAGAAATTGATAATGTTTTATGTGTAAGCCATAGTAAAGAGATGCGTTTAGTAGTAGATTTAAACTGACAGAGTGTGTCTGCTTCCCGAACAATGCTAGGAAGACTGTTCCAGAGTTTAGGCGCTAAATAGGAAAAGGATCGACCGCCTGCAGTTGATTTTGATATTCTAGGTATTATCAACTGGCCAGTTTGAGTTTTGAGACCGCAATAGACGTGATGGAGTATAATGCGTTAAGACTTCGCTCAAGTACTGGGGAGCTAAACCATGTAGTGCTTTGTAAGTAATAAGCAAGATTTTAAAATTGATACGATATTTAATAGGGAGCCAGTGCAGTGTTGACAGAACCGGGCTAATATGGTCATACTTCCTTGTTCTAGTAAGAGCTCGAGCTGCTGCGTTTTGGTCCAGCTGGAGTTTGTATTAAGCGAGCAGGGCAACCACCCAGTAAAGCATTACAGTAATCTAGCCTTGAGGTCATGAACGCATGAATTAACTGTTCAGCATTTTGCATCGAAAGGATGTGCCGTAATTTAGATATATTTTTAAGATGGTAGAATGCAGTTTTACAGATATTAGAAACGTGGCTTTCAAATGAAAGATTGGTATCAAAGAGCACACCCAGGTTCCTAACTGACGACGAGGACTTGACAGAGCAGCCATCGAGTGTTAGACAGTATTCTAGGTTACTACTTGCAGAGTTTTTTTTTGTCCAATAATTAAAAATTCTGTTTTTTCTGAATTAAGTTGCAAGAAATTACTAGACATCCAATGTTTTATATCAGCTATGCATTCCGTTAATCTTGTGAATTGGTAAGTTTCGTCAGGGCGTGAAGAAATATAGAGCTGAGTATCATCAGCATAACAGTGAAAACTAATGCCATGCTTCCTAATGAATATCTCCCAGTGGTAGCATGTACAGGGTGAAGAGCAACGGTCCTAGCACCGAGCCCTGCGGTACTCCATACTGAACTTGTGATCGGTGTGAGATCTCTTCATTTACTGCTACAAACTGATAACGGTCAGATAAGTATGATTTAAGCCATGCCAATGCAGTTCCACTAATGCCAACATCATTTTCGAGTCTATTCAAAAGAATGTTGTGGTCGATAGTATCGAATGCAGCGCTAAGATCGAGTAACACTAATAGAGAGATACAACCACGATCGGATGATAAGAGTAAATCATTTGTAACTCTGATGAGAGCAGTCTCAGTACTATGATACGGTCTAAATCCTGACTGGAAATCCTCACAGATACCATTTCTTTCTAAAAAGGAACATAATTGTGAAGACACTACCTTTTCCAGTATTTTTGACAGGAAGGGTAGATTTGAGATCGGCCTATAATTGACTAATTCTGTAGGATCAAGTTGAGGTTTTTTAATAAGTTGTTTGATAATAGCCAACTTAAACGTTTTCGGTACATATCCTAATGACAAAGATGAGTTAATGATATTAAGAAGAAGATCTATGACCTCTGGTAGCATCTCTTTTAATAGCCTAGTCGGTATAGGGTCGAGCATACATGTTGTTGATTTAGATGATTTAACGAGTTTAGCCAATTCTTCCTCTCCTATAGCAGTGAATGAATGTAATTTTTTCTGTGACACAACAATGCTCTGTCTCGTGACACTGTAGTAGACGGCTGCATGGTTATAATTTTCTTCCTAATATTATCGATCTTACACGTAAAGAAGTTCATAAAGTCATTACTGCTGTGCTGTTTACAACCATCAGAAGTAGAAGCTTTATTTTTGGTTAACTTAGCCACTGTATCAAATAAATACCTAGGGTTGTGTTTGTTTTCTTCTAAG
Source organism: Paracanthobrama guichenoti (assembly GCA_018749465.1). NCBI lineage: Eukaryota > Metazoa > Chordata > Actinopteri > Cypriniformes > Gobionidae > Paracanthobrama > Paracanthobrama guichenoti. Next base: position 2,078,633 of record CM031952.1, on the reverse strand, counting down.
AGAGTCGAGAAATAAGCAGATCTATCTTCTTTAAGCGCCGGGGAGCAACTGTGTCTAAAGTGCTGGAAAAAAGAGAGTCAGTAGTTTCTGTTGCAAAATCGAGTTCCTCTAGGCTATCTGGGATGCTGAGGAGATGAAACTGATGAGGAAGATTATTTAAAAAGCAATTTTTAGTGGCGGCAGTGATAGTTCTGCCATATTTGAAGCGAGGGGACGGCTTTGCAGCCTTAGCTAAATTAAGTATACATGATACTAGGTAATGATCTGAGATGTCGTCGCTCTGCTGCAGAATTTCAACGGTATCAACATTTATTCCATGTGACAATATTAGGTCTAGAGTATGATTAAGACGATGAGTGGGTCCTGACACGTGTTGCCTTACTCCAATAGAGTTTAGAATGTCTCTAAATGCTAATCCCAATGCGTCTTTTTCATTATCTAAATGGATATTAAAATCACCAACAATTAGTACTTTATCTGCAGCCAGTACTAACTCTGATAGAAAGTCAGCAAATTATTTGATAAAGTCTGTATTGTGCCCTGGTGGCCTGTATACAGTAGCCAACACAAATGTCAAACGGGATTTATCAATTACACTACATAATGCTACATAAAGCACCAAAACTTCAAAAGAATTATATTTGAAATCTGAGTAATACTGAAGATATTATTATAAATTACAGCAACCCCTCCCCCTTTACCTTTCAGACGCGGCTCGTGTTTATAACAATAATCTTGTGGGGTGGACTCATTTAAAGTAATGTAGTCGTCAGGTTTTAGCCAGGTTTCTGTCAAACACAGCACATCTAGATTATTATCTGTAATCATATCATTAACAATAAGTGCTTTTGGGGAAAGGGATCGAATATTCAGCAACCCAAGCTTTATCATTTGATCATCTGTATTATATGTGTTGTTTATTTGTTTGACATCAATTAAGTTTTTACTGTTGAATGGTCTTGATGTTTTTTGTATTTACTAATTCGGGAACAGACACAGTCTCTATGTGATAATATCTAGGTGAAAGAGTCTCTATGTGTTGGGATTTATCTGACTTCTGTAACGGGAGACAGCTAGCAGACGGTCGGGTAAGCCAGTCTGTCTGCTTCCTGACCTGGGCCCCAGTTAGTTAAGGTTTAGCTTTAAGACTATATGCCAAATTACTAGAGAGAAGAGCAGCACCACTCCAAGAAGGATGGATGCCGTCCCTCTTCAACAGGTCAGGTCTGCCCCAAAAGCTTTTCCAATTGTCTATGAACCCTATGTTATTTTGCGGACACCATTTAGACAACCAGCCATTGAGTGATGATAGTCTGCTAAGTATCTCATCACTCCTTTTAACAGGGAGCGGACCAGAACAAAAAACTGCATCTGCCATCGTACTTGCGAGTTCACACACCTCTTTAATGTTAATTTTGGTGATCTCCGACTGGCGAAGTCGAACATCGTTAGTGCCGACGTGAATAATAATCTTAGAGAATTTACGATTAGCTTTAGCCAGCACTTTTAAATTTGCTTTGATGTCAGGCGCTCTGGCTCCTGGTAAACCTGTGACTATGTTGGCTGGTGTCTCTATTTTCACGTTCCATGTAATAGAATCACCAATAACTAGGGCACTTTTAACAGGATTCTCAGTGGGTGTGTCACTGAGTGGGGAGAACCTGTTTGATGTTCTAATCGGAACGGAAGAGTGTTTTTTGATCCGCGACTATGCCGTCTGACCGTCACCCAAGTGCCCTGCTGCACGGGCTCTACAGCCGGAACCGAACAATGTACTACGCTAAGCTAGTCGCATCCAGAGCAGTGTCTAAAGCTGTTACATTCTCACTACTCTCAAATAAAGCCTGGATGCGTGTCTCTAATTCTGAAATCTTCTCCGTCAGCCTGACTATCTCCTTACATTTATCACATGTGAAGCCCTGCTCGCCAACGGAGACAGATACACTAAACATGAAACATGCGGTGCAAGTGACAATGACTGGAGAAGAAGACATGGCTTACCGTATTTGTTGATTAATCCAATTTACCAAAGTTGTTTGATGGAGTCTATTTACTAATCCAACTCACCACAGTTGTTTAGTGAACTCAGAAAACAGGAAACCCGGGTGCAGAGATGACAAGCTAACAGGCTAGCGAAAAGCTAACATGTGATAGTGATTTAGATTAAAAGCTAGTGATGTCAGATTTAATGTGGTAGGCAATGTTAGACAATATATGAAGACAAGTAAGTTATAATTAGCAGTTTAAACAAAGAAAGAGCACAAGAAAAGAGCAGAGCAGAGCACATGTGAGCACAGCAGCAACAGCAAACAGGGTAGCTTTATTTAGTTTGTTTCTTCTGGCACAAATTTCTGGACATAATCCAGTGGTATATGACGAGAGACAGCATCATTAGTGATATCCTGACCTGAAAAAATCAGTGTTTGGACGATAAAATCCATTATCAGCCAGTGATACCTGTTGTGAGGCATGGTCTGTGTTCTTGACTTGATTTTGCTGGCATGATTTCCACATGGTCATTGGGTTGTTTATTTGACTTTTCCAGTTCACAGGCATCTCCACATTCAGTTTCACTTGTCATCAGTTCATCACTTGTATCAGAATCCATTTAAAAATCACCTATTTTGGACGGCATCAATGACATTTGTATATAATACAGTATTTCATGCATTCTGAAATGGAAAACCTATTTTTGGTTATTTTCCATATCCCAATGATACTACTTACTCATTTTAAGAATTCACACATTCCACAGAATCTACACAATACAGTCTGGCTAGCTTATTGTGCCCTCTATCATGCTAATAGCACTATTACCCCCCGCATTCCAGAACCTGTCCCTCATGCAGCAAGCAGATGTTTGGGCAAACAAGTAAAAAAAAAAAAAAAAAAAAGTAAAGAAAAAGGAAAACCGGATCAGTTAAGTATGTTTTATAAATGATAAGATACAGAGTTTCAAATATTGCTACACATATACTTTCAAATTCTCAACAAAATAATGTATTCCTTAATTCAACTTGAACTTATTTAATAATAATTAAATGTTGATTAAAACTAAATTTTAATGAAGACATTTTTAAATGTGTAAATGCTCAAAAACATGTTTCTATTAGTATTTCTTTCACATGGAAGAGGTGAGAAGTAAAATTCATCAATGTAATGTGCAAGGTGCACCGACAAACTTTGCTGCCCCTTTCACCCAGTGTTGTAAAATTACAACATTGACATTTTAAGCTCAAAATCTAATATGATTAAAGCATTCAACAGCTTTGATATCTGCATGATCTAGACATATAACTAATCACATAAAAGAAAATATTTTGGGCATTTTACTTGATTTATCCAGTCCAGTAAAATATGACATGCTTCAAGTCAAGTTCGCAGGTTCATGGCCAGGTAAACGGGCCTGTTCACAAAATCTTCCATCCAATAGCATTGCAAGACTGAACAATAGGACCTATTAGTTGTGTAAATGTGGTCTTAGAGAGAGAGAAAAAAAAATATCTGCAGGTTTATTTTAGTAAAGCTAAAATTGATGTAATATTACAACAGTGGGCCTTACAGGGTTAAAGGTTAGTACAGCCAAAAATGAAAATTCTGTCATTAATTACTCACCCTCATGCCGTTCCAAACCCGTAAAGACCTTCGTTCATATTCGGAACTCGTTAAGATATTTTTTATGAAATCCGAGAGCTCTCCGGCCCCTCCATAGACAGCAATATAATGAACACTTTCAAGGCCCAGAAAGGTAGGAAAAACATCATTAAAAAAGTCCATGTGACTCCAGTGGTTCAACCTTAATGTTATGAAGTGACGAGAATTATTTTTGTTTGTTTTTTTGCACACAAAAAGTAAAATTTCTTCTTGTCTGTGTCAGTCTTCTACGCAGTTTACATTGGTCAGCTCCCGCGTCAGTATCACACGAATGCGTCGTAGTGCTCACGTGAACAGCATCAGCCAATGGTAAGCCGGCGTTCTGGTGTAGCTCTGACGTAACTCTGAAGCGCAGGACTGAATTAACTACGTCAACAGCGTAGGAAACTGACAGACGTGAAGAAATTGTTGAATAAAGTCATTATTTTTGTTTTTTGCACACAAAAAGTATTCTCGATGCTTCATAAAATTAGGTTGAACCACTGGAGTCATATGGACTATTTTAACGATGTCTTTACTGCCTTGAAAGTGTTCATTAAATAGCTGTCTATGGAGGGGTCAGAGAGCTCTCGGATTTCATCAAAAATATCTTAATTTGTGTTCTGAAGATGAACGAAGGTCTTTACGGGTTTGGAACTACATGAGGGTGAGTAATTAATGACAGAATTGTCCTTTTTGGGTGAACTAACCCTTTAATGGATAAATCGCCAGCTGGGACCTTCGCCTTCCCAAGCTTGTCAACATGTTCATGGCTCTGAAAATATGTGTGCAAGGCATGATGCTGATTGAGTATTTGCGCAGGTCAGCAGGCTAGGCCACCTTGTTGAACAGGATCTCAGGAACTGCCTGAAGCTCTCTGTGAAATCCACAAACTCTTTGTAGCTGCCAGCTGTACTGTGTGGCAAATATAGTGCATCCAATGTCAATTTTGCATGGCTGAATCTCTTTGATGCAACTGGCCACAGAATTATGCCTGTCTTTCATGAAACTGATGTTGTCGGTGATGAACATGAACATTACCATGTCATTATGAATTGCTAGCTTTTAATCTAAAAACTAGCATTTCGGGACATACGGGTCTCCTGTTTTTCTCTCGCGCATCTTTTACGAGTCCATCAAGCAACTTGAGTGATTTGGATTAATCAACAAACACAGTAAGCTTTGTCATCTTCTCCTGTTATTGTCATTTGCACTGCCTGCCACATGTTTAGTATAACCTTCTCTGTCAGTGAAGAGGGCTTCACATGTGATAAATGCAGGGAAATAGTCAGGCTGATGGAGAAGATTTCAGAATTAATGACATGCTTCCAAACTCTAATTGAGAATAGTAAGAATGCAAGAGCTTTAGACACTGGTTTGGATGCGGCTAGCTTAGTGAACTCTGTACATTGTTCGGTTCCAGCAGTAGAGCTTGAGCAGCCGGGTGACTGAGACGGCATAGTCGCGGATTAAAATACCGCTCTTTCGTTCTGATTAGAACATCAAACAGGTTCTCCTCACTCAGTGATGGACCCACTGAGAATCCTGTTGAAAGTGCCCTAGTTATTGGCGATTCTATTACACGGAATGTGAAAATAGAGACACCAGCCACCATAGTCACATGTTTACCAGGAACCAGAGCGCCTGACATCAAAGCAAATTTAAAAGTGCTGGCTAATGCTAATCGTAAATTCTCTAAAATTATTATTCACGTCAGCACTAATGATGTTCGACTTTGCCAGTCGGAGAACACTAAAATTAACATTTAAAGAGGTGTTTGAACTCACAAGTACGATGTTCTGGCCCCCTTCCTGTTCATCAGAGTGATGAGATACTTACCAGACTGTCCTCACTCAATGGATGATTGTCAAAATGGTGTCCGCAGAATAACATAGGGTTCATAGACAATTGGAAAAGCTTTTGGGGCAGACCTGACTTGTTAAAAAGAGATGGTATTCATCCATCCTGCGGTGGTACCGCTCTTCTCTCTAGTAATTTGGCACGTAGTCTGAGAGCTAAACCTTGACAAACTGGGGCCCAGGTCAGGAAGCAGACAGACTGGCTTATCCGACCGTCTGCTAGAGCTGACCAGAGCTGTCTCACATCACAGAAGTCAGATAAATCCCAACACATAGAGACTGTGTCTGTTCCCCAAATTAGTAAATACAAAAAACTCTCAAACCCATTTAAGGGTAAAAAAAAAAAGGGCCACTGTATACAGGCCACCAGGGCACAATACAGACTTTATCAAAGAATTTGCTGATTTTCTATCAGAATTAGTACTGGCTGCAGATAAAGTCCTAATTGTTGGTGATTTTAATATCCATGTAGACAATGAAAAAGACTGAGTGGGATTGGCATTTAGAGATGTTCTAAACTTTATTGGAGTTAGGCAACACGTGTCAGGACCCACTCATTATCGTAATCATACTTTAGGCATAACCACAACGCAGCCCTGAAGTGTCGGCAGAGACCATGTCAACTAGACTCCTTCCCTTCCCTTCCCCTCTGTACAGATAAAAACACATATGCACACATACGTATTCAAACGAACTTGCCTATAGGCTGAACACGTAATGCTTGCGTACATGCTGTCACCGTTTTCACGGATTTGCCTTTTTTGGGGTTTGCATGGGGATGATGATGGTATAGTTTCAAAACTATTTAGAACCTATTTTCATGGTTTGCGTTCTCAGGCCACCAAGTGCTGTTGCCTTGCGGATGGTGTCCGGAGCGCGTTGGGGGTTTTGTGTTTTAGCTGAGTATGGTGTTAAGTGGCGCCAAATTAAATAACTAATCAGTTTTTACAACAGAAATGAATCAATCAAAAACTTACTTTAGCTTTTCTTCTAAAACAAAATTAAAGGGAGTCGGCCATTTTAAGGGCTGTCTCAATCGCTGAATCCTTCCAGATTGAGATGCACCCTGGAGTTTGACTCCCCTGGATCGAGGGCAGCAAAACATAATTTAATGAACTTTGAGCAAGTACACTTGGGTACTGAATGGGTACTGATCAAACTAAACCTTGAAACGGAATGGATTCACAAACAACTTTTTTTTGAATTGGTGGTGCTTGGACCATATCAGCTCAGCTCTCCTCTATAGTTATTTTCAGTGTTTGGTAAGACTAATGCATGAACACTACAAGTTGTCTGAAACTGACCTAAGCAAGAATATTTGCCCCCCTGGGCAGTTTACTGTGACTTTAGCTGGCTCTAGTAGTTTATTGGGACAAGTGTCCTGAAATCCCATTTAAATCTAAATGTTACTGTGGTGGCAGAATCTTATGTTTGTGTGTAGCATTAGTTTTATTCAAAAACTTTGCCAAGGTTTTATACATGAGACCCCATCAATGCAGGAATCCCTGTTCTGCTTCAGGAACAGAGACCATGTTAAATGACTAATATGACATGGCAATATTTGTTTCCCAATAACTTCTGACTCTGTCCTCATGTGGCAGCTGCACCCCAGAAGAGCCTGGATGCCAGACCTGACAAAAACCGTCTGGCGTCCATTGGCAACTATTATTTTTTTGTTATATTTTTTGACTGTGCTTCATGTCTTTGCTTTAAATAAGTCTAAGTTGACACCACCAGTGAAAGTAACATTTTGGAAGCAAATTTATTTATTGTTTTCGGTTATTTCAGATTATTATTTGGCTCCACGGGGCTGGCTCTACATCTGTTGTGTTGAATGGGTTTTTTTTTTTTTTTTTCTCCTTTTGAAATGGCTATTTTTAATTTTACATTATTTTAGAGGCAAGGCTAGTCCTTCTGTGGTCAGTGTTATGTTGACCAAACTCATCATATGACATTGACATGGAAAATCTTACTTGACTAGACCTTTAGGTCGTAAAGTGGCATACCATGAATTGCTGTGTACCTTTACAGGCACTTGTTCTGTGTATATTAATCTGTGTGATTTGTATTAAATGATGTCATGTAAAATACAAAAAGGGTGCACCAATTGGGCACCACTGAGAAAGGCCGTTCTAAATAGCTTTTGAAGTTTTGACATCAAGTATGTATAATTCAGAGTTTGGAAGCTCACCAGGCAGGGCCAGCTGGAGTTCACAGAATGTAATCTAGGATCAGACAAACTGGACAAATCCAAATAAATTTCCAGTGAGTTTTTCCATCTCAATATAGAGGAGATTGGGGAGGAGTTGTTAAATGGGAAAGTTGTCAGTGTCTAGATATCAAACCGTAACTGTAAGGTTTTGACTCCAAAGTCCAATTACACAGAAGCTTGTTTTCTCTTTTACATTAAATGATTAGTTTACAAAAAAAAAAAAAAAAAGACAATTCTGTCATTAATTACCTTCATGATGTTCCAAACCCATAAGATTTTCATTCATCTTTGGAACACAAATGAAGATCTTTCTGATGAAATCTGAGAGGTTTCTCTCCCTCCATTGACAGCTACACAACTACCATCTTACCGCTTCAGAAAATTTGAACTAAACCTTCATATTGATTAGTTATACGATCTCTTTATGATCGCTTTATATGATGAACCGATTTAATTTAGGCTTTTATTCACATATAAACATTTATCAGCAACCTCAACCAAACCTTGGTTCTTGTGGAAGCTCAAACGTAACCCATGAGAATGAACCTCATTGGTTCTCATGGAAGCTCAAACGTGCTGCGTAACACGAGAATGAACCTCATTGGTTCTCGTGGAATCTCAAATGTGCTGCGTAACACATGAGAATGAATCTCATTGGTTCTTGCGGCAGCTCAAATGTTCTGCATCACACACGAGAATGAATCTCATTGGTTCTTGCTGAAGCTCAAATGTGCGGTGTAACACATGAGAATTAATCTCATTGATTCTTGCTGAAGCTCAAACGTGCTGCGTAATATGAGAATGAACCTCATTGGTTCTCATGGAATCTCAAATGTGCTGCGTAACACATGAGAATGAATCTCATTGGTTCTTGCGGAAGCTCAAATGTGCTGCGTAACACACGAGAATGAATCTCATTGGTTCTTGCTGAATCTCAAACGTGCTGCGTAACACGAGAATTAACCTCACTGGTTCTCACACGTCAAGCGAACATGCTTGAGCTTCCGTTTACCATATCTGATGTGTGTGTTGATGAATGTTTATATGTAAATAAAAGCTTAAATTAAATGTTCATCATATAAACTGATCTCTTCAGAAAATTTGGACTAAACCGCTCAATTTCATATTAGTTTTGCTATCTTTTTATGAATGTTTTGAAACGTCAAAGTGGTAGTCGCGTAGTTGTCAATGGAGGGACAGAAATCTCTCAGATTTCATTAAAAATATCTTCATTTGTGTTCCAAAGATGAACAAAAGTCTTACGGGTCTGGAAAGACAAGAGGGTGAGTAATTAATGGAAGAATTCTGTACCCCAAAGATAAAATTCAATAAGGTCATATTTTTGTATTTTCTGTTAACAAGTAAACACAGTAAAACGCACATCAAGACGAGAGTCACTATATAATTAAGATTTGTAACTGAAGGCATTACCACATACTGTATTAATGTTTTAAGTTTATTTTTATTTTTATTTTTATTTTTTATTTTTTTAGAAATGTCAGATCACATTTTCATAGTAGGCTATGTTATATATTTCATACACATTTATTAGTTTCTGTTTGCCAAAACAATGGTTTAAAATGTATTTATTTATTTTGGCTGTTTCGTTCATTTTAAAAGCTGTTTCAATTTTGCCCAACAACTTTAAATAGCCTATAATAATTTTAATAATACTTTTTTAATACAGATATGTTGTGGAAGATTACGTTTTGTTTAGTTTTGACAGGATTTCATATTTAATATATTTTCAAGTCCCTTACCACTATTTCATATATTAAATATTATTGCCGTAATTCCACACACGACACGACAAATCGCGCTGTCCTTTGTCGCGTCGTTCGCGGTGGTGAAATCCTTACCCCGCCTCCTGTAATACGATCAGCTGAAGGGCCAACAGAACCCACGCGCCTCTTCATTCACTTCTTCTGCTCAACTTTAATTCATTCAGTTGTATGCAAGAGACGCGCGCGAGGATGTGGGGGGTTCCGTCAGGTCGCAGCAGTTCTTTCGCAGTCTCCGCAATCTGTGGAGCGGCTGTATATTTGTCCCTGTGGACGCGTGTGGTCCGGTGTGGGAGCTTCGCTTGCTCGCCGCCCGCGGCGTCAGTGCAGGAGCTCGCGCGCCGCTCAGGGGTCGTGTTTGAGGGGAGGCTTCAGGAGGAAGCGCGAGCAGAGCGGAACTGGACTGTACCGGTGAACGCCACGCTTCAGGTGCGCGTCAGGGTGCAGCAGGTGTGGCAGCTGAAGGCGGGAGGGCTGCTCAAGGACTCTGTGGTGTCTCTCATCTGGTTTGAAGGTGGCAGATGTTTCCAGCTCAACACCGGGATTCGGTACATGTTCTTCATGGAAGCCACTAACGACACGTCCGTGTTCACGGCAGTTTTCCCACCGGTGGAGACCAAGCGCACAGTGAGGAAGGATGTGAGTCAAGTGCTCTGTCAGGACTGCGGTAAGACCCTTATAACTGTCTGTTGGTCTGTTCATATACACGAGTTTGGTTCAGGGATACACAGCAGCAAAACTAATGCTGGAACTTTCTTTGCTTTTTGTTTTGTCTCCTGCCTGTTGATTTTGGTGCTGATGTGGAGCTCAGAGAAATACAGTGATGCTATCAGATGGTAATATCATAGTACTGAATGAGACATCATAGTATTTACAGGACACTCCAGGATTCTTCAAAGAATACTGTGGTAATGTCCATTGTACCATTAGTGGTGGACATATGTTACAGTGTACATTTGAACAAAAACCATTTTGCTATCTGATGTTCATTAAACAGACTAGTTAAGCAAACATCCTCTAAAGATCCCCACATGAGACTGCTGTCAGAAGGTCTTGTGTTAGACACAATATTGTATTGAAGCTAGTTTGAACAGCTTGACATGGATGGATGCAAGGTTTGTTTTTTGTTTTTTTCATTTTTGGCACTCAAACTCATGCACGTCATGCAAAAGAACTATTCAAAATCTGGACTGTCATTTCCTTAAATCTGTGTTTTTGGCAGGGTTTCCGCAGAGATTATTACCACTAATGTCATCACAAGATTCTGATGGATTACACAAATTCCTGCTCAACCTTATTGCCGATGCATTAAACTAACCCTATGATTTGAGCTAGGAGACATTACAGGAAGCTTTCGGCTTGATGGACTGTCAGGGTTTACTTTGATTAGCTCTGAATCATGTCACATTATCTGTACTTGCAGAACAAGAGGTTGGAAGGTTAGATGAGCAATGAAAGGCATCTAAAGTGAAATCTAATTCTACGTATCATTTGCCTGCCTGTGCATTTTCTGTCATATTTTCAAAATATGTCAGGTAGCCAGTGTCTACATTTTCTTTGTGCTTAAACACAAGGTCCAAGTATAGTTAAGTTTTAGCATGGGCTAAAACATTTATTCATTCATTCTTTCTCTCTTTGCTATGTGCACCAACAATCTTGAAGTTCTGGCGCTACACATCATAGGAGACCAGCAACATAATAGCAGTTGTGATAGAAACTAACTAATATGTATTTTGGCTTTGTGATTGAGCTGCCTTTGTTTGAATTTGGCAAGATGAAATCCTCTAGTTCCAAGTATTGCTTCATCGACTGAGTGCAGCAGTAATGCTGTAAGAAGCTTTGAGATGTTCATGAGCTCAGTATTGCGTTGTTTTTTCCTCACTCATAAATAGTACAATAGATTCAATAAGTTGTTAGTCTTGAGTGTTCATGGAGCAGTCCAGCAGTGCTGGACATTACACCAGTGCAGTGCATGTGTCTCTGCTGTCTTTTAATCTCAGTGTTGAGAGTTCATCTATTTCCAGAATTTCCAGAAGTGTTCAGAATCAGATTGGGGAAATCTCTGTTATACCATGATATACAATACAATTAGTAAAAGTAACACTTAATATTAATCGTATTTAAAGCACTGATTTTCAAGAACTTTTTTTCAATTTCTATAATGGCACAGAAATGAATTGATTTTAAAGGCTTTGACTCCTAAGGGAACTGCAAATTCCATCCTTCTGTCAGATAATAACGTTATTCATTTTCTTTATTGAAGCTTATTGATTTACAATTGCCTGTAGCAGGAGAAGGTATTACTGAATGGACCCTGGATTTAGCACAAGCAAAGTGGAATGTATAATGAAGACAAGGGGAAGAGAAAATCGCGACCGTCTAGCACATTGTAATGGAGTTTAAAATGGTTTAAGTCGCTGCTTCTCTTGGACTGGTATAAATCTAAGTTTTGTACTTCATTAGGCTTTTACTTAATAATTTTTCCATTGTTTTACTACAGTGAATAATATCACTCACACAAAATTCAAAGTTAAGGCTTCAAAGAAAAATTGCAATGGCATGGTCACAAGCAATCAGTACAATTTATTAATAATTTAACAGATTAATGGAATTTTAAATAATATTGAATAAACTGGGGTTGTAAAAGAAACTACAGAGGTTAATTTGCAGTATTTTGAGTATTTACTAGAGGTAATTTATTTGAAGGACAGACAGCACATGAGTTGGATCTGTGGCAGATGAATATGAGAGCTGAAGTTAAGTCTGGACACATATCTCAGAAGGGTTACAGAGATAGCCCAGTCATAATCCCCTGTCCTTTCACAGATTATCCCATAATCCCATCTTTATTCTGCATTCAAATGGCCCACATTCAACATGAGCTCCTACAACACCAAAAGTGTGACAGCCTACAGTTTTATGATGCTGCTTGCTATCTAGTTGCATTTGCTAGTGTACTTTAATTAGACAAATTTGTATTAGAATACTAAATAAAATAGTCTGTGTTTGTGTAATTTAAATTGTGCCACATACAGTTGCTTGAACAAAATTATATACAATGAATTAATGCATACAAATTGCATGTGTAATTGCATCATCCACGACGACACATGTCCATTTACTACCAAAGCAGAGTTGTAGTTTAAGGGTGTGTCCACACTTAGTTGGATTAAAATGTACTCTGGAGCAGGGCCGTAACCACTACAGACATTGGGGGGTATTTGAAGTTCTTGCACTTCACTACGCAGGGCTCTGTATGTTGTTGTTGTTATGATGACAAAAGGTTTTAAAGTCACATTTTTAGACTGGTCTGCCTCAGCAGTCAAACAGCGCTCAATGTCAAAATGATTGAGATGGCCAGTCAAATCAAAGTAGGTGTAGTTTACCAGTCACAGAAGCAGAGTGTAAATTCCAGCATGAAGTGTCAGTTTAACATTCAAAGAAAGTGAGGTAAACCAAACATTTAATCCATGTGAACTGTTTTGCAACAGAAATGTTAAATGACTGACAGTAACATCCAGTGATGCAAACTGCTACTTTTCTCAAATATGGCCATTTTCAATTGAAAATATGCATTTATGTAATTCATATCATTCAGTGTGAAGAGACCAGAAACGTTTCACGTTTTCAACATTTTAGGCATACAAATAAAAGTACATATGTGCATATTTTAATGCAAATTAATACAAATATTATTTGCAAATAGTTTAAAATGATTTCGCAACTAGAATTAGACTTTCCTAGAAGAAAAGGTACGTTTCATTCACTGTTCTGTTTCTATAGGCTTTATAAACAATTGGTCCCCCAATGTTCAAGACAGCTTTGCTCTGGTGCTCTGTTAATGCGGTTCATCTGAATAAGTGTGAGTGAACACTGCCATCCGAACCCTGGTGCCCATCAAACAAGTGGATCAAGACTTATCCACTTCCAGAAAAATCTAGTTCGGTTAGATTGAAATATGAATGCAACACGGACCAAACACATCTAAGCTAACCAAAAACAGGACTTGATGTCATGAGATGTGACCCTAAAAAGGACACAATGCTCAAGCATACCTGGTTCCTCTCATCATAGGCTGCATCCGAAAACTTAATGCTGCCTTCGGAGGAAGCATTCCAAGGTAGGAAGACATCAAGGCACGTCCAAATCCAATTTTAGCTTCACTTCCTGTCTCCTGAGGTTCCTTCATCTGATTGATTTTTGAAGGCAGCATAGATGTATCCTTCACTGCCTTGGACATCCCACAATCCTGTGCATTCTATTCAGTGACACTTGAGCTAGAAAAAAGAAAAATGATGTCTGAAAGTTGCGGTTGCTGGTCAGTTTGTATGTAAATGTACGTTTTTGACCAATATTTCCACTGCCTGCAGAGTCATTGCCTATAAGGCAATCAGCTGCCTAAGTTTTTGGATGTAGCCATAGTCGGGTTGTTGCCCATCACAGTTCGGTACAGGCATCAGAACCACGTCTCCTTGCAGCACATCTTCATTTGTGTGTGTGATGGAGGGATTCCTGCTGCTCCTTTGTGTTTTTTTTTGTTTTTTTGACACATTTTATAAACTTTTTGTGAGTTCTCAGCTAGTAAACATACCATCATATGTACAAGCACATGCAATGGAACGTATCTAGCCAAGCACACCGCATCGTTTTAGATGCTCTGTAAGTTCAGTCACAAAATTTACCTCAAGAAAGCTATTATTATTATTATTATTATTATTATTATTATTATTATTATTAAAAATGACAGTGTGAACGCTAAGCGAACCAGGAGTAAGGCAGTGTGCCCACCAAAGCGTTTTTAGCCAGCTGAGAATATCCACAGAAGTGTTACTGTTATCTCATTTCGCAGACAGTTTGTTTCTGTATTGTTTCTATATAAAATGCAAGCAAAATGTGGCGGTTGGTCAGTGTTGTATTTGTCCTACCCCTCCTCCACAGTGATTGGATGGGTGGGGGAAAAAGTGACCGTGATGAGCGTAGCATTTTACCCCAAATTTAACATTCTTCAACTCTTGGTGACCAGTAAAACACACTTAGTGCTCAGCGTGAAATAGAGGGCCAGTGCCTCATTACCCTGATGCCGTTTTAAAAACGCGGCACTCCCATTGAAAACAATTGGAAAAATATGCTAGCCTCTGGAAAAAAATACTTTGGTGGACTTGGCCTATTTTCTTTTTTTAGTATAGACCAAAAAAATTAAGAGAGTTACAAGTGTCAACACGCCACAATTAATGTAGTGTAGTGCAGAATATCTCACCTTTGGCTTTCGAGGGCCACTGTCCAGCTTCAACCCTGATCAAACTCACCTGAACAAGCTAATCAAGGTGTTTAGGACAACTTGATAATTACAGGCTGGTGAGTTCAAGTGAAATGCACTCTAAAGCTGTGAGCACTTCAGTGTTTTAGCCAAGTATAGTTAAAATGGTGAGTATAGTCATTTTAAATAGAAAAGTTTGGCTCAGACATTTGTTGTAACTTGTTACTCATTTGGCAAGTTGAATGGGAGTCATATGAGAAGGGAAGAAATCTGTCTTTACCACTGGAAGTACCCTGTATCTGTTCCAAGTCATGCTTATGAGACTGACAAATGCTCCATCCACATTTCTAAGATTTGTGTAGCTGCTGTTCTGGCCTGCGCTGAAAAATATGTGTCATCTGTCTTGATGATCTGCTAGTGTTTAGCTGGAACTTTACAGAACAAACCAGAAGCCTCAATAAATTGCTTTTGAAAATGAATGTCACTTTGCACAACAACAAATGTCACTCCTCAGCTATGATAAATACAGCAATGGTGGTCAGTGAGGATCCAGAAAATATCCAGGAATTATGGACTCTTGACATTTTACATATTGTGTCAGGCAAGGTCATTACAGCTTTGTCATCAAGACTTGAGGCTGGGAAACACTGCATGTTTTTCGGCTGTCCCAGACTAAAGATTTCTATTGTGAAACAATTGTGGAGATTTCTGTGATCGTGGCTCATAATCTGTGGTAATACAGTAAGAGAGTTTCAAAGTCGTCAAAGTCTTGCAACAAAAGATAGCCTACAATAATTTTTGACAGTGTCAGAAATTCAGCATGATCGGTGCACAGTGTGTTTGCTGCTACGGCCAAGTCTACTGACTAGCCAAATAAAAATGCTAAATGAAATCAATGCGACATGGCGCTAAAACTTAAAACCGGTATAAACTTAAAACTTAATACCTTCAAAAAACTTAAAAACTTCAACTGCCAAAATGTGCTTCATCATGGTCTTTTTGTGTACTACTAGTGCACGCTATAGAAACTTCTATATTTCTATAGAAACTTGCATCGTAGCCTACAAGTCAATAGGTATCATCATCGCACAGTCTACATGCAGTCGTGCCCAAGTTGAATAGATCCATGTCGCACAGTGTGATTTGTAAGGATTGCTAAAAATCGTGTAGTGTATCCCGGGCTTTAGTGAAAATACAGACAGGTTGTCAGATGCACCCCTATAAGGCTCCAATAGAGGTCATCATTTCCAGATATGTGAAATGTCACAAATGTATTTCACCATTAACCACAGTGTTCTAGTTTCCCGAATACCCTATTTCCCGAATAGGTTGTGGTGTTGTTGTCGGGGTCACTACCCTACTTTTGTAATATCCTCCACCAAATTACAAATTGGTGCATGTTTGTGCATATTTTCACACTTTGAATTCTAACCTTTAGAATACTAATTTACCATACTATGATTTGAGACACACACTAATTCTAATTTCAAATACTAATTAGGATGGATAGTATGTGAATTGGAATGCAGCATTGGAGCCTTACAAATGAGGTTTATTGAGGAATGTTGAGTTGGATCAGGTGTGTTTGATTAGGGAACGTGTTTGATTAGGGAACCACTAGTCTCGGCCTCAGGCGTCACGCCCACGGACCGTTGGCTGAATGTCTGATGCATATGGCACGCTTATCTGGAAACACTTCAGGAGTTTCAAAGTCGTCATCTTATTGGTTGAATTCTACAGGGTATCTGCGAAGACGAGTATGTTGCGCTTTTTAACGGTCCGCCTAGAAACAAATGCTGTAATGCCAAACTCCCTCGTGGAAGAAGAAAGCCGCCGTGTTTACAACTGTGACAACGAGCACTTATCACAATCAACTAAAGGCTGGATTTTCAAAAGTATGTGAAGTTCATGGCTCCATTGTTACAGTAAACTTGCACAACATTCTTGAATTAATAATTTATAGTTTTATAGATTCCTGTTATTGCAGGGACATCGACTTTACATTTTCACGCCCCTAAACATGACACGGAACAAAACAAACTGTGATTGGTTGCTTTACATGTCAGTCAAAGTCTCTTGGGCGGTTCTTGACCAATGAAAGCTACAACAGAGTCCAGACCTTCTGCCATCAGTCTGAAGGTCTGGCTACGAGAGGGAACCACTGACCTAAGGTGCGTCTCAATCAACTCCATAGTTCAGTAGTTAGGTCACTGATTAATCACTGACTGATCTTAATCACAGAAACCTTCCAGGGCACTGAAACATTCGCTCCCTAAAAAGTCCCACAATGCACCGTGAAAATCAGGGTGCATCGATGCTCACAATGTTCCCTTAACGGTAGTTCTGAAGCGCAAAACTTAAATCACGTAAGCCAACTCGCTACACATAACGACACACGATAGATGTAACAACACGTGATAGATTTTATATATAGATTTATAGACTTGTATACATGATGCTAGATGGCTGTCGCACTGTGTTTCTGTTTTGCAGGGCAGTGAAAGGGACCTGAGTGGGTCCAATTCTTGTTACTTCAACAGGCCCAAATGCATTAAAAATGTGCATTCATTCATAAATTGAATATGATTTCAATGTTAGCGAAAGTATCTAAAATTAATACTACATTCTTCTCATTAAATGATTACTTGTCTGTTTTAATGTGTAATGTAGTATGGTTTGTGTGTGTAGTGTGAAATTATTGACATCCTTTGTTTTCAGTTTGAACCACAGTCCCTCAAAATGTCTGTACATTCCCTGAAGCTGAGGTATCATCAGTTTCTGAGCTGGGCTCTTAACCGGTTCATGGAATGAAAACAAGCAAAATGGAAATAAATGTATTTTTAACAGAAAAAAAAAAAAAAAAAAGTTAAATATTTGAATTTGGTAAATAATCAATCATGACCATGCAACCATTCAAATATGGCGAATGTAACATTGATGCATCCAGCGTGAGTGAAATGACCCCGCTCATCATAGGCAAGTCTTTTAAAAATAAAATAAGCGACAGACACTTCCGCATCCTAGACCGTGAACAGCAGTCGTGGTATTTTGGAACCCTCCACCACAAACAAGCAGTGTTGATAAATATATCAACATAAATAATGTCATTATACTTTATTCAGCAGCTGATAAGATATATGGAACAAACAGTCCATAATATACTTAGTTTATTTAGGAAAAAATGTCACTTATGCAGAATTGCAGCAAATGTGCATAATGGTCACTGAGTTGGTAAATTTACAGATGGACCAGTGATTCTGCAAAATGACTGCTTTCTCAAATAAAGCTTAACATATACAAAATAGTGGCAGTGGCGGCTTGCTTTTGCTTGGCCCTCTGTAATTTCATAGCTGGACCACCAATCAGAGAGCTAAAAGTGTTAGGCTTTTTTTTTTTTTTTGCCCTTTCTGAGGGCCTGTAGGGCCCAGATGATTCTCCTCTGATATATACATTTATTTTTCTAATAATTCAACAGCCCAGAGTCAATTATTCCACTTATACTACGGTTACCACACCTCAAAACAGATCAAGTCAAGTCAAGTCACCTTTATTTATATAGCGCTTTTTACAATGCCGATTGTTTCAAAGCATTTTCACAGTGTTAACAGGAGAATAATGCAACAGAATTTGATTCGGCTCTACAGCCGCTCTGGAGAAAACGGTGATGTCATCCAGCTCAGTTCAATTATCATATAGTGTCAATGTGGGCAGATCAGTAATATAGTTGAAATTTAAGTGTCCCCATACATCACAGATAAATATAATCTGTGATGTCTTTCAAGACATTTGTCACGTTTTTGTCCTTAAAACGCTCTTGTGTGTATAGGACTAATTTCTTAATTCCAAAATGTAATTTTAGAGCTAGTAACAGAGGCTTGAGTGTCTGTGTCTGTGAATTACCCAAGTCTGTCTGTCTCTCAACAGTTCGGCAGCAGTGTCTCTAATAGCGGAGTTGTAAGTTTAACTGCTTCAATAACAGGAACGTTAAATTACTACACCTACTGTGAAATGTAGCTTTTCAGTTGCGAAATGATTTTATTGATCTAGTCGTGAGGCAGTGAAATTTGCACTGTCCATGGAGCGGACCTGTTTACATTTCACTGCCGGTTGTATATTCTGTATATAACTGTGTATGTGACAAATAAAACTCTTGAATCTCTTGAATCTTGAATCAGTGCTGACGAGAAGTGTATATGTGTGGGTGCGTTCCATTCGACAGGGTCCCTACGCACTGTTCACTGCTCCCTACTCCCTAAGCATGATATATGAGTTGAAGTGGACTTTGCTTACAATAATTGCTCATTTGGAACGCCCTGCAACGTCATCAAAGAAAGGCAAAGACAGGGGTGCGCAGATTATGATATAACGTAAATTAATATTGTAATTTACTTTCAAATTTAAAACCATATAATAAGCATATACATTTACAAAACATACAATACAATTTACTAAAAAATACAATCAAAACCTTGTCCATTAGTTTACATATACCTATATTGACTATGAACAGATTTAAAGCACGTCATTCAATATGAAAATGCGTTTTGATTTGGTTAACTGTGTATAAATGTATTCTTAATCAATGGTCTTTGTAGCGGTCTCATCTCATTCGCTTTCTTTCCCAAGTGCAGCTGCATAGTAAACATTCCTGAGGTAAATAAAGTAAAATATAAAAAAATGACAGCCCTCAGCTGCTTCGCAACACTTTTAATTTAACATATTCATAAAATATAATATGCGAATGTAACAGTTATTGCCATAACCATTCATAAATACTCTAATTTGTATAATAACTATTCAAATGCATATGTAAACGCCTCCCTTGCAGAACTGTTTAAAAACTCCTCTAACGGCTCTGCTCCATCGTTAGTTCAGATAGGTGATGCGACGCGCAAAGACAGTTGGGTGATTTCTCCACTTCCTGTGAAGTGATGTATCAATGTTCCCTTCTTCCCTACGCTGTTCGCAGTGCCCTTCGAACTGAACAAGTTCACTCCCTTTGGATTGGAATCTCACTTAAGATGGCGGAATACCCTCTGAAGTCCACTTCGCAGTCCACTTATGCAGTGGCGGCGTTTCACAAAAACCTAGGTGTATGGCATGAGTCCTTCTGGCCATGCAACAACAACATTCCCAAATAATCCCATTAGCCTATATCTAAAATGTGGACAAAAATCCACTAAAAGGACCACTAAACAGACTTAACAACAACAACAATAAAAAAAAAAAAATCAATGCAAATACTGAAACAGCCCTATAAGCTTTCACTGTGACCTAACCAAACGCGACACGTGAGGTTTTTTTGTACTAACCAGCCACAACAGCGATTCACAAGTTTTTATTTCTGTGCTGTTGTGGCTGGAACAACATGCAAAATATGACAAGTGTATATTATGTGCTTTATTTAATGTAAATGGAATTTAAAGTGAGTTTGATATAATTTTTCGTGACCTTTATAGATATAGCCTCACTGAAAACAACAATGGATAATTCACCTCTGATCGTGAAAATAAATGAAAGGAAACAACTAGGCTATGTTCGAACTGTCAACTAAAGGTGAACAAACAAGTGCATTCTACGATAAATAAAATGTTTCAGTAACGCAGTATGTATTTTTAACCATGCTAAAATGGTGTAAGATTTGGGAATTCGATATTGTAGGCTACTTATCCATTTTGTTGTCAAAGCAGTCATTGTGCTTGCAGAGAGAGCCCACCCACATGCTCTTCTGATTGGCTGTGACTTTTGATTGATTGATCTCGGGTCGAGTCTGGTTTGCCGCTTGTTGCATCGTGTCTCTGATCTGATCGAGTCTGGTTAGGACACAGAGTTAGGCTGTTTAAATTTTCAAAGCTGCAACAGAACTAAATAGCAGTATCATGAGCTGTTTATTTCCCCTGCTTGTCTGAATGCCAGGGTATGGCAACTGCCATACTCTGCCATACGTAAATGCCGCCCCTACACTTACGGTCGAACGGAACCTGTGTGTCTTTGCTGCATATGTTTCTGCCTGGAACTACTTTTGCTGCACGTTTACTGAAAAATATTTGCATGCCTTAGAATGTTCATCAACCAATCAGAAATAGCATTCAACAGCCCTGTAGTATAAATGTAAATAGTGTGTTTGTGTCTTTTTCTTCTTCTTCTTTCAGATTGAAGTCTTTTATTACAAGTTGGTACTTACCAGGTGCAGATGCAGAGATTTGACATTTTTAACTTTGTCTGTAAATACATAGAAAATAAGCTTTCTGCAAACACTTATTATTTAATATCTTATATCTATATAATGTTGTATATATAAATGAATGACAAATATTTCACATTGGAGTGTTACTTGTAGAAGCTATGAGCCACGTGCTGATCTGCAGTTTCATCCCTGATTAGAGCTGTTAGAACTACATGCGCAACACACACCTGTCCTGCTCTGGCGTGTGCCCACTAAATACCTTCCTAAACACACTTCCTCAGCTGCTGAAGACAACTGCAGATCAGGCTTCCTCTCGCAGCACCCACTTTACAGGATCATAAGAAGTCCATTGTTGCAGCCATGTTCAAATTTCAGGGGTTTATGCTCTGAAATTCCTGTCGTAAAATGCCAAGACATTCAGCAGTTGATTTATTCCAGATTCGTCTTGCCTGTAGTGAATTATATCCATTCTGATAGAGCTTTTGACAAAATACCTTTTGAAATAATACACAGGGGAAAAAGTGATTTGTGGCTTTCTTTTTTTTAAGATGATAAATATAATCTGTTGATGATGATTGAGAAGTTCTAAGCTTTAAGTTTTAGCCCGGCATTCTTTACGATAGCAGGGTTTATCCAGCATTGGCCCCTGGCCTTATGCGTTTGTCCAGTTTGTGCCAGCTTGAGGTGGATAGAGTAGCCAAAAACTTACACAAGAAAAATTACTCATGACCCTCAGCAGTTTTTCCTCATGTTTTTGTTGTGTAAGTAAGGGAATGGTTTTCTCTGTATTTCTGTGCACTGAAATGAGCTGTGTTCTTTTAATTGAGTTTGTTTTAATTGGTTCAAGGATGGAGACTGATGTGTCTCCAGGTTATGAAAAAAATTCTGTGATGAGCAGAGCACTTCTAATGGAGTGATCTGTGTGTTGTCTTCAATATTTTCAGTTAATTGTATTTTATGTTTTCTGACAATTTTACACCAGTGGGACTCATGATCATTTTCATGATCTTGCCCACAAACCCATAGGCCAATCAAACTCTTAATTGTCATCGTGTTTGCATTGATATTTACATTCATATGTGAGCATGTGTGGATGCTAGATCAGTCATGATGTGATTGTTTGTCTCTGCCTGTATGAGTTGCAGGAATCACTCAGGCATGTGTTGTGATCTGGTGGGTTCTGAGCTCTAATGGATAGTAGCAGCTGCTGCTTCTTCATCTCCTCCAGACACAAACCACCATTGTACAAGTTTGCTCTCCCCTTCCAGTACATTCCCTCACTGCTGCCTAGATTGACTCAACTCATTCTCAACTCTACACTCTGAAAATGCTTCAGAGTGAAAAATAAAAGATTTGCAACAATTGAACCCTATTTCCAGAAAAGTTGGGACATTTTGTAAAATTTAATAAAATCAAGAATATGTGATGTGTTTAAAGGTGCTGTATGTAAGAATGACAGCTAGTGGCTGAAATGGGTACTGCAGTCCAAATTCAAAATATTGATTGCCCCGCCCCCCCCTCCTCAGACTCCATGTTCACGTGGGTTGCCAGTTTGAGGACAAACAACAGGAACGAGCACAATTGACTATGGAAGTCAAGGAGACTTACACACTTTGACTTGCACACTTTCTAAGGAGACTTTGTAAGTTGTTGAATTGATTTATCCGCATTTGGGTCAATGACGTGATGCCTAAATTTTCTGTCCAATTGCATTTAAAAAAATATATATTTTATGGAGCGGCTGTTTTTATTTTTGGTTTAAATGCATAAAAAGATACCTCTCCCATGTATGTACTCACTTTCATTTTTCAAAAACATTAGTCATTTGTAATTTTTCTGTTATTTAAAGTGTCAAAATATCATGTGGTGCGACCATCCGGCCATAACTTCTGTTTTGGAAACAGCTTTGAAATTACTCTAAATGTAATCAAATTTATTTTCTTCACTATTTGGCATGATTTCCAAAGTGTTTTGTAATCCTGCACAAAATTGCAAAGCATTTTTTTTTTTTTTTTTTTAATTTATTTCATAATATAGAAACAAACATTGTCCGATGATGTCCATTTTATTAAATATCATGTGGTGCGACCATCAAGAAACTACCAATTTTTGGACTTCATATACCAATTTGCCAAGGACCCATTGAAGCAGCAAGCATGTTTGTAACTCACTCTCAAATTTGGAAAAAAATAACCTTTTTAACGGCTGGTATGCAGTTACCACATTTGAATATCATGTGGTGCGACCTCAAAAAAACAATGAGTATTAAGTTATTTCTACAAATATATATTTTTATTATAAAGTTTAATAGTGACCCTTCCATATAAAATCCCACAGAATCTAGCTTGTTTTGTTTAAGTGGCCAATTCTATGCCTGTAAATTTTGAGTGAATTTAAAAATAGCATGTGGTGCGACCAAATATCATGTGGTGCGACCACTACAGAGTGTTTTCCATGATAGATATATGCCCTAGATTGGCAGGTTTTGTGCTTTTATATTCAATTGATGGTTTATATATGTAAAGTACTTTTATTTTAGTATTATTTGGAATAGATTTTTATCCAATTTAGGTCATTTACAAACATTTCAGACAGTTTATTTTTAATATTTGTACACTGAGAAATAAATAAATAAAATAATATATAAAGATATAATAAATAAAGAGTATTAATTACATTTTCGTAATTATGCATTTATTAGTAATTTATTTATTTATTTATAACTGTTTACTATTGTCTATTTTAACAGATGCCACTGCCAAGCAAAGAAAAAAAAAAACGCTCGCCATAGGCAGGGATGCAGTGTATTAACTCTGACCCTGCAGCAAGAGCAGAGTATTTTGCCAGGAGAATAGGAAGGTGTGTTTAAAAAAAAAAATCAGCAGCATGATGATTATCAAGTTTAATTAAATGTTTGTTCACAAGAAGGCCACAAGTGTGACCCTGGACCCCTGCCTTTAAAGTTGTTCAAATGAATTCCTTAGCAATGCATATTACTGCTAATAATACATTTTTCATATTCTTATATACTCACCTAAAGGATTATTAGGAACACCTGTTCAGTTTCTCATTAATACAATTATCTAATCAACCAATCACATGGCAGTTGCTTCAATGCATTAGGGGTGTGGTCCTGGTCAAGACAATCTCCTGAACTCCAAACTGAATGTCAGAATGGGAAAGAAAGGTGATTTAAGCAATTTTGAGCGTGGCACGGTTGTTGGTGCCAGACGGGCTGGTCTGAGTATTTCATAATCTGATCAGTTACTGGGATTTTCACGCACAACCATTTCTAGGGTTTACAAAGAATGGTGTGAAAAGGGAAAAACATCCAGTATGCAGCAGTCCTGTGGGCGAAAATGCCTTGTTGATGCTAGAGGTCAGAGGAGAATGGGCCGACTGATTCAAGCTGATAGAAGTGCAACTTTGACTGAAATAACCACTCGCTACAACCGAGGTATGCAGCAAAGCATTTGTGAAGCCACAACACGCACAACCTTGAGGCGGATGGGCTACAACAGCAGAAGACCCCACCGGGTACCACTCATCTCCACTACAAATAGGAAAAAGAGGCTACAATTTGCACGAGCTCACCAAAATTGGACAGTTGAAGACTGGAAAAATTTTGCCTGGTCTGATGAGTCTCGATTTCTGTTGAGACATTCAGATAGTAGAGTCAGAATTTGTAAACAGAATGAGAACATGGATCCATCATGCCTTGTTACCACTGTGCAGGCTGGTGGTGGTGGTGTAATGGTGTGGGGGATGTTTTCTTGGCACACTTTAGGACCCTTAGTGCCAATTGGGCATCGTTTAAATGCCACGGCCTACCTGAGCATTGTTTCTGACCATGTCCATCCCTTTATGACCACCATGTACCCATTCTCTGATGGCTACTTCCAGCAGGATAATGCACCATGTCACAAAGCTTGAATCATTTCAAATTGGTTTCTTGAACATGACAATGAGTTCAGTGTACTAAAATGGCCCCCACAGTCACCAGATCTCAACCCAATAGAGCATCTTTGGGATGTGGTGGAACGGGAGCTTCATGCCCTGGACGTGCATCCCACAAATCTCCATCAACTGCAAGATGCTATCCTATCAATATGGGCCAACATCTCTAAAGAATGCTTTTAGCACCTTGTTGAATCAATGCCACGTAGAATTAAGGCAGTTCTGAAGGCGAAAGGGGGTCAAACACAGTATTAGTATGGTGTTCCTAATAATCCTTTAGGTGAGTGTATATAGGAAATTTACAAAATATCTTCATGGAACTTGATCTTTACTTATTATCCTAATGATTTTTGGCATAAAAGAAAAATCTATCATTTTGACCCATTGTTGGCTATTGCCACAAATATACCCGTGAGACTTGTGACTGGTTTTGTGCGCCAGGGTCACAAATGTGCATTTATTTAAAACTGTTCATGACAAGGAATATTACATGATTATACATGGTTCTGATCAAAATTAAATCAAAATGATTATTTTTCCATCGTCTCCGTTGTCAAGTTAAATGAAATGTTGCACTTGTTTGCAATTTGATTTTTTATATATATATATATATATATATATATATATATATATATATATATATATATATATATATATATATATATATATATATATATATATATATAAATATATATATATATATATATATATATATATATATATATATATTTATATATATAATAAATAAATTGTTTGTGTCCAGTTTCCCCATTTAGCCAGGTATAGGCAAAACGCTACCTTGGAGTCCCAGCAACATTGTAATTTTCATAACTTGTTCCTTGTTACGAAATAAAAATCTCTCACCTCAGAAAACCGCTTTCGTGTCCTGTCAGCCATTATACTGTGCTCATAGCACACGCTCTTGTATCTTTTCATAAAGCGCAAGAGAAAATATGAGAAACGTTACGATGACAATTCGTAAGTCATGAAATAAAAGTAAAGTACCAATAAATCACGTAACTGGTTCGACGTGTGTTCGCTGGGAAGGATTTGCATGCAGGTATGATGTTCATTCTGATCATTAGGAGCAGTTTTCATGTTTCATTAACAGTTCATGGTGTATTGTGTATTCACCATGGTAACTGTTGTTTCCATAACCCTAAAATGCCACTTTTTTAATTGATGTTAGTTTGTTTATTTTTAAATTAGTGTGGTGTACGTTATTGTATTAACAAAAACTGCTATTTAATTTATAGGCCTATTTATTCATCAGTATTAGTCATATTCATACAATTTAACGTTAAGTTAAAATTGGCTAAAGTGGAAAATTACTTGTGTGTGTGTGTCTTCAATTTTTATGAAATAAATGTGCTTGTTTTTTTAAACATTATGGTAAATAGTAAAATTTGATTATTTATAGTCTACAGTGGAGGCAGTTTAATCAGGTATGCTAACTGCTCTATAGAAAACATGAAGCCAATGTATAAAGTTAATTAATATACAGTTAATAAGTTAAATTGGCCTATAAGTTCAATTATATGTTGTTTTTATTAACACTAAATTCACTTTTAGCTTATTATTGCTGGTGCCCTGCCATGAACCCTGACTCCACAGCAAACAGAACCGAACCGAACCATGGCTCCAAAACCGTGACATGAACCGAACCGTGGCATAGGTGTATCGTTACACCTCCTACTGAGAAGGAAATAAATTAATTTTAAGATAAATCACGGTCGCACCGCATGACATTTTTTAAGGCCACAGCCAATTCATCTAGATATACAGTAAAATCATAAACAGTAAAATCACTTAATTTGAAATTTTAATATGAATTTATGTGTACACAACATTCTTAATGTTTGAACAATTGCAATAGATATTATTATTTTTTGTATTTTAAAATTGGCCAGTTGAAAATCCTTATACGTCACTGACCCATTTATGTGCTTCCATTCATTTGAGATTTTCAGATGGATGCAGATGTCAGGTAGAATCTGCGATCTCTGACTCAGTTTGTTCATTAGCATCCATGGCAGCAATACACTGTTTTCCGCCAACTGGCAACCTGTGGTGTCTAAATACTATTGGGTAAACTGGCAACATGTGTTATCGCACAGACCAAAACAAAAACAGACATTCCGAAACGGAACACACATTTCAAAGTAGAATAACTGGCTGTAGCATTGTTTTTCAGAGAAACAAGTATCAACATAGCATGTTTTCTAAATATCTGCAAACATAATAGTATTTTTATGCTTTAATACAGTCAAAAACTTACAAACCCGATTCAAAAAAAGTTGGAACACTGTACAAATTGTGAATAAAAAAGGAATGCAATAATTTACAAATCTCATAAACTTATATTTTATTCACAATAGAATACAGATAACATATCAAATATTGAAAGTGAGACATTTTGAAATGTCATGCCAAATATTGGCTCAGTTTGTATTTCATGAGAGCTACACATTCCAAAAAAGTTGGGACAGGTACCAATAAGAGGCCGGAAAAGTTAAATGTACATATAAGGAACAGCTGGAGGACCAATTTGCAACTTATTAGGTCAATTGGCGACATGATTGGGTATAAAAAGAGCCTCTCAGAGTGGCAGTGTCTCTCAGAAGTCAAGATGGGCAGAGGATCACCAATTCCCCAATGCTGCGGCAAAAATAGTGGAGCAATATCAGAAAGGAGTTTCTCAGAGAAAAATTGCAAAGAGTTTGAAGTTATCATCATCTACAGTGCATACTATCATCCAAAGATTCAGAGAATCTGGAACAATCTCTGTGCGTATGGTCAAGGCCGAAAACCATACTGGATGCCCGTGATCTTGGGCCCTTAGACGGTACTGGAATGCTCCACATACAGGAATGCTACTGTAATGGAAATCACAACATGGGCTCAGGAATACTTCCAGAAAACAAAAACAAAATATTGGAGAGGGTTGCAACACACTCCAAAAAAAGTTGGTACAGAGGCAAAATAAAAGTGAAAAGCTTATAGAATATCCAAGTTAAACTGTTTTGAAACCGTCCACAATGAGCAGGTGAATAATTGTGATATAAAAGGAGCATCCACCAAAGGTAAGCAAAGATGGGTCATGGGTCATGGCTCATCACTTTGTGCCAAACATCATGAGAGAATTTTTCAAACAATTTAAAAACCACATTTCTCAATGCAACACTGAAATAATTTAGGTCTTTCACTGTCTACCATATATAATATTGTGAAAAGATTCAGGGAATCCAGAGAAATCTCAGTACATGTAGGGCAAGGCAGGAAACCTCTGTTGATTGTGCGTGACCTTCAAGCCCTCATACGGCATTGCATGAGAAACCATCATGTTTACATGGCTGTGTTAAATACAGCCACATGTGCTCAGGAGTACTTTGGAAAACCGTTGTCACTTAACACAGTCTGCCGCTGCATCAAGAAATGCCACTTGAATCTCTGTTATCGACTCTCATGAAAAGGAGAATCAGACAACGACCATGTTATATCAGGCGAGATTGGGTAAAAATTCCACTTGCAAAGCTTCAAATTCTAAATTTGTTTATACTTACAAAATACAAATTAAGTTGATCAGTGAAAATATCTGAAATCTTTTCTTTGTACTTTTTTCTGTTGAAAAATGAACAAATCACAGATTATTGATTTAATTGCATTTTACAAAATGTCCCAACTTTTCTGGAAATGGGGTTGTAGTGTAAAATGAAAGGCAGGTCAGTATTGCTATAATGAGACTTTTATGATATGCTACGTTTGTAGAGGTGGCTGTGGTGGACATGCCACAGTATTTCAGAGCCATTTCATTTTGGTGCTGTAGACAGGTGTTTCTCAAACCTGTTCTGGGACCCTGACTACTTCACATATAGGTCTCCCTCATCTAACACACCTGATTCAACTCACCAGCGCATTAGTAGAGACTGAATGATTTGAATTGGGTGTGTCCGACGAGGGAGTCATACAGACTGTACAGTGGTGGCGGTCCCAGGACAGGTTTGACTGCTGTAGACTGTTGATCTGGTTTTTGTTATTATGTTAGTGTGTGTACAGTGACCGTCTCCAGGTGGCAGTGTTGTACAAGAATGAATTTAAACAGTCTCACTAGGATTGGATCTCCCCAAGTTGCCCATATGGCTGTGCCAATCACAGTTAGCAGCAGGGATCAAGGTTTTCTGGTATCTGCAACTATACAGTTTTGGGGACAAAAGCATATTTCTCCATTGATGGCCAAAAGTATCTGTGTATTCTGACTGCAAATTCTTGTTGCTAATATTTCTTTATACACTATATATGATCATAAGTCATGATAACTTAAAATAATTTAAGCTATTTTGTAAAAGTTATATGAGATTCAACTTGATCTTTTTTTTTATCAATTTAATATAATTTAAGCTGAAAAGACTTGTACAGCAAATTTGATTATTCTTTAAAAATTAAGGCAGCAACTGAACTTAAATTTTCAAGATGAAATAGGTGGAATTTTTAAACAGTGTATTATAGTACTAATTAAGTAATATAATCATTTGTTTTTAGTTTGAATATTAACCAGTCCTAACAAGACTACATAAACTTAGTTTACATATGGAAGGAATTTGTCAGATAGGACATTATCAGGCAGTGACAAATGGCAGAATGTTAGGTTGCATTTCCATTTAATAATTTTGCATATACTTTTTTGCCAAAGTTACTTAAAATTGAGAAATATTACAACATAACGAATTAATCATTATGTGACAGTAACATTAGAGGTGCTGCAGTGCATCAAACTTGGCCAGAATAGTACAAGCTCAAACTGAAATGTTACTATTAAACAAGCAAGTAAACAATGATAAAAGCTATAATGACCCATTCATAATTGTATTGATGGCTGATGTATTAATGACAGTCACAACCAGAGTTGGGGAAAGTTACTTTTAAAAGTAATGCATTACATTTAGGGCTGTGTGATTTAATCATGAGCACAATTTTTCGTCCTGTCCCCTCAGTGTGGAGTATGAATGCAGCATCCCTAAATCAGAGTCAAGTCAAGTCACCTTTATTTATATAGTGTTTTTTACAATGCAGATTGTTTCAAAGAAGTTTCACAGAGTTAACAGGAAAATAATGCAACAGAATTTAATTCGGCTGTACAGCCGCTCTGGGAAAAAAACAGTGATGTCATCCAGCTCAGTTCAATTATCATATAGTGTCAATGCGGGCAGATCAGTAATATAGTTGAATATTTAGTGTCCCCAACTAAGCAAGCCAAAGGCAAAAGAGGCAAGGAACAAAAACTCCATCATGACATAATGGAGAAAAAAAAATGTGGGAAAAACCAGGCTCACTCGGGGTGCCAGTCTTCGCTGGCCAACGAACAAACAGTGTATGATTATGAATCAGGCAAATATTACAAGTCAGAAGTCAGATTAGATCGGAACATTCAGAATATTTGTCCAGTTCCATCTGTTGAAGATCGGAGTCAACACATAGGAGACAGGTTTGTTGAGGATCAGCGCCATTGGATGTTGTGACGATGAGGCCTTCACAGGGGAGAGTCTAGTTGACAGTCTCTGCTGACACTTCAGGGATGTGCTGGTCATGTCCAGGTGCAGGTCCACCATCTGGTCTGGATACGGCCCAGATCCGACTAACTACAGTAAACCTTGGGATAAGCAGAGAGACTAATATTAGCGTAGATGCCATTCTTTTTATGATGTATCGAGTACATCAGGTGTTTTGGGAAGTGTTCCCGGTTCCGGCTGACCTAGTTAATGCAGCCTAAATCAATCATTTAAACATGAATAATAGATTTGGATAATAGAAATTGATAATGCTCTATGTGTATGCCACAGTAAAGAGATGTGTTTTTAGTCTGGATTTAAAAAGGGTGTGTCTGCTTCCTGAACAATGCTAGGAAGACTGTTCCAGAGTTTAGGTGCTAAATAGGAAAAGGATCGACCGCCTGCAGTTGATTTTGATATTCTAGGTATTATCAATTGGCCAGAGTTTTGAGATCGCAATAGACGTGAGTATAATGCGTTAAAGGGTTAGTTCACCCAAAAATGAAAATTAGACCATGATTTATTTACCCTCAAGTCATCCTAGGTGTACATGACATTCTTCTTTCAGACGAATAAAATATAAAAAGTTATATTAAAAAAGTCCTGGCTAATCCAAGCATTATAATGGCAGTGAATTGTTGTCTCGTTTATGAAGTCCATAAAAGTGTATCTATCCATCATATAACTGCTCCACACGGCTCCGGGGGGTTAATAAAGGCCTTCTGAAGCTAAGTGGCACGTTTGTTCCTCAACAAACATTTGTTTCTCATGGTCTGAGAGTCCTTCAGGTGTCTTTTTGGCTTCCGTCTGGCAACTCTACCATATAGGCCTGGTTGGTGGCATGCTGCAGCGATTGTTTTTCTTCTGGAAGGTTCGCCTCTCTCCACAGAGAAATGCTGGAGCTCTGTCAGAGTGACCATCGGGTTCTTGGTCACCTCCCTGACTAAGGCCCTTCTCCTCCGATCGCTCAGTTTGGCCGGGCGGCCAGCTCTGGGAAAAGTCCTGGTGGTTCCAAACTTCTTCCATTAATGGATGATGGAGGCCACTGTACTCATTGGGACCTTTAATGCTGCAGAAATGTTTCTGTACCCTTCCCCAGATCTGTACTTTGACACAATCCTGTCTCAGAGGTCTACAGACAATTCCTTGGACTTCATGGATTGGTGTGTGCTCTGACATGCACTTTAACTGTGGGACCTTATATGGACCGGTGTATAGGTGTTCTTGTTTCGAGTTTGTTTTTTTAATCTCTTTTTCTGTTCTGTTCATTTCTGTGTTTATAGGTCAGCTTTCTAGGTTGTTAATTAGTTTTGTCATCCTCCGTTCCCTGCCTGTTTGTCTCCATGGTTACTGATCAGTTTAGTTCTGTTCAGGTGTGTCTAGTTAATTTGCCCCCTTTTGTTTGCTGCGTATTTAAGCCCTGTGTTTAGTACTGTTCAGTTGTCTGTTATTGTTGTGTTTAAGACAGAGTCCTGCACACGGGCGGGTACCCACTTATATTTGATGTAATGGGTGGAATAATATTTACATGTCGGGTGCGGTGCGGGTGCGGGTCAGACATACGATAGGCAGGGGTGGGCTGCGGGTCCAATAGCC
The DNA here is from genome assembly GCA_018749465.1 of Paracanthobrama guichenoti. NCBI lineage: Eukaryota > Metazoa > Chordata > Actinopteri > Cypriniformes > Gobionidae > Paracanthobrama > Paracanthobrama guichenoti. Next base: position 2,046,605 of record CM031952.1, on the reverse strand, counting down.
AAGATTATTTAGACTCAATCCGGTACGCAGTGATAGGCAGATGCTTCCAAAAATGCTTCTGCACACTGCCAGTCGGGCTGCATCTGATTGACAGCTATAGTGACTTTGCTTGCTTTCTGTATTTAATCTATTCACAGTGTGAATAAAAGTTTTAGCCTATTTTTCAGGCTGGTAAAAAGAGGACCAATGGTCACATATACACTGCAGAGTTTCAGAAGAGCGGCGTTTAAATGCAGTTTACACAACAGATGTCTCTCTCTCTCTCTTTCTCTCTCTCTCTCTCTCTCTCTCTCTCTCTCTCTCTCTCTCTCTCTCTCTCTCTCTCTCTCTCTCTCTCTCTCTCTTTTTCTTCTGATGAGCTGTGTGTCTATTAAGTGATCTCGTATGAACTCATAATGCGTAATGTTTATACTTGCGTTACATGAAAAAAATAAAAAAATAAATGTTTTTTGTCTACTTCGTGTGGGAAATATACACTCACCTAAAGGAAATAATTAATTTCTCATTAATGCAATTATCTAATCAACCAATCACATGGTAGTTGCTTCAATGCATTTAGGGGTGTGGTCCTGGTCAAGACAATCTCCTGAACTCCAAACTGAATGTCAGAATGGGAAAGAAAGGTGATTTAAGCAATTTTGAGTGTGGCATGGTTGTTGGTGCCAGACGGGCCGGTCTGAGTATTTCACAATCTGCTCAGTTACTGGGATTTTCACGCACAACCATTTCTAGGGTTTACAAAGAATGGTGTGAAAAGGGAAAAACATCCAGTATGCGGCAGTCCTGTGGGCGAAAATGCCTTGTTGATGCTAGAGGTCAGAGGAGAATGGGCCGACTGATTCAAGCTGATAGAACAACGTTGACTGAAATAACCACTCGTTACAACCGAGGTATGCAGCAAAGCATTTGTAAAGGCACAACACGCACAACCTTGAGGCGGATGGGCTACAACAGCAGAAGACCCCACTGGGTACCACTCATCTCCACTACAAATAGGAAAAAGAGGCTAGAATTTGCACAAGCTCACCAAAATTGGACAGTTGAAGACTGGAAAAATGTTGCCTGGTCTGATGAGTCTCAATTTCTGTTGAGACATTCAGATGGTAGAGTCAGAATTTGGCGTAAACAGAATGAGAACATAGATCCATCATGCCTTGTTACCACTGTGCAGGCTGGTGGTGGTGGTGTAATGGTGTGGGGGATGTTTTCTTGGCACACTTTAGGCCCCTTAGTGCCAATTGGGCATCGTTTAAATGCCACGGCCTACCTGAGCATTGTTTCTGACCATGTCCATCCTTTTGACCACCGTGTACCCATTCTCTGATGGCTACTTCCAGCAAGATAATGCACCATGTCACAAAGCTCGAATCATTTCAAATTGGTTTCTTGAACATGACAATGAGTTCACTGTACTAAAATGGCCCCCACAGTCACCAGATCTCAACCCAATAGAGCATCTTTGGGATGTGGTGGAACGGGAGTTTCGTGCCCTGGATGTGCATCCCACAAATCTCCATCAACTGCAAGATGCTATCCTATCAATATGGGCCAACATTTCTAAAGAATGCTTTCAGCACCTTGTTGAATCAATGCCACGTAGAATTAAGGCAGTTCTGAAGGCGAAAGGGGGTCAAACACAGTATTAGTATGGTGTTCCTAATAATCCTTTAGGTGAGTGTAATGTGGGTGCCGGTCGGGTCGTGGTTTTCATTTCAAGCGGGTCAGGTACGGAATTAAATGAGTGTTTCTGTCAGATATCAGGTCGGGTGTGCAGTTAATAAAACGGGTGTGGGGCGGGTGCGGGTTTATCAAAAAGGACACGTGCAGCACTCTGGTTTAAGCTTGGCTGACCTGTTCCTGAACGTTTGAGTTTGTCTCTTAGAGTTTTGTTCTTGAAAATAAATTTAAGCTGCTGCAATTAGATCCTATCACCTCTTCTTTGCAATCCAGCTGTGACAGGCATAAAGAAATAACCGACACCATCTTGTATGATTTATGGAAAGATATGGTGCCTGCAAATACCTTTAATAAAGCGGGGCCCTTGCTTCAAAAGCTATAACAAAACATAATTTTTTCTTTAAATGGTTACATTAACAAACACGATTATATAATTTTTTTATTAAAGTGGAAATCAGTTTACTAAATAATGTAATCTTAACTGACTCCTTCATTTGCACTTTAAAATCTAAATCGCAATATTGATAAAAAATTGTGATAGTATTTTTTTGTCCATATCGCACAGCACTAATTACAAAATTGCATTACTCCTAAAAAAGTAGCTAATTGCATTACTTTTTATGAAAGCCCCTTTTCTCACCCGTACTGGGCTTGCTTGTTTTTTAATAACTTATTTATGATTAAATTATTTAAACAAACCATTTAGCTGTGCTGCCATTCTAGATTGTAGAAGAATAGGATGCAGGAGAAGGATCAACACTCTTGCTTCAGCAATAAAAAATTAAACACAAATGTGATGTTTTTGCTTAATTGTGTGGTTGAATTGGATAAGGAGCAAACCTTGCATTACTTAGTTGAAAAAGTAACTCTGATATTTTGTTTAAAAGCCCCAACACTGAATACAACACATACATAATAAAGTATTTATGAGCTTCTTGTTATCATAAATATTATGGAGAGCTTTTGGGACTATCTTTCTATAGTCCCAATATATATTTTTTCAATAACATCAGTTTAAGTTTTCGATAATACAGCACTACAGCTACTCCCTGTTTTAGATTGATTGATTACTCTTGGTGGGTTTGTTCAGTACTGGTTTGGTTGAACACAATTTACAATTGCAAGCAAGAACTATCAACAGGAAATGTTGAACATCCCACCAGCCTCTCAGCATAAACAATGATCTCATTGAAGCTCCATTAGTCTTTCCATCAGAAGGTGTCTCTTAGATAAGCTTCCTAAGGGTGACATACTAATGTTAGTGTGCACTCTGTTTAGTATGAAACATTGTACTATTCCAACACTTTGTTTACAAATAACTTTTGCTATTAATTGTGTAATCCTGACATATAGTAAATCTAATGCTGGTTCTACATTTATGAGTAGAGAATAGAGGGATGGTTTGATTCACTGGATTAATCAGTGTTGGGAAAACTATTTTTAACTGAGGCTTGCTAAACTGCAAGTTTAAATTAACAATTAGTTCATATTTATTTTGTATTTGTTTAGTGATTTTCACAATTTATATTGTTTAACAGTAGACAAACAGAAAAATACTTTGAGTGATGACTTTTACCTGAATTCAAATTTTATAGGATGGGTGAAATTTCGAAAGAGGTGATGTAGACCTGAAAAAGACTCAAAAAGACCTTGTGCAGTGTCATCATGTGTATGTTTACATCTTATGAATGTGCATGTTTATTTACATCTCACGTCTTGCAAACTTGTTAGCAGAGGAGACTGAAAATTTACAAAATATTGTAAACAGATATATTACAGATATATCTTGTGACAGATATATTAGCTTTCTTTTCACCCTTTGGTGAGGGACTTCTATAGGTATCTGAAGGTTGTAGCTTAGAATGCTCCCTTTGGTAGGCTTCTCCCTTAGATCAGGTAAGATATGCTTGACATAGCTGAGGCTATGTTGGGTATTTCCCCCTTAGAACTCTGCTCTTGGGGCCGTATAGGGCTTAGGCCTGTCCCACAAGGAAGGGTGGAAGGTGTAACAGCCAGGACTTCCCTTGCTGTAGAGCACAGAAGTTCTTTCCAGGTATATTGGCTTAGGGTGTAGCGCCACCATATGAGCCACATGGGATGTGCCCATGGGGTTGACACACTTCTGAATCTGGCTGAGTAATCTGTAGAGTCAATTTATGATATGCCCACTATGTTTATGCATATTCCTGGCTTAGTGCGGCAGGCATTCCCTCAGCATCACATAGTAAGTATTGGTTCCCATAGTGTCAATACCAAGATGCAGCGTCAAAGTTCCACTTTGACTCAGGTCTTATTGCCGTATGTAACTGTTGATGACGTAACTCAGATGCCATTTTACGTTCACAGGCGTTCTGCGTGTGACATGGACAGCCATTTGCCAATGATTATTAGTGTTTGTTTACACATGCCTCAGACATCGGTCACATTTCCCCATAGCATCAATACCAAGACGTAGTGTCTCATTCCCCTTCACAGTGGGGTTACAGTAGTAACCTGAGCTGTTCCTGAGTGTCAGTGCAGTTAAATCAGTAATATTGCTGAATATTAAGTGTCCCCAACTAAGCAAGCCAAAGGCAACAGTGGCAAGAACCCAAACTCCATCAGGTGACAGAATGGAGAAAAAACCTTAGAGAAACCTCTGTCGGGGAGGCCAGTTCTCCTCTGTCTTAGATGAACGAATACGGTGTGAAAAATCGATTGGGATATGTCACACGGGCATTAGGTGGGAAGGATCAGTGGCCTTAAGCATGATGAAAGTTCTTCTTGTTAAAACTGCGTTTAGGTCCCAGCTGGTCCTGGCATGACACATTCATAGCTGGCCATAGGGATCTGTGCAGAGAGCTCATCTAGTCACTGAGGATCTGTCCCAAGGGCTTGTTTCGTCAAGGTCTTTGCTAGCCATGAACGTTGTTGTGGTTGTTCCATCAGTAAAATATTACTTCCATTCCGCTCCTCTCACATACTCTGTTCTCTAAATACTCACTTGAATATCTCCTGCTCAATGCATTTCTTAATTTCATTCTACTTTCTTAAATTCTAATACTATATTAGCCTCCATTACTGTGGAAATGTTTCTGAGAACACAATCGAATATGGGTTCTGAATATCAAAATTCTTCTTTTTTTTTTTTCTTCTTCAAAGCATTAAGTAAATGCAATGCCAACCTCTGGCGTAGTATGTGAGTTTTTATGTAAGTGTGATCAGACCTCTATCTGTTCAAACTGGAAACCCATTTAAACAGAAGGTGCTATCTGGCTATGAAACATCTGAAACGTGTTAATGCCAGGCTGGAAACTCTGAAAGCAGCACATGTCCTGGGCAGGAGTAATCAGTAACTCATGCCCTAATGGACCAGTGCTGTGTTGACATGCAACACAACATTGCTAATGTGCATATCAACTCAAAGTCTCTCTCCTTCTGCATATGGCAGCTGTGGATGCATTGGACTTCTCAGGCGCTTCATTCCCTAAAGTCTTTGCGGTTTTTGATGTTAAATGAGGGCTGTGCAGCTGTAAGTACACACTGCACATTATCCCTGTGGTAAATACTTCATCCATGTGCCTCAGAACAGCCCTGAAAATGAACAATTGTTTGATTTGCATCTACAGTTAATGGTTTGCTTTTTCTGCTGTCTGAAGGAAGATCTGAAAACAGCTGAAACATTTACATTACTATAAATGATTGTAGTACGCTGACTTTTTTTTAAGGGCCAAGCACCGAAGGTGTGGAGGCACCTATTGAAATCGTTAGATTTCTCATTATTATTATTTCGCCATTGGAGTCTATAGCAGCACATAGAAACGCTTGCGGGAAATTTGTGAAATTCCGTAAACTGATAGAGGTCAGTACCAATAGTAACCGCACCAAATTTGTAGTCTCTAACTAATTTCCTCTATCGCCACCACCTGTCCAAAGTTTCACTCATATTTATGCTAATAACTTTTGAAACATAATGGCTAGAAACAAAATTATTTATTCCTTTGATTCCTTGGCTAAAGCCGATTCGATTGCACCCTATGCCATAATTTTCCATTATGTAAATTTTCCCTCCATTTAGAATTTTCTGAAAAACCTACTTTTTCGAACTCCTCCTAGGCCGTTGCTCCGATTTTGATGAAATTTGAACATCATCAGACCATGCTGACAAAAGGTTATGGAATTCAAGTTGACTCGTCAAACCGTTTTTGATAAACGTTTATATTTAATAATTATCTACTGTAGTATCTATATAGTATTTATTATTTTGAATTAGCTTCAGTTCTATTTAGCTTTAATTTAATTTATTTTATTTCAGGTTTAGTTTTAGTAATTTTAGTACTTCAGCTTAAAAAGTTAGTTAATACATTTTGCATGGTAATTAATATTTTCATTTAAGTTTATCATCTTTATTCCATATTTATTTCAATTACAGAAAACAATTTTTAATGGTTTTTGTTAACAATAACTACACTGGGTTACACTTTATTTTAAGGTGTAATTAACAGTGTAATTATACATTTAAGTACTGAGTAATATTAATTAACTACATGTATTTAATATAAGGCTAGATTTATAGTTATTATTATACTAACTACATGTAACTATAGTAACTAACGTGTAACAAGGACAGTGTAAAATAAAGTGCTACCAAACACTCTAAGCATATGGTGTAAGTGTAACGATGCTGTACTGGCCTCATATAACTCATTTAGATCAGCTGAAACACTAAAATATCTGTTCTAAGATCAGCACTCCTTTCGTGGCATCGGCTCATGTACATGCATATCTGTTGCTCAGTGCTTCCAGCAGAGAGCACTGTCTTCTCTTACTAACACTTCTGATCTAAAGCCATACCAAGGTTTGCTTATGAATACAAATGGGCCTCAATCTTTAGAGATGTTTGAACCTACAAACATATCCACACAAACTTTCTCAAAGAAAAAATGTCTGTACAGAGATATTGAGAAGAGTTTGCTATTTAAAGCACACATAGCATGATTGTTATTCACAGCACACAATAGGTGCAGTGCAGTGGAAATGTCCAGAACCAATCTTGACCGATATCACTGTGACGTTCGCAACAAGAGTACATGGAGAGAGCTGCTTGTTTGACCTTCTTTCATACAGATCTATTTAAAACAGATGATATTGGTGGAGATGTGTTCAGTGAATGCCCTCTAATCTGCTGTTTCACCCACGTCTCCAGGCAAAAGAATGGAAACACCCTTCAGTCCTATCAGGAAGAAAAATAATGAACTCAAGCTTTCTGATGTCTCTATAAATAGATGCTACAGGCCGTAAAAACAGAAAATGCTGTTTTTGGATCGAGGAGGAGGAAGAGGAGGGTGAGGGCAGCGCAGGGCAGGGCAGGGCAGGGTAGGATTGTGGAAGCCAGGGTCCTGGATCCCTATAGGAGTTAATACGAATAAAAAGTTAAAATTGGGGGTTCCTTTCTTTTTTATTGAAATCCTGACATGAGTTTTTCTACACTTAAATCTCTGTTGCATTTACACACAAGCAGGCATTTTATAGGTTATGCATGAATCCAAGTCCATGAAATCATTTACTATAACGGAATCAGTTTGATTCCTCTCCTGTTATACATCCACTAGAATAGGGTTGCAATTTTAGTTGATGGCAAAAGGCTAAATTAATGTATGTCAGAGTGGATTTGAATCTAGGATGGTTTATATCAGGATCGAATGGGCAGTTACTTTAAGGGTGTTTATTAAAATGTTACTGTTTACTGCTAAGGCTCTATTAGGCAAATTGCTTCCATACATCTGTAGTCTTTTATCATACTGTACTTGTACTTATAAACCCAGATCATCTTATAAATTACTTTTAGTTGTGCCTAGATCATATTCTGAGTTTGGCAAAACTGCCTTTTTCTCTTATGCTCCTAGGCTTTGGAATGAATTGCAGAGTATTCTGATGCTAGAAGTGCTCCCATCTTTTAAATATTCTTAGAAACCTTTCAGAGGTTTATTTGAAAAAATTGTTCATGTTTTACTTAATGTTATATTTCATGTTTATATATAATATGATTTTTTTGTTTGTTTTTGTTTTTTTGTCATTATTAAGAACTGTAATTTTATTAATTAATTTTATTGGAGTGTCCAGCACAATTATATGAGTGGACTGATATTATATAAGGACTGGACTTTTTGTATTTTTCGTTTTGTGTGACTTTAGATTTATTTTATTTTTGTTGTGATACTTTGTGCTGCCATTTTGGCCAGGACTCCCTGGTAGAAGAGATTTATATCTCAATGGGATTATGTCCTAGTAAAATAAAAGATACATAAAAAAATAAATAAATGCTCCATTTCCAGGATTTAGGTTTGTTTGGTTGTCTTTCATCTTATATTGTCATCAGGGAGGGTTGTAAGTGAAGCACTGAAGTTAATCTGAAGATTACTGGATGTTTCCTCAGGGTAAGTGGGTTTGTTTGAAGGTCATATCCTGTTGTAAGTCACCCATCCGCCTCTTCTGTAGCTTAGTAATACACACATTGCCATCTCATGATGAGAAAGCGCAGGTGGTGGGCTTTAATCTGTTTGGCTGCCTTCTTCTGTTGTTTACGTTTGTCTACGTCAAGTTTCAAGAGGATGTACGGTATATCTAAGTGAAAAGAAAATGATCTAAAAGGTGGGGAAGGTAATGAGTTCATTTTAGGTCAGATGTATCACTGAATCTGTTGATATGAGTAACATCAACACAAGACTAAAATTAACTGAGTCAAGCTTTTAAAGACCTTCCACTTTCAAAATGCTCTGTCTGTTCGATGTGTGCATTTCCATTTTGAGATTATTTGCTACATTATCTGCTTAAATGTTTGATGTTTATGAAGTCATATTGGATACACAATTGTCTCAGTTCATTATATGTAGAGGTTGAATTAATGTATTGCTGTAAATGACTGTATACTTATTCATCTTACCAGTTTGATGAGTGGCAGGTTAGAAAAAATCATGGACATAGGCAGCAAAACTGTGGCTGATCCATTAAGCGGGAAAGTGAATCGTACTTAGAACACCTTCTGTGATGCTCCGAGATACACTATATTGCCAAAAGTATTGGGACACCCCTCCAAATCATTGAATTCAGGTGTTCCAATCACTTCCATGACACCATAGGTGTATAAAATCAAGCACCTAGGCATGCAGACTGCTTCTACAAACATTTGTGAAAGAATGAATCAGGAATCAATCACTGAGCTTTCAGGAGCTCAGTGAATTCAAGCATGGTACCGTGATAGGCAGTGTTGGGCAAGCTACTCTGAAACTGTAGCTTTACAAGCTACTTGTAAGTTAAAGTTGGGGTAAGTGTTATTTCAAAACTGCTTTATAAAAGTGTCTCGGGCCAAGTACTAAAACAAATTTGTAGCCAATCAGCAGTAAGGGGCATGTCTACTAATGATGGGGAGAAGAGAGCGCTCAGTGCACGTCATTATTCAAAAGACACTACGCAGGACGGACATTAGCCAAGCGACGACAGAAAGCGAGAGATGGCAGATAAAAAGCAAAAGTGGAAAATGTCTGTGGAACAAAAGAAGGCTTACGATCAGGCAAGAAGTATCAGCATTCCAGCACTGGAGAGAACTTAAGGAGCATGAAGGCCTGCAATCGGACGCCGAGGGTGTGTTTATTTCTTCTCGATAGGCGTGTAACAATGGTTTTGTTTCACAGAAATAATATATGCTGGCTTTTGCTTGAATATGCTCATGCGTCATGTTCATTTGTTTGTCCATTTGCGATTGTATCGTCGTTCACTTCAGCAATGATAAAGACCCATTCATTTCCACATCCTATAAACCACTGTCTGTTTCAAGCATCAGCTCGCAGTGTGTCTGAAAAGTAAGATAATAAACTCCAAATATATGTTTGTTTCCTTTGGTGCCTCATTTAGCGATCAATTTAACCCTCTAATCTTGTCATAATTGTAATATATTCGTTAGTTGGACTGTTGTGCTCATGCTATCAAGTTGTTCATGAGAACTGTGTTTGTGTCTTTGGGATGTAAGGGATGACATTTTCATTGAACATTCGACCTGGCTTACCATAGTAACACACATTGCTTACTTATTGATGACAGACATCGTACCCTCAGTCAGCTGGCACAGCAGATTCCTCCATAGTCGTTGCCTGCACGTATGTGTGGGGCGGTGCTATCAAAATAGGGGCGTGTTTGTTTTGGTGATTTGAAATATCAACATTGGTTACCAGAAAGCACTTACCCCTCATTTAAAGTAGTTAAGTTACATTCAAGCTACACTTCTGAAAAAGTAGTTAGCTACGAAACTACTTATTTTTTTATTTATTTTTTTTACAATGACATTGTTACAAATAACTGAATAATTGTTATTGAAGAATGTTATAATATTTAGGGTTTCAAGCAACATAATGCAATGTAATTATGTTTTTAAAGAGTATGAGGTGAATTCGGGTTGATTAGGACACTTTTTCCCCAGTCATTTCAATCGTTCGATTTTGTAAATTATCCGATACACACAATACTCAATACAACAGCCTATATCTCAAATTGGCTATCAAAGTGCAAAATGGCTACAAATTTAACATCAGTGCAAGAACAAAATGTATGCTTAACTTAAATTAAATACTCAGGAGTCAGGATTAGTCTAAAAATGCAGGTTAAACTCACAGCACATGCAGTGGAGCGTGCAGCATTTTGAACAGAACCGCTCTGATACGCCAACCATGAGCTGCTCGCGTGAACAGTGCGCTTTGCTTGACTATTTCTTTTCATTTTGAATTGTTTTGTTTAAAGGTGAACATTTCAAGCTTACACATATTTCTCATGTCTGTGAGGCAAGTAGCCTGCTGAGTTTCGGTTTATTTATGCGACATGCAAGTGATCGCTCCGGCACCTCCATGTCACGATTACTGTCTGCTATAGCCAATTTTCTACTTATTTATTAAATCCAGGCAATTGACTGATGAAACATTGATTTAAAGTTAAGATACAATTTGTACAAAAAAAAATTCACTTTAAAGAAAGGCTTTCTACAAAACAAAACTTAATGAAGTGGTCAAAATCATTCCCACTCCATGTCTCTGACATATTACGCATCTTTGCACTTTTATTAAACATAAATATGAAACAAAATACATTGTTTAATGGCTACAACAAGTATAGTAGACTACATAGAAATTTTATGTCGGAACAGGATTTGAGTGAATGTTGCTTTACCGGTGAGCGGTTCATGAGTGGAGCGTTTGCTTGGGCTGTGAGCAATTGAGTGGAGTGTGTTGGCATAGAGCGGAATATTGAGCTGAGCGTCACACCGCTCCGCTTCGCTCATTACAGGCTCGTTCTCGTCAGAACCCAAAATGGAATGAAGCTTTCGGTCGCACTACACTGCTACTTGCTGGATAAAGTAGTTAGCTACTAGAAAAGCTACACTGTTTTAAAAGTAACTGAGCTACTGACAAGCTACTGAAAAAAATTAGTTAAGCTATTAGCATCGCTACTTGTAGCTCACTACTGCTACTGTGTTTTATTACAGTATATGTCACTGACAGCAACTTAACCTTTGTTCATTTGAAGAGAAAACATAATTAATCATAAAATAGAATAGAACAGGCAGTTTGAACAATACAGCTGTACTGTAGAATGATTTGGCTGTCATTGTTCATGTATAAGGCTGTAACAGTAAAGTCTGCCGGGGGAAGATACAGGTACAGGTGCTGATGTACCCCAATAACAGACTGTGGATGGGACAGATCTTTCGCAGGTACCTTGAATGGCACCTTTTGACTAATCAACCAAAAGATATGAAACATGGAAAATCCTTGAAATCCTTTAACGTGGAAGTAGTGAATGTTATGAAACAGGATAGACTTGTTTTGTCTATATATATACAAACCCGATTCCAAAAAAGTTGGGACACTGTACAAATTGTGAATAAAAACACATGCATTGATGTGGAAGTTTCAAATTTCAGTATTTTATTCAGAATACAACATAGATGACATATCAAATGTTTAAACTGAGAAAATGTATCATTTTAAGGGAAAAATAAGTTGATTTTAAATTTCATGGCATCAACACATCTCAAAAAATCCCTGAAAGAAGCGACGTCTGGATGGGAGCATATGTTGTTCTAGAACTTGGATATACCTTTCAGCATTGATGGTGCCTTTCCAGATGTGTAAGCTGCCCATGCCGCACGCACTCATGCAACCCCATACCATCAGAGATGCAGGCTTCTGAACTGAGCGCTGATAACAACTTGGGTTGTCCTTGTTCTCTTGAGTCCGGATTACATGACATCCCAGTTTTCCAAAAAGAACTTCAAATTTTGATTCGTCTGACCACAGAACATTTTCCACTTTGCCACAGTCCATTTTAAATGAGCCTTGGCCCAGAGAAAACGCCTGCGCTTCTGGATCATGTTTAGATATGGCTTCTTTTTTTACCTATAGAGTTTTAGCCGGCAACGGCGAATGGCACGGTGGATTGTGTTCACCGACAATGTTTTTTGGAAGTATTCCTGAGCCCATGTTGTGATTTCCATTACAGTAGCATTCCTGTATGTGATGCAGTGCCGTCTAAGGGCCCGGAGATCACGGGCATTCAGTATGGTTTTCCGGCCTTGACCCTTACGCACAGAGATTGTTCCAGATTCTCTGAATCTTTGGATGATATTATTCACTCTAGATGATGATAACTTCAAACTCTTTGCAATTTTTCTCTGAGAAACTCCTTTCTGATATTGCTCCACTATTTTTGGCCGCAGCATTGGGGGAATTGGTGAATTTGTACTGTGTCCCAACTATATATATAATATACCTGAGGAGGATGGCATTGTCATATTACAGTTAACATTCGGACCTAAGGTCTGTCCCATCCGTGGCTGTATTGTTCAAACTAATTTTGTTTTTGCTAATGTTTTTATTTTTTTATGATCGCCTTTGCTGTTGTAGCTCCTGGATTTTGGATTTTCCCTTACCAAATGACACCAATATACTGAAAGATTAGCAGCATCTTTAAAATCATTGGCAAATCCTAGCATAGATGACATAAACTACTGGGCTTTGATTTTGAAAATGTTCTGGCAAATTGCTGGAAAGACTTCTTTGCGAATACAAGCTAGAAGCAAAATGCCAGAAAATTGATCCTGACATTAGACACTAGTAACATTACCAAAAAAAACAATGTGTCTGTGTCGTAGTCAGATAAGTTCCTTTTGAGAAGCCATCACTCTTTCAATTTCTGTATTTTCCTGTTGTAAACAATCACATCTCATAAAGCAGCTTGATCGTATCTATGTACAAAGCGACAATTCAATTAATTAAAATACAAATACAAACTGATCTTTATATTCCACAAAAAACACTGTGTTAGTTATAACACATTATTATTAACACATTTGCAGGCTAACACCATATAGAATAGCATCATGACGCACAAGATGTGATCTGCTGGATGATTCAGTCTTTCTGACTCCTCAGTGACACTTCTGTTTATGTTTTATATTTCACTTTAATGTAAACTCTGTAATGAGGCTCATATTGGAACTTTTAGAATTAAATGTATAAGCAACACTTTCATAAACATCTGTTTGTCTTTATGCACATGTTCTTGATCCATGAAGATCTGAGGTAATTTGTTCAGATATAGCTAATGATATTCATCAGTCAGTCACTGATGATAGCGCTGAGGTAAAAACATCCAGAATGCTTGTGTAGATTTTGCCTTTGCAAGTTGTGCCCAGGTTGGGCTTTGTTGAGTGCACTCTTCCTTCAGTTACAACTGTGTTTTCATTCAGCATTTCTGAAAGTGAAGTTGTTTGGGTTGTTTAATAAACAGTCCATTATGAGCCGTACACACAGCGTGCTGGACATCTGGATGAGAGACCGAGAGAGAGCGGTCTTCACGATTCGCCCTTTTCATCTTCGTAACTTCAGCGCATCAAGCACAGGGCCTGTGTTTTACGCTAGCTTTCACACAAATCATAATATTTACATTATGCTCGTACAATTATAATTTTTGTCTTTCTTTTTTTTTTTTTTTTTGGTTTTGATGACCTTTTATGGCGATGTAAAACATACACCTGCAAATTGCCTCTGTTGCATTCAACACCCACATGCACAATTCAAAAAATATTTACTTCATTAAAGGTGCGTTATGTAAGAATGCAATATTCACAGGGTTAGATGATGATATAAAATATATAAATAGCTATAAACATGAGTATTGCAATAGATAAGATCTTCTGCAGTGCTTATTAGACCACTGTTGATGCATGTGAAGCGCTGTTTTATCAAATCTTTTTCTACACCAGAGATTATCTATAGGTGTTTCAGTTTGGTTATGATGGAAATAACAACTCTGGAAATGTGACCATAAGGGGTAGTGTGTATCCAAGACAACAAAGCCAAAATAAATAAGGGGAGAGCAGTCAGTGAACATTTTGGATAATGTTCTGATCTTTTCAAGTTCAAACAGGCTGCAGGTTCAGACTTTGCCCCTCCTAGAAACTCACAGAAAGGAAAAGGACCTAAAAAGACACTTTTGTGACGTCTGTAGTGTTTTGTGTTGAATGTCCTAACTACATGTCTATTTTACTTTTCATTCTCGTAGGCTATTTTTTTTTAATGAACACTTTTGACATTATCGTCATGACCTAGAGGATTAAAGGCGTAATCCTGCTGTCTGTACAGTCATTATTCATATTCCTCTGCTAGACAGCAGAATGACAGCTCTGTGGAGTAAAAGTCAACAGTGATAGTAATGGTTGTAGAAATTATTTTATGGGTGCTGTATTAACAGATATCATGGATCTCGGAGAATGGAGGGATGGTCAAGAGCTTGTTTTGCGTTGTGCAGATGAGGACTAGGGGTTTTTGGGCCGTACGCGTTACATGTAGGCGTCATGTTTATACAGATTGTGCTCACGGAAAGTCTGCGATTTCTCAGAAAAGTTCTCTGGAAAGTTGAGGTTCCTTAAGTGCCTTGAACCCACTACTATAAATTGTTTGTTCAAAAAGACATGGCGTAGGTGAATAAAAGTCACCAATTACGTATCTTTGTCAATTATTGTTTAAAGGACATGACAGCATTGAGCAACGAAGGCTTATATTTACAACACTGGTTTGTAACATGAATCGGGAAGGGATGTTGTGTTTTTCTGCACCATTAGGTTTTTGCGTAATAGTGCCCATAATAAGGGAAACCGGGAATTATGATAAATGTCAGTTAGCAGGAAGCTGAACTTACATTATTTATACTCACATTACGTTTTAATGCGTTACATAGATTTCTACCAAATTTCACTTTTTATTGGGACTATAACATAACATTTTTGCATGTAGTTTTTTGTTTTTGTTAATGTTAATGTTTTTTATTTTATATTTTATATTTTTAGGAGATTTTATGCAGTAGCTATTATCCATTTATTCACTTTTTGAGCATAGATCTTAAAATGACATTTCCAACTTAAACTGTCATAAATCTTGAATGCTTTGGATCACAGACTCTTTATAAAGACGAAATTTGGCAGATTATTGCGGAAGTGAAAAGTTTAAAAAAGAATAAATAAATATTTATTTTTTGCACAAAAATACAAAATTGAAAATAATTTTTATATGAAATATATATTTTCCGATACAAGTTTTTTCTACAACTATAAGAAAATCAAAGCTATACATCTAAAGAAGTTGTGCACCAAATTTGAGCTTGATATCTCAAAAATTTGCCTAGATGAAATTCGCTTCCCATTCATTTCAGTTTTGACCAGGAGGAGCACAAGTGTGACTATTTTTTCAGGACCATTTAACCTTCCTAAATCATGTCCATGATTTGTTTGTGTGTTCACATATAGCAAGTGCCAAAACCTTGATCAAGTTTCATAACATTCCGATTAAGTAAAAACGTTTTCAGTCAAAAATTTATGAAGAGCACCAGAGGGTTAAACTTACATTGGCCACATTAGTATCAATAGTTCAACTCTGTTATGCTGTTTTCACCCTTGAAAAATAATACATTCAAATTTTCTTTTCTTTTCTTTTTTTGTTTAAACAATTGTCATTATCGTTATACCTATATTGACCTAATCAAGATAGTTCAATCAATAGTTTAACAGGAAAATTCATTGTGCTTTTTTTGTAAAAAAAAATATCAAAATGATTTGATGTGCTATTTTCCAATGAATAGCTTTTTGATTATACCTTCCCCGTCACTGACATCCTATTTGACTCAGCAAGTAGAGTCTATCTATATTCGCTGAGACTGATCCCGATGGATGAGCTCTCGCTGTGTTCACACATGCTCTGCATACACTGGAGCACAGGTCTGCAGTGGCTTGCTCCGGTCTGTTGAAGCCACACATACCTCTCACTCCAAGATCACTCAACTGTATCCTTAACTGTAACTGTATCCGTGACGCATAAGCCTTTGTACAGGAGTGAGGAGTCCTGGATTTCCTCTATCCACCCGACCCCACCCACTTCAAGGAGATTCTCAGGATGACTGCGTCTACCTGGAGGGGCGAGTTTCATTCAACACCCACTGGGTGAAACTGAAAGGTTCGAATTAAACAGAACCGAGGACTGACTTTGAAGTGTTACCTGTTTGACGTGACGTGCCAGTGCTTGTGCTGGAGGAAATGGCTCAGGACTTGATTTGTGAGGGTAGCATGTCTGAAGTTACCAATGTAAATTAAACATTCTTACCACATGATTTCAAACAACAAAGCTAAAATATCTTTAAAACAAGAAACATATCCTAAAATATCCTTAAAACAGGAGAAATTCAACTGATAAGCAAAAGTGCCTGTGCTATTACTTTTTGTTTTTAGAGAATGTATCTTCAATATAGTTAGGTTTATTTAATTAAGCACTTATTAAAATGTTTGCAGAATGAAATGTTTGAATGTTAATGTTTTAATAAGGAATGCACCACTAACAAAAAGGACTATACTTTATTATAAAAAGTAAAAATGCTTATTTGTGAATGAATACACATCGATTATAGGCTGATATTACAGATTTTTTTAATTTATCGGTAACAGTGTGTATTGGATATGCATATTGGTTGAGATTGATTTTTAATTATACAGACTAATTTTCTTTGTTTGTACATGCAGATTACTTTCGCTGTCATCTAACACTCACTTAAAAGCAATCTTTAAAAACTAATAATTTAATCACTGTTAAATGTAATCTTTAGCAAATCTACAAATTAATATCCATTTCCATACTGTATATGTTGTAATGGCTAAATTCACTTGTAGTTTTATAAAATAACTTGTAACTTTCTTTCACATTTATTAATGTTTTTATTATTAATAATAAAAAAATTTAATCTGCCATTTATAAGCCATAATATGAAAATAATTTTCTTCCAGAATGTTAATATTGGTGCATCTCTAAGAATGAACTGTTATCCTGTATGAACACTGATTATTTTTATTTTAGGTGCACCAACACATTTTACCACTTTCAAAAGCATATTTCATGAATTATTATTCACACACTTGTGTGTCAGTAACTAGAGTTCAATAATTAGGCATATTTTTGTTTTAAAACCATAGAATTTGATATTTAGGATTTGTTTAGGATAGCAACATGAGCAGTACATGTCTTATTTTAAATATATTTAGATATTTACATTGTAGTTTAAACAATCAGAACTGCTGTTGTTCAGCATATTTCTGCTGAATGTATCCCCAGTTTAAAGCTCCAGTTTCGGTGTAGATGGCAGGAGTATTGATGTGAACTTTTTGGTTGGTGTATTCTAACATTTGTCCCACACGTCATATCAAACAAGACCACAGACCCACATCAAACCGTGACAACGTCAGGAGCTGAACTCCAGCATGTCTGGTCTTGTCAAGCTTGCCATGCTTATGTCAGCAATGTGTCGTCACATCCAAAGAGAGGAATACACATTTATGTGTACACATTATACAGCATTATGTGTATACAATGCTTCTCCATTGATAAACAAGTTTCACAGTACTTAGTTTAATCAAGGTTTATGAGTACAGTATATGACAGCACACATGTGACAACTGTCCGCATCATTAGAGCTGAATTTGAATCATGTCTTCAAATATTAGGACGTCTTCAAAGTGGCTTAAATACACCAACACAGCGGCCGTTACAAATTTTTAAATAAAGAAGTGCACTGATTTGTACAGCCCACTCCACTGTATTGTGGGACATGCGGAAATCTGACACATTGAGAGTTGATCCCGCCTCTCCTCAGTAAAACACACTTGCAGACGGGGGAGAGTTTCTGTCCTAGAGTTGTCTGGAGGGAGTCCACACTCACAGCACGCGCTCAACTTTGACTGACTGACAGCTGAACGGAGTGGAGAAAGCACAGATCCAAAGGCCATCATGTCTGAGAAAAAAACAAGTAAAGAAGGGAAAGGTGGTGAAAAGAAAAAGGATAAGGACTCTGAGAGATCAAACAAGTCCGACAGCTCCCCGCAAGGTAAGCCACTGCTCTGTTGAGGTGTGGGAAACGTCTAGAGTTTTCAGGTGGTGTGAATGGATTGACAGCTCGACTATTGAGATTTCAGTAGTTTCTGAGCACAGCTCTCTTTACTCGTGAGTTGCGTTTTCAGGTTACAGGTGTTGCAATCTACTGTGATGTTTGATCGCATGTGACTCTGTCAAGCGAGAAAGGGCAGAAATGTTTGTAACCATTAACATGACCCACCGGTCTGGTGACTTAATGGAGAGGGTTTCCTGCTTATCACACTGGCTGCTTAACTTACAGATGCTTCTGTAATAGTCTGGAGTTCATTTAGTACAGCGGGGTTTGTAACACTGTAAAAAAAAAAGTCATGACAACATGTTTTTCTATTAATTTTACTCGTCAAAGTAATTTATCCAGTTTGAACTTAAAAATTAAGTTATACAAGATTAAACTAGAGAAGTTACTTGTAGCCAATTTTGATTATACCTAAAAAATTAAGGCAGCAGCTGAACTTAAGTTAAGTTGAATTAGGGGGAATTTTTTACATGATATTTATTATCATTATAAATTACATGTATTAGCATAACAATGGTCTCAGTCTTTGGTAGGTCTCCTTCACTTTAATGACAGCAGCACTGGAGCTTCATGGATCATGTTCTCCGGCATGATTTCAGATGATCCGATCAGCTTCAATGGCAGCTAAACTCAACAATTCTAAATTAACTGTTTATTTATTTAAATTAGATTTGATTCTCTTATTTTCAACGTGGCCTTAGATGTTTGGGCCCCTCTGTATGTCACTGAACACTGTATTGAATAGAATCAACTATTGATTAATAAGTATTAACATTACGTGTGTTAAGAGTTGAAAGTTAGTGATTGTTCCATTTATAGTCTACTTTTTAATGTTAATTTTTAATTTATTTGATGACAGGTATGACGCATTGGCAGAATGTCTGAGCGAGTCGATTCTATGAATTGTGAAGAACTGATTCAGTTACGCACTCATGTTGAAACACGCTCGTGCCAGATTTTTGACGAATCTTAGCCGGATGAAATGAGTCCTGTTCGTTGAGTTTCAGCATGGCGCCAGCATGCATGCATGTAAACATGAGGAATTGTGTTTGAAGTATTTGAACTCTTGATTCACCCTTAAAAGTGTCTGAGAATCTTTCCATGAGATATAAAATATCAAAGCAACATTTATCTAGTGTAAAGAAAGATGACACACGCATACTTTAAAATGATCAAAAATAGATCTAGTGTTTAAAATGAAGACTGAAGTATTGTGGCACTCTTTGGTTGTAGTTAGGAGTCAATGGTTAATGTGATTTCTATACACTAGTAGTTCCTCTGCTCACCTGTGTGAATCTGAGGAGAACTGACTTCATACATCCACCAAAAATCACCAGAACACCTACAATATTCCTCCATTTAGCTACCCCTTTAGTTACAATAGTTTTAGTATTATTATAGGGAAAAAAATCTCTGATAGAAGCAGGGGAAATCAGATGACTGGCGGATCTGTCTGTCTGAAGCTCATATTAGATCATGGAATTCTTCACTCTGTCTGCTGGAATGTGGACCCTGATCCGACTCAATTTTGAGGCCTAAAAAACAGTGTAGGAGTTTCCCCAAAGGGAACACGTCTGTGACATAAAGAAACAGCTGGACGGGCAGCGGCTTGGACCCAGATATCGCGAGGAAACAGAAATAACGTTATTAACTGTTATCTGTCAATGATTTTATAAGGTTAAAATACACTGCCTGGCCCTACAAAAAGTCCCTGTTTGGATTTGAATAGGCAAATGATGCTTAGGAGTCTATGATTGAATCATCATTGCTGTGATTATTATGTTTTTAGCATGTTATATGTTTAGCAACAGTTCTTCTAACCCTAATTGATGGAGTGTGTAGCTTTTCATTTCTTAATCAACCATGTAGGAACCCACATCATGGCCATATTCCAGGATAACAATGTCAAGATTCATCAAGCTCAAATTGTGAAAGAATGGCTAGGAGGGAACATGAAGAATAATTTTCACACATGAATTGGCACCTCTGAGTCCAGACCTTAAATTCATTGAAAGTCTATGGGATGTACTTGGGTAGACTTTACAGAGTGCTGGACTCATTGCATTGTTAATACAAGATCTTGACCAAAAATTTATGCACCCCTTGATGGAAATAACATCACAACATTTATTTCCATGCCAGATGCATCATGACATTGTCATCCTGGAATATGGCCATGATGTGTCTTCCTACATGGTTGTTTAAGAAATAAAAAGCTACACATACACACACACACACACACACACACACACACACACACACACACACACACACACACACACACACATATGTGTGTGTGTGTATATATGTGTGTGAAATGATTACAATTGACATACAATTTGAAATGATTCGAGCTTTGTGACATGGTGCATTATCCTGCTGGAAGTAGCCATCAGAGAATGGGTACATGGTGGTCATAAAGGGATGGATATGGTCAGAAACAATGCTCAGGTAGGCCGTGGCATTTAAACAGGTAGGCACTAAGGGGCCTAAAATGTACCAAGAAAACATCCCCCACACTATTACACCACCACCACCAGCCTGCACAGTGGTAACAAGGCATGATGGATCCATGTTCTCATTCTGTTTACGCCAAATTCTGACTCTACCATCTGGATGTCTCAACAGAAATCGAGACTCGTCAGACCAGGCAACATTTTTCCAGTCTCCAATTTTGGTGAGCTTGTGCAAATTGTAGCCTCTTTTTCCTATTTATAGTGGAGATGAGGGGTACCCGGTGGGGTCTTCTGCTGATGTAGCCCATCCGCCTCAAGGTTGCGTGTTGTGGCTTCACAAATGCTTTGCTGCATACCTCGGTTGTAACGAGTGGTTATTTCAGTCAAAGTTGTTCTTCTATCAGCTTGAATCAGTCGGCCCATTCTCCTCTGACCTCTAGCATCAACAAGGCATTTTTGCTGACGCATACTGGATGTTTTTCCTTTTTCACACCATTCTTTGTAAACCCTAGAAATGGTTGTGCGTGAAAATCCCAGTAACCGAGCAGATTGTGAAATACTCAGACCGGCCCGTCTGGCACCAACAACCATGCCACGCTCAAAATTGCTTAAATCACCTTTCTTTCCCATTCTGACATTCAGTTTGGAGTTCAGGAGATTGTCTTGACCAGGACCACACCCCTAAATGCATTGAAGCAACTGCCATGTGATTGGTTGATTAGATAATTGCATTAATGAGAAATTGAACAGGTGTTCCTAATAATCCTTTAGGTGAGTGTATATAATGTACACTCACCTAAAGGATTATTAGGAACGCCTGTTCAATTTCTTTCAAAAAGAAAGGTGATTTAAGCAATTTTGAGCGTGGCATGGTTGTTGGTGCCAGACGGGCCGGTCTGAGTATTTCACAACCTGCTCAGTTATTGGGATTTTCAGGCACAACCATTTCTAGGGTTTACAAATCAAATCAAATCAAAATCAAATCACCTTTATTTATATAGTGCTTTTAACAAGTCCAATTGTTTCAAAGCAGCTTCACATTGTTAACAGGAAAATAATGCAACAGAATTTGTACAGCCGTTCTGGTGAAACGGTGATGTTATCCAGCTAATTTCAAATATCATATAGTGTCAATGCGGGCAGATCGGTAATATAGATGAAATTTAGGTGTCCCCAACTGAGCAAGCCAAAAGCCAGAGGCAACGGTGACAAGGAACCAAAACTCCTTCAGGGTCAGAATGGACAAAAAAACCTTGGGAGAAACCAGGCTCAGTCGGGGTGCCAGTTCCAGTTCTCCTCTGGCCGACGAACAAACAGTGTATGATTATAATTCTGGCAACATAGCAGGTCTTAATTCATATTAGGTAAATAGATATTCGTAAGATTATTCGAAAGATTGGAGTCATCTTTAATGAGGATGTCGTGTCGATGCAGCATTATTTGACATGCTCTCTGCAGACATTTCAGGGATGCGTTGGTCATGTCCAGGCGCTGGTCCACCATCTGATCTGGATACAGCCCGGATCCGGCTGACTGCAGTAAACCTCGGGATAAACAGAGAGAGTAACATTAGCGTAAATGCCATTCTTCTTATGATGTAATGAGTACATAAGGTGTTATGGGAAGTGTTCCCGGTTCCGGCTGACCTAGTTAATGCAGCCTAACAATCATTTACTGATTTGAATAATAGAAATTGATAATGTTTTATGTGTAAGCCATAGTAAAGAGATGCGTTTTTAGTCTAGATTTAAACTGACAGAGTGTGTCTGCTTCCCGAACAATGCTAGGAAGACTGTTCCAGAGTTTAGGCGCTAAATAGGAAAAGGATCGACCGCCTGCAGTTGATTTTGATATTCTAGGTATTATCAACTGGCCAGAGTTTTGAGACCGCAATAGACGTGATGGAGTATAATGCGTTAAGAGTTTGCTCAAGTACTGGGGAGCTAAACCATTTAGTGCTTTGTAAGTAATAAGCAAGATTTTAAAATTTATACGATGTTAT
The DNA here is from genome assembly GCA_018749465.1 of Paracanthobrama guichenoti. NCBI lineage: Eukaryota > Metazoa > Chordata > Actinopteri > Cypriniformes > Gobionidae > Paracanthobrama > Paracanthobrama guichenoti. The sequence continues at coordinate 2,023,961 of CM031952.1, read as the reverse complement.
ACGATGACAAAGAATGGTGTGAAAAGGGAAAAACATCCAGTATGCGGCAGTCCTGTGGGCGAAGATGCCTTGTTGATGCTAGAGGTCAGAGGAGAATGGGCAGACTCAAGGGCAGATTCAAGTTGATAGAAGTGCAACTTTGACTGAAATAACCACTCATTACAACCAAGGTATGCAGCAAAGCATTTGTGAAGCCACAACATGCACAACCTTGAGGCGGATGGGCTACAACAGCAGAAGACCCCACCGGGTACCACTCATCTCCACTACAAATAGGAAAACAAGGCTACAATTTGCACAAGCTCACCAAAATTGGACAGTTGAAGACTGGAAAAATGTTGCCTGGTCTGATGAGTCTCGATTTCTGTTGAGACATTCAGATGGTAGAGTCAGAATTTGGCGTAAACAGAATGAAAACATGGATCCATCATGCCTTGTTACCACTGTGCAGGCTGGTGGTGGTGGTGTAATGGTGTGGGGGATGTTTTCTTGGCACACTTTAGGCCCCTTAGTTTCAATTGGGCATTGTTTAAATGCCACGGCCTACCTGAGCATTGTTTCTGACCATGTCCATCCCTTTATGACCACCATGTACCCATTCTCTGATGGCTACTTCCAGCAGGATAATGCACCATGTCACAAAGCTTGAATCATTTCAAATTGGTTTCTTGAACATGACAATGAGTTCACTGTACTAAAATAGCCCCCACAGTCACCAAATCTCAACCCAATAGAGCATCTTTGGGGTGTGGTGGAACGAGAGCTTTGTGCCCTGGATGTGCATCCCACAAATCTCCATCAACTGCAAGATGCTTCAGTTATTCTTTAGAACATTTCTAAAGAATGCTTCAGCACCTTGTTGAATCAATGCCACGTAGAATTAAGGCAGTTCTGAAGGCAAAAGGGGTCTAACACAGTATTAGTGTGGTGTTCCTAATAATCCTTTAGGTGAGTGTATATATGTGTATGTATATATTTATTTATTTATATATATATATAAATACATATATGCATATATACACACATATAAATATAAATATAAAACGTACCGAGTGGATTGTGTGAATGTCTCTGCTGACATCTGTATGTAAGGAAACCCAATCAGTGTCCCAGCAGAGGTTTGTACAGAAATGACGCAGGTCTGCCTGTATTGCTGTCATCACTGTGCTATGCAAAAGATTCTTGTTATTAAAAGCACCTTGTCAACAGGAAGTGTAGTATGATAAGACAATAGCGTCCTGCAGATGAGCAAGATTTTTTGAACTGCATGCTTTATCATTTTGAACTGGGAATAGGGAAGTTTGCACTAATTTGGAGTTTAATGTTTCTGAGGATTCACAATAAATTGAGCAGCTGTGACTGGTTTTAGGCTGGCAAAAATAAATCAGAATCTCTTAATTAGCCAATATGCAAGCATACAAAGAATGTGACTTGGTGCATTAAATGGCATATTCAGATCAATATACAGAGAGAAAGAGTGTGAGAGAAAGAAAGAGAGTTATTTTAAACATTCCCAAACAACTGTCCAGTAATCAACGCAGCCACATTCGAAGGGGAATCTTTTTTTTTTTTTGCTGGGAATAGTCGTAGAGGATTTTGTGCAGTTGGACTAGAGTTCAAAACACAAAATGGATTTCTAAATATATGGAGATGTTCATGAAATATGGTCTGTTCATCTTTAGCTATCTGTATGTCTCTTCAAACTTTAGTAATTACTGCAGTACCACCACCTGCTGGTGCGGATTTATAACTTCACTCATCCTGATGTCCTTCATCAGTCAGAAACTGCATGCAAGCAGTAACAGAAAGATGTCTTGTTCCCAAGACTCACACTCACAGGTGTAGCTGTGTAAATGGGGTCATACCATAGATGCTTGTTTTGTTTATATACATGTAATTATAACATTGTAGATTATTAGTATCAAGCACAATTAATGCCTTATTCTTCATGACCATATTCTACATCCCTTAATCCTACCCCATACCTAAACGTGCAAACCCGAATACGTTGGGGAAAACAAAAAAAAAATGAAAGCAATCAGTTTATGCAAGCAGAACTTACTTTTGTACTTACTGATTTTGTAATCATACATTTTGCAGTTTGAACTTGCAGAAACAAGTTCATAAAACTCAAAACAATGAAACAATTCAGATTACTTAAATGTGTCAGTTTTGAGAACTCAAAAGAAAAAGAAAGTTCTAAATACTCTGAAAAAGTTCATTTGTTTTAACTAATTTGTTTAATTTGAGTTGGTTCTACACAAACCAACTCAAAATTATTTTGAGTGTTACGGTTTACAGTGAGTAATTAGAAGTTTATTGAGGAAGAACCCTGGTTAATAGTGAATATTTGTACCCTAATCTAAAGTGTTACCAATTATAGTGACTACAGACTAACCCTACTGTTTAAAGTAAACATAATACATTATTTATTTTCACTTTTCATTTTCACTTTAAGTCATGTTGTGATGTTTCCACTTTAAACTAAGGCATGTTGTTTTCCTCTCATTCTTTAAGAAACATGTCATGACATACGCATACTTTTATTTTGGGTCATGCCCAGGGCCCTTTCACATACTTGTTTTACATGACATCACACTATATTTTACTGATATATTTTATATAAGGAACTTGCCATTACACATCATATTAGTGGCTTTTCGGTAGAATGTAAACAAAATGATGAAAATACACACAAAGAAATCAAGCCATTGTTTTTATAATTTGTTAATTATAAATATTGCAATTAATTGTATAAATTTACAACATTCTGCAGAAAACATGCCCTAACCTGACATTTATGAAAAATACTTTTTGAGAAAAATACTTTTGTTTAACCTTTAGTTTATGTCTGCATTTATTATATTGTGTCATATTTCAAGATGTTACTATATATATATATATATATATATATATATATATATATATATATATATATATATATATATATATATATATATATATATATATAGGAATATGAATATGAAAAAGAAAATAATAATTTAAGAAAGTTTTTGTGTTTAGAACCTACATGCAAACCACTGCTAGAGAAAACCAGGGGTGTAATATTGGGTGAGGTGGAGTGTTTTGTGGAGTCACTTGCTAGTCTTGATTATTGGGGGGTGTAATTACACCGCTGGAGAAAACAGTTAATGTAATTGACTGGTTTTCAGTTGATCAGTGTCTTCATGGCTACTACTGTCATCTACAACATTCATGATATTTCACAAATTTCCAGTCTGTAAAGGGACAATGGGAATGATGTGTTGTGCGTTTGTCTGTTGGTGGTGTCTCACAAAGATTAAATCAAATGGCATCTCAGTTAGCTAGACAGTTTTATGGCATCATAAATCATCTCTGATGAGGGGATTATTATGCTTTCTTTTTTTGTTGTTGTTGTTGTTGTTAAATAGTGCTGAATACCACTGAGGCAGTGCTGCCAGATCGGGTCAGCGATTTCCAGCCCAAAAGCACTCCAAAACCCACCCAAAACCTATAAAATCATTCACTGCCAAACAAATGCGATAGAATTATATTGTCATGACAACCAATATTGATAAGCACCATTTACCTCCTTAAAACAAAATAAAATTATAAAAATTATTCCCTGCTAGGAGAATAATGCAACAGGAAAACGGATCAAAACATGAAAAATACTGAGAGAAAAAAAAAAAAAGACAAAATAATATCAGGCTAATGTGCACATGACCATGGACAAGACTCATTCAGCTGTGCTCTCAGAGTTACAGTTTTTTTCACAAAGAACTTTCGAGTCATCTCCCACCACAGGTGTAATCAACGTTTTGAGAATTGAACCACTCTCCCACTCCTACCTATAGCTACAATGTATATTTATGACACTTTGGCATAGCGATCAGTTCAAAATCGGATCCTGATTCAGTTCAAGCTTGATTGGCAGGCTTGTGGGCGACGTCAACACTAGCAGTGGGTGTGTGTTTAATAACATAATGATGACTGATTGGATGGAGTATATGCACACTTGGGTTCTGTTTGTTAACCAAATAGCCTATAATTTAAATGTTTGCCCAATCTAGTAACACTTCTGAGAGGACAGCATTTTGCATAAAAAATATAATTACAGTAGAATAAGTGGCATATGGTGAAATGTTGCAAGTTTCACCCTTGTGATTCACAGTGGTGTTCCGTGGGTAATTTCTGTCTTCTGTATTGTGTCTTTGTTTCAGCGGAACCCAAGTTGAAGACCCTGCGGAATGTGACAGTGGAGGATGGGAAAAAGACTGTACTCAAGTGTGAGATCGTGGCGGGAAACCCACCGCCCAGCATCAAGTGGTACAAGAATGGGAAAGATCTCACAGGCAAAAACAAACCCAAAAGCATAAAGATTAAGAAAAAGAAACAGTAAGTTCCTACTATTTAAATATATCATTATTTTGTTTAATCTGAATGAAGATTTGACTTCAGAGAATATTGAGTCAGAAATGTTATTTTTGCATTTACAGGAACAGCTATCTGCCCTGCGTGTAGTACAGTATGTGGGCAGCTGTTTGTCAAAGTTTAACCCAGTACAATCCAAACAGACCTGTGCTGACATTCTCCTTCCTAATAAAATTTTTAACCATGACAGTCTTTACTTGGAACAGTGTTGCAGTTTTGAGAAGTATTACTCAGATAGTGCTCTGACTCATGCTGAAGCATACAGTATGTTGCTAATGTTTATCTTGAATTGCAATATAAACAACCAGCATAATGTAACTTTCCACAGGGGGAAAATATCTGAGCTATTGATCAGGAAGTCCACAGAGGCAGATGCTGGTTTATACACCTGTGAGGCAGTCAACAACCTTGGAAAAACAAATACGACAGCAACCCTAACCATCACCAAAAGTAAGAGTGCATCCTTTTCACTAGCATTAAAATCAGTAATGTGCAAATCGGTGGTGAGGCCACAGAAGGGTCAGGATGACCCCGACCCACTCAGAGTGAAGCCAAAATATAGGCTACTAATGGTGTGTACTAAACGTTGCCTCTGGCTTTTGGCTTGCTCAGTTGGGGACACCTAAATTTCATCTATATTACCGATCTGCCCGCATTGACACTATATGATACTTGAAATTAGCTGGATAGCATCACTGTTTCACCAGAACGGCTGTACAAATTCTGTTGCATTATTTTCCTGTTAACAATGTGAAGCTGCTTTGAAAAAATTGGACTTGTTAAAAGCGCTATATAAATAAAGGTGACTTGACTTGACTTGTAAATTTATCGAAACTGCAAAATGACCACTTTTCTGTATATATACTTTGTGAAGTGCATTTTTACAAATGTATATAATTTCATTTTTCACTTGGCTCTTGAGCGTCATAACCACAATTTCTATGAATGCAGCATGAGGAACTATTAGTGGCACAACAAATGCTCTTTTTAATGTCACATTAATGCTTTATTGCCGAGCGAGTGGAGGTCAACAACCACACTGTCGACTCTCTCTTGTATGTACCACTGGTACATCCGATTCATTCTAGTGAATTGGTTCATCTTAAACAGTCCTCCTTCTCATGTAACTTTTGAAAGTTTGATTCATTCTTGTGATTCTCTTTGTCCTAGATAGGTAATTCTTCTCTCCTATATAACGTTGTAAAATCTGATTAATCGAGTGAAATTGGCTCGCCCTAAATAGACCTCATGTGGCTTATTTAAATTGTTTGGACGGTTCTTGTAAATTAACAAATCTCCAAAAGATTAACCCTTTCGAGCCCCAGCATTGCATTGCATTGTCTTTTTTTGTATCCGTAGGTCTATGTCTTTGACTCAGTTACTGTATATAAATTAGGGAATATTAGCCTATAGTTTTTTTGTTTTGTTTGTTTTTGGAATTTTAAATGTATCTTTACATTTCTTCAGCTTTAATTCTTCATTAATTTAAAAGCCCACATTGATGTAATAATAATATAATTAGATGATATGTTCATGTTGAACAGCAAATCACCCTGTAAAGCATTGTAAAGCTTAATAATTTCACGTAATAGTTGCATCTAGAGCATCTCATTACCTCTGTGCAACACAAGAGGGTCAGTTTCTGTAGGTTAAGCTTGTTTAAAATACAAATACATTGATTCCAACCAGCTTTATTTGATTTAGATGTTGTTTTCCTATTCCTGAGCCATATCTGAAGACCATAATATCAGTGTGTCCCAATTTGCATACTTGTGCCATTTTGTAGTATACAGTAAATAGTGTGAGTAGTGTGATCACACTGAAAAGTGCACTTGAAATACCTGGATGATGCACTTATTTACCTAAATGTTGGACACTTCATGCACTCAACAGTCCTTACATAGTAGAAGTATGCATTAACCACATAGCAATGCACTAAAAACCTCTCATAACACCTTAGCAATAGCATAGCAGTGCCCTGGCAACAACCAAAAACACTGTGGCGTTGTGGGGATTTTTGCATAAACAAACACCACTCACAGTTTCCACAGAAAATATAAATATAAAATAAAAATTTACTTAACTGGAAGTATAAATATAAAAATCTACTTAACTGATTCTGTCTGCTTACTTACATCCACAAATGTAATACAGCCCCAATTGTGATATTGATCATCTACAGGTTGTGAGTCTAAAAGTCTAAACAGTGAGTCATAAATATCTCCTGAAAGCTAAGTGGAGTTCCTCCAGTCCAGTCCAGTCGCAACATTGCAAAAATGATCAGTTTCCTGCTCTGTAATCTGGCTTCTTAATGCCTTTTTCCAATTAGTGAGCAGTGCATTTGAATGATTGCCAAAAGAGAAAAGTATGAGGTCTTGAGTGTCTTCCCTCAGGCATTAGAACAGCAACGACCGGCCAGTCTGTTAATGTTAATTACTGTAAACACCTTACAAACCTGGTAAAGAATGAAGTTATCTGACAGAGCACAGATTGTTGATGTGGCAAAACCCTTAGTAGAAAGATTTTATGAAGGATCGCTCATTGTATCGCATGCTTTTAGGATGTCAGACGAATTTTATGTAGTTTAATATGCTGCCCTCATTATGATGTCATACGTTCTCCACTGCTGCCATATACAGCAGAGACCAGGAACTGCGTTGCTTCACGGTAAAATGCAAAATAAAATGCGAACATATGCAGCCACGTTTCTGATATCCATCCACGAACATCCCCCAGAACGTGATTTCAGCTTTCAGAGGGGGGGCCAGACTTTTAGGGACCCTACCTAGTTTAACCTCATTTATCCTTACAAGGCTTTGTAGAGAGGATGTGATGTTCATGCTGCGCAGTATGATAACAGTTTTCTTGTGGTGATAGTGGTCAGTAATTGTCTGTGAGTTAGAGACATGCTGAGGCTTGTCCACAGAACAGAAGCATTTGCAGAGCTCACAGTTGCACCCGGAACCCTAAAACAAAGGCAGAATCTCTGAACTTATGGATCTGCATTTACACTTTATTGATTTGTGGGATTTTGTCTGAGTAGTTTCCCCTCAGGTTTTCCATGTAAGCGGTCCTCTCTGGTAATGTGAGACCTCCGGCCACCATTAGACTCTTCCTCAAAGACTTCCACCGAATTCATCAAAGCTTCTCATTTGACCCATTTCAAGGAAACAGCCTCTCTCCATTGCACTGATGGCACATCTGGTATTATATTCCAGTTGATCACATGTCTTTCAGCATGTTTCAAGTAACACCTTTTTATCACAATTAAAGTTCCATCCACAGAGCTGATGGATATTGACAAAGTATCTCATTGAAGAATAGACTTAAATTGTTGTGCTTTTGTGCCAAAGCAGTATCTTCAGCAGCGGTCAAGACCTCCACATAAACTCAAAAGAAGGTTCAGATGGGAATTACATTTCCACACAATGCTGGTGGATGTAAAAAAAACAGTTGGTCATTTGTCTGGGAACTTTCTACTGTGTGGTGGGAGAAAAAACACTAACATTTCCATTATTGGACTCCAAATCACACACTAGCACTGATAAATGCTGAAATGACATCATGGCCCCCATGTAAAACAATTATGAGTGACATTTTAGGGCCGGTTTCATGTGTGTTTTGTCTCAGCAGAGCTCCAGTGGCTATATATGAGCTCATGCATAGATGTTTCTGCTGTCATGTGGTCTTGATCAGTAAAGTCCAGCTGTACTGCAGGGTAAGACATTCTGCAAAGACAAGGAAAGATGTCATATGTGTGGTATTTGGACCGAGTATCATTCATTACATTCTCTGCATATGTCTGAATGTTTTTGTAAGTGGTCATCTGAACAGGTCAGGTTTCAATTACAGTGTCTAGACAGGTCTGTGGAGGACTGCAGATTAGTGATAGACAAAATATGAAAGGTTAACAAGAGATGAGAGAAATACAGTATTATAAGATGATGGCCAAACTGGATCAGAGTGAACTACATTTTGGTGAGTGTTTCTCCACTGGCACTTGGCAGTGGGTGTTGTAGGTGGTTGCCAAGGCCTCTCTGTGCAGTCGCTAGGGTGTACTGGATTAGAGGTCGACCGATAATGGATTTTATGAAGGTAACAAAAACTTCGCTCCATAATGAATGCATAAAGGCAACCAGCTGGATATAAACGAATGCAAATAGACGGTAACAATTGTGACACTAAACATTTGGGTCTGGCTTGCGTGTGTTTTTGTCACATTGTTTTAACCAAATCAAAATCAAATCATCTTTATTTATATAGCGCTTTTAACAAGTCCAATTGTTTCAAAGCAGCTTCACATTGTTAAAAGTAAAATAATGCAACAGAATTTGTACAGCCGTTCTGGTGAAACGGTGATGTTATCCAGCTAATTTCAAGTATCATATAGCGTCAATGCGGGCAGATCGGTAATATAGAAGAAATTTAGGTGTCCCCAACTGAGCAAGCCAAAAGCCAGAGGCAACGGTGGCAAGGAACCAAAACTCCTTCAGGGTCAGAATGGAGAAAAAAACCTTGGGAGAAACCAGGCTCAGTCGGGGTGCCAGTTCTCCTCTGGCCGACGAACAAACAGTGTATGATTATAATTCTGGCAACATAGCAGGTCTTAATTCATATTAGGCAAATTGATATTTGTTAGATTATTCGAGAGATTGAGTCATCACGCCAAGACGGGTTTAATGAGGATGTCGTGTCGATGCAGCATTTACGGGGAGTTTATTTGACATGTTCTCTGCAGACACTTCAGGGATGCGTTGGTCATGTCCAGGCGCTGGTCCACCATCTGATCTGGATACGGCCTGGATCTGGCTGACTGCAGTAAACCTCGGTATAAACAGAGAGACTAACATTAGCGTAGATGCCATTCTTCTTATGATGTAACGAGTACATCAGGTGTTATGGGAAGTGTTCCCAGGTTCCGGCTGACCTAGTTAATGCAGCCTGACAATCATTTACTGATTTGAGTAATAGAAATTGATGTTTTATGTGTAAGCCATAGTAAAGAGATGCGTTTTTAGTCTAGATTTAAACTGACAGAGTGTGTCTGCTTCCCGAACAATGCTAGGAAGACTGTTCCAAAGTTTAGGCGCTAAATAGGAAAAGGATCGACCGCCTGCAGTTGATTTTGATATTCTAGGTATTATCAACTGGCCAGAGTTTTGAGACCGCAATAGACGTGATGGAGTATAATGCGTTAAGAGTTCGCTCAAGTACTGGGGAGCTAAACCATTTAGTGCTTTGTAAGTAATAAGCAAGATTTTAAAATTTATTCGATGTTTAATAGGAGCCAATGAAGTGTTGACAGAACTGGGCTAATATGGTCATACTTCCTTGTTCTAGTAAGAGCTCGAGCTGCTGCGTTTTGGACCAGCTGGAGTTTGTTTATTAAGTGAGCAGGGCAACCACCCAGTAAAGCATTACAGTAATCTAGCCTTGAGGTCATGAACGCATGAATTAACTGTTCAGCATTTTGCATCGAAAGGATGTGCCGTAATTTAGATATATTTTTAAGATGGTAGAATGCAGTTTTACAGATGTTAGAAACGTGGCTTTCAAATGAAAGATTGGTATCAAAGAGCACACCCAGGTTCCTAACTGACGACGAGGACTTGACAGAGCAGCCATCGAGTGTTAGACAGTATTCTAGGTTACTACTTGCAGAGTTTTTTTGTCCAATAATTAAAAATTCAGTTTTTTCTGAATTAAGTTGCAGGAAATTACTAGACATCCAATGTTTTATATCAGCTATGCATTCCGTTAATCTTGTGAATTGGTAAGTTTCATCAGGGCGTGAAGAAATATAGAGCTGAGTATCGTCAGCATAACAGTGAAAACTAATGCCATGCTTCCTAATGATATCTCCCAGTGGTAGCATGTACAGGGTGAAGAGCAACGGTCCTAGCACCGAGCCCTGCGGTACTCCATACTGAACTTGTGATCGGTGTGACATCTCTTCATTTACTGCTACAAACTGATAACGGTCAGATAAGTATGATTTAAGCCATGCCAATGCAGTTCCACTAATGCCAACATAATTTTCGAGTCTATTCAAAAGAATGTTGTGGTCGATAGTATCGAATGCAGCGCTAAGATCGAGTAACACTAATAGAGAAATACAACCACGATCGGATGATAAGAGTAAATCATTTGTAACTCTGATGAGAGCAGTCTCAGTACTATGATACGGTCTAAATCCTGACTGGAAATCCTCACAGATACCATTTCTTTCTAAAAGGAACATAATTGTGAAGACACTGCCTTTTCCAGTATTTTTGACAGGAAGGGTAGATTTGAGATCGGCCTATAATTGACTAATTCTGTAGGATCAAGTTGAGGTTTTTTAATAAGTGGTTTGATAATAGCCAACTTAAACGTTTTCGGTACATATCCTAATAACAAAGATGAGTTAATGATATTAAGAAGAGGATCTATGACCTCTGGTAGCATCTCTTTTAATAGCCTAGTCGGTATAGGGTCGAGCATACATGTTGTTGATTTAGATGATTTAACGAGTTTAGCCAATTCTTCCTCTCCTATAGCAGTGAATGAATGTAATTTTTCTCAGTGACACAACAATGCTCTGTCTCATGTGACACTATAGTAGACGGCTGCATGGTTATAATTTTCTTCCTAATATTATCGATCTTACACGTAAAGAAGTTCATAAAGTCATTACTGCTGTGCTGTTTACAACCATCAGAAGTATAAGCTTTATTTTTGGTTAACTTAGCCACTGTATCAAATAAATACCTAGGGTTGTGTTTGTTTTCTTCTAAGAGAGTCGAGAAATAAGCAGATCTAGCAGTTTTTACGGCCTTTCTGTATGCGATCATGCTCTCTTTCCATGAATTACGAAAAATCTCTAATTTTGTTTTCTTCCAGCGGCGCTCCATTTTTCTGGCTACTGTTTTAAGGGCCCGGGTGTGCTCATTGTACCACGGCGTTGGACTATTTTCTTTAATCTTCCTTAAGTGCCGGGGAGCAACTGTGTCTAAAGTGCTGGAAAAAAGAGAGTCAATAGTTTCTGTTGCAAAATCGAGTTCCTCTAGGCTATCTGGGATGCTGAGGAGATGAAACTGATGAGGAAGATTATTTAAAAGCAATTTTTAGTGGCGGCAGTGATAGTTCTGCCATATTTGAAGCGAGGACGGCTTTGCAGCCTTAGCTAAATTAAGTATACATGATACTAGGTAATGATCTGAGATGTCGTCGCTCTGCTGCAGAATTTCAACGGTATCAACATTTATTCCATGTGACAATATTAGGTCTAACGTATGATTAAGGCGATGAGTGGGTCCTGACACATGTTGCCTTACTCCAATAGAGTTTAGAATGTCTCTAAATGCTAATCCCAATGCGTCTTTTCATTATCTACATGGATATTAAAATCACCAACAATTAGTACTTTATCTGCAGCCAGTACTAACTCGGATAGAAAGTCAGCAAATTCTTTGATAAAGTCTGTATTGTGCCCTGGTGGCCTGTATACAGTAACCAACACAAATGTCAAACGGGATTTATCAATTACACTACATAATGCTACATAAAGCACCAAAACTTCAAAAGAATTATATTTGAAACTAGACTTCTGAGTAATACTGAAGATATTATTATAAATTACAGCAACCCCTCCCCTTTACCTTTCAGACGCGGCTCGTGTTTATAACAATAATCTTGGGGGTGGACTCATTTAAAGTAATGTAGTCGTCAGGTTTTAGCCAGGTTTCTGTCAAACACAGCAAATCTAGATTATTATCTGTAATTATATCATTAACAATAAGTGCTTTTGGGGAAAGGGATCGAATATTCAGCAACCCGAGCTTTATCATTTGATCATCTGTATTATATCTGTTATTTATTCGTTTGACATCAATTAAGTTTTTACTGTTGAATGGTCTTGATGTTTTTTTGTATTTACTAATTCGGGAACAGACACAGTCTCTATGTGATAATATCTAGGTGAAAGAGTCTCTATGTGTTGGGATTTATCTGACTTCTGTAACGGGAGACAGCTAGCAGACGGTCGGGTAAGCCAGTCCGTCTGCTTCCTGACCTGGGCCCCAGTTAGTCAAGGTTTAGCTTTAAGACTATATGCCAAATTACTAGAGAGAAGAGCAGCACCACTCCAAGAAGGATGGATGCCATCCCTCTTCAACAGGTCAGGTCTGCCCCAAAAGCTTTTCCAATTGTCTATGAACCCTATGTTATTTTGCGGACCACTTGAGGTACTAATGTTAGCATCCTCTCAGCCTCGATGGCAAACATACTGCTGTTTTCCACTAATGCAGCATCTAGTCAACAAATGAATTACTTTATAGTGATATGAAAATATGTACTGTAGTGTATCGTATACATACCATTTCATTTGTCTGTTTTAAATCTGTATCTGAAGTGTCCCGCTCTGTGCAGTGCATAGCATCACGTGTCAAAACAAACACCACAAGGCTTCAGTGATGGTTTCACCTCTAGAGGCCGTTCTTGTACTGTATAATGCCAGCGGACCTTTATCAGCCACTTCAGCAACGGACGCAACACAGAACTATCGGTATAAATTTTTGACGATAACCGATTGTTCCAGCAATTGGTTATCTGTACCGATTAATCAACAAAACCAATCAATTGGTCAGCCTCTATTCTGGATAACCTAGGGAGTTGCTTTGCTATGTTCTAGGTGGACACTAACCCTAGCAATAGCAATAGTGATTCTTTACTTGATGTGGGTCAGGCTGCCCTGTAGAGAGCGTTACAGTACTCTAGGCGTAGAGGTGTTACTGCAGTGGTTTGTATCTCCACTGTAGCGTGCCCAGTGCAGACAAGCTCTTTGCCTATAGTGGTCTCTGTCACGCCACACTCTTCCAACTGAAAGCCGTTTGGGAAAAGCTCTGAAGGAACACACTGCACCTCCGAACCACATGAATAATTACAGCACGCTGAGTGCTGCGCTCCGCACTGCAGCAAGATCAGGAGAGTTTGGCTTTTATAGAAACATCATTACCATGATAAATTGACTAATGCATCAGCAGTGTGACTCTGAATGGCTTCAAGAGACATTGCAGCCATTTGTTTCATTGTTTTATATCTATTTTGGCCTTGGACTAATGAACAGAAACATGAATGAAATTAATTTGATTTCTATTCAGATGGTGAAAATGTAGAGTCTGATGCACAAGCCAATACTGTTGGTCATATTCATCATATGTTGCAATGTGGAAGTAAGCTTTTTTTCGGTGAATGTGTCGGTACTTTACCGATATACCGTTTTGTGAAATGAAAAGATTAGTTTTATTATAGCCCTTTCTGATTGGGAAGTCCTTCAGTAGAGTGGTGCTTGCAAAAAAATGACTTAGAAAATAAGAAATTCTGAATAAATAATACTGAAATGTACTTAAATTAAGAAAATTAAAAAGGCTTTTTAAAGTTTAGATATTTTTACAGGAAAACAAATCAAAGATACTGTTAAAAAATAAAAATGTTTTCAGTACTTAACGTGAAACCATTCGCAAGCCATTTTATTTCTGTAATGCAGTATTTTCCTAAGTGCAACAGGATATTCAGTGAGAAACAATGTAGGGCAGAACTGGATATTGAAGTCATTTAAATTACATTTTGCTGAATTATTCAAGGCAGAACCTAATTTTTCTTTGGAATAACATGCACTAATGAATCAATAAGACCAGGACCATGTTGACTTTAAATCCTTGTCTTACCATTACGCACTTAACTGGGCCCTCAATCGCTGTGTGTGTGTGTGTGTGTGTGTGTGTGTGTGTGTGTGTGTGTGTGTGTGTGTGTGTGTGTGTGTGTGAGAGCGTGTGAGAGCGTGTGAGAGCGTGTGAGATGGATGATCCTGCAGCAGCGGCTCCAGTCGGGCGGGCTGTTGGAGGTGAGGGCATGAACACACAGTCAGACATGACGCTGTGTGTGTCTGATTCCAGTCTCACTGCTCAGTGACAGCACAGGACAAAAGGCCTCTCTATTTATTTAAAAGCTCTCAGTGTTTGTGAGTCAGCAGAGAAAGGCAACGTTATTGAATTGGTGCCCGAGACCTTGTTCCGTGTTTGTTAATAAAACTCTTGCCTTGACGTGTTTGGCATGAAAAGCGACTCATCTCCTAATGCAGCAGTAACCCGTCACCTGCCAGACCGATGCTACTTCACCTTACTGATCAGAAATTATTCCAGGTCAGATCTCTTATTCGCCATTTTAGCCGTAAATAATTCATTCAACTTCCTGTATCTTTACTCACTAGAAAACAAAGTTTTGTCTTGACTTTAACTTTAATGACTTGTTCATTTTGGCATGCTTGGCACCATTTTTGGCACCTATCCCACATTATTAAACCAATAACCTTCATATGTACAATATCTATTAAAAAGTATGAGGTTATGCTACATGTAATTATTATCTGTCATTTTGATGGAATGGATTGTAAATTTTCCAACATTCTCTAATTTTCTCCACTGTTACTGTCATTGTTTTGAAGAAAATTATATAGACAATATATTTCCTCTTTATACATTTAATATTAACATATTCATTAATTGAAAATTACATTCTTAGTCTGCTGTAACCTATGGGGTAGCTTATTTTAAGAAGTAACTTTTCTGAATCATTGGTATCCTCCTTCACTTTTAGATCTAGTGTTGACATGTAAACTAAGGTTATAGTTTGGTGCTGTGCTTTGAGATGCACAGTAGCTGTTTCACGTCACAGCTGTCACTAAATTGTGTTTGTAAACATGTTAAACATTCTTTTAATAAGGAATTTGTATGACATTTTCTTTAGTTGTTCGGGAGTATGTATGGACATTAGCATCTGTCCATACAATGAGAGTCCACTTCCTGAGAGTCCACTGAGGGGTCACGGCTGTTGACCTGACCTTATGACCCTGCTGCATACACACACCTTGTGTGCATTTGATTCCCAGCCTAATGGCAATGAGACATGGGACAGCTTAACAGGCCTGAGGGGACTTAAACCCCTCAGTATCTGCTTCATTTACCCCTGCAAGGTCTTTTGCTCGATGCCACGTGTTGAGTGGTCACTAATCCCAGCTCATCTGATAATGGTAACAAGTTATCAGTCCACATCAGTATTGGAGGGCTTAGTTAATGCCAAGACGAATGTGTATATTTGTGTGCATAAGATGGTGAGTTTGAACGTCATCATTTAAAGATCATTCAAAAACTTACACAGACAGTGACGATGCCAAGGATGAGCCTGAATCTGACTAATCTGTTAAACAGATGGCCTCTGTCTGTAATAAGATTTGGAGATCCTCATGTTTCAAACAGGTGAATGAATGAAAATGAAACCTGTGAAGTCGTATTGTACCCCAAAATCAAAACAAAGAAATTATGTTTTGGACAAAGAAAAGGACATTGTGACATTTTTTGATGATTTAGCTATTTTACGTCCTTGAATTCTGAATACTGTAAAGCAAAACAAGTTTTGTTTATTGTATGTTTAATTTAAGATGATTTTAATAAAATGTTTGCTGTATTATAGTGATGAAAATCTGATTATCAAAAGTAATGGGGGCGGGGTCTGTTTGTGGGGGACATAAATACTTCACAAGAATGAAAAAAGAAAAGCATCTTAAGCTCAACTAAAACACAACTTAACTGATTTAGAGGTTTAGTTTCAGAGTGCCTTAATTTGTGTTTGTAATATTCAGCATGTTAAATCATTCAGCCATATGTTATATAATCACTTTTATGCTTCCATATTATATAATGGCCTTAAAGATTAATCACACTGTGTTAACTGTCATTTTGAGATCACTGAAGCAAATTAATCTAATGGCAATGAAAGACTAGTAATGAACTATTTGAGCTACATAATAGTGACAAAAACAGTTAATTAGTAAAGCCCTTGTTCTTACGTTATGTGTGACGTGTAAAGAAAACTCATTATATTAAAGCACACTGATTTCCGGTGTGGCTGCAGTATTCCCTATGGAGTCTTTTCCTCATTCAGTATTTATTGGTCATGGATGGTGGTTCTAGACCGCCCGCGATCTCTCGGCCCCTGAGTCAGCGTTCCTTCAGCATGTAGAGGCAAATGTGATTATAGAACAGTAAAGGGCAAACTGAATATATACCAACATTACTCAAACAAATCAATTTAGCCTTTAAACATCAGCTCTGTAATTTAAAAACTGGCATTTGATTGAATGATGAAACATTTCCATTCATGTTTTATTCTCATTTATTATCAACGCCACTGCAGTGTTTTTGAGTAAAGATAAATCTTAAAATCTGATCACTTGTGTCAGTTGCAACATCTACCTTGTGAAAAACTATTTTAAATGGCAGTTTGTAAATTCTTTTATAATTATTATGCATGCAGTTTTTATGGACTCATATTGATTTAAAGAGCGCTATGAATATTTGTCATTTAAAAATAATTTGTTGCACCACAGGGCAACTACTGAAGACGAAATATCATTAAAATTGTGAAAACTTAAGCAAAAATGATGAGCAGAACCTTGTAAAATCTTGTAAAAAAAAACAAAAAAACAAAACAAAACAAAGTCTGTGGAAACATTGTGTCAACTACCTACTTATGCATACTGTTTATATTGTAATTGTGTCTACCATCGTCCACCCTGCCTTTTAGATACAGTTCTGGTTATTAGCCATTGAAAAAAAGTATATAATTCGACCACTAATAGAAACAATAGCAGCATATTCCCCTGAGAAAGCGTCCCATCGGTGTGTATGATACAACTCTATCCTCATACACAGTAGAATCAATGACAGAGAGAGAAAGAGAGAGAGACTGTCTCATTCGCTGCCGTTCTTCCTAATTGGATCAAGCGCAGACTTGCCCGACTCTCTGCTTTGTGTTCATAGTGTGAGAGGAGACCAGACAGAGTGAGAGACAGAACGTTTGTGTTGGTGTGATGGATAAGGAGAGGGAGAAAGAGGAGGGGTGTAAAAAGGGGTGTGTGTAATCTTCACTGCTATCTCCTCGTCCTTCCGTGTGGTTCTGTGCACAAGTCTTTAACGGCTGGCTCTTACTCCACTCCAAGGAGCCGCCGCTTTGATCGGACATACACCTGCTGCTTGCGGATGATTCAGCCTTTTTCAGCAGTGGCTGGCAAAGCGTGACAGCATGAGCCGCAGCCCCCTCCTCCAGCCCTGCCCCCAGGTGAGTGCTGCACTCTCTCCGGACCTCTCTGACACGCTCTGAGGCGGGATCCACCCTGGGGCGGCCTCACACATCTGCCTTTGGAGCATATGCCTTATTTATAGACTTGCTGCCTGTGTTTTTCTTCCTGCTCCTTTGGAGACTGTGAGAGCAACCTGGGCGACAGAAATTAGAGCAACAGAAGTCTTCCTCTTCCTCTTTAGTAACAAGGTTAGTCAGTTGAGCATCGTGTCCGAGTCCCTTCCCCCTCGCTGGTGATCTGATAATGGAAAGAACACTTTATGAGGCAGCATGCCTGCCGCTGCTGCCGCAGCACTAGAGGGAGGTCTGCTGCACATCTGCTTCTGAGAGACAGAACGAGGGGGAGAGATGAAGTCGGAAGCGGCGGAGGACATCTCAGCCGGACTTGCATCTCAAGAGGCTCCTTCAGAAGCCTTGTCTGAGGTCTCCACTAAAGAGACACCCGAGGAAGCGGAAGAGGACGTGCCGGGGAACGGCGACAGCTCCGAGCGTGGTCCTCTGGGATGCATGCCTTTGCCTGTGTGCTGTGTATGCCTCGATCTGGAGCGGGTGAGTAACTGCGTCCGCTCTGAAAAAATCTGCATCCTGCCCATCCTGGCCTGCTTGCTGAGTCTGGCTCTCTGCACCGCCGGCCTCAAGTGGGTCTTTGTGGACAAAATCTTTGAATACGAGCCACCGACCCACCTTGATCTCAAGCGCATAGGACAGGATCCTATAATAAATTCGGACTTCACTCAGAGCCCATTATCAGCCTCACCTTCTACGGTCACCCCGTCGACTGTCCCAGGACAGCCCAAAGTCTTTGTGGAGGGGGAGTCCACGGCCGGTCCCTTTGAGGTCCCCTCATCTAAGGTGGCTATTTTAACACCCACTGCAGCAGTGACTGTTCACACGAACTCTGTGTCTCCACCCAGCCCCAAGAGCACCTTCAAACCTGTCCAGAATGGCACTGCAAACCAATATCCATCTCAAACTCTGGAATCTAACGATATTGTTCCAAAGACATGTAAGTACAATCTGTGTTCATTTTGGGGTCATGAAAATGTTAAAAGTTATCAAATTGCAGTATCTGCCTTGAATAATGAAAATGGTTACGTATACCCCTGATAGTCAATTCATGCAGGATCAAAGAACATTATTTGTTTGTACATTTAAGCAACTTGTTTCATAGTAAGGTAAGCGCCGGATGTGAGTGCCACTGTGTAGTATGTCACTTTAAAGCAGACGTGTTGTATCTTGTCAGTCGTGCTGCACACTCCTGTGACTAAGCCCTGGAAGTATAACTAACTCGAGATGGGCGTCGATAGTGACACAGACGCCCCTTTGAAGCTGCTTGACAATTGGTATCAAATTTAACCACTATTATTAGTTACCTGCCCACGAGTAGCATCAGACTATGCCACATGAGTGTGTGATAATGCAGCAGTGCTGCAGTGAGAGGAAGACACTTCCTGTTGGCTCTGCTCCATTTCAAGGTCAGAGTCTCCACAAAGACTAGCCGATACCCTTCCAGAGAAAGATGATCGTCAGTAATACTATCTGCTTTCCACCGTGACTTTGAGAGCTTGAAGAATTATAATGGCTGGAGGACTGCCAGACTTCCACTCTCGGATCTTGGATCTCCCTCCCTTTCCTTTTTTCTCCCCAGTTTTTGTGGTCTGCTCTGCCACTTTTAGCAGTGTGCCGTGATGCACTGTCATCCTGCAAGAAGTTTCCTAAAGTCAGCCTGATAATGATGCTGAGAATGTGTCTGCAGGCCAGAGCTCATTATTATGCAAATATAGTGCCAAGCCCTTTAGTTCTCTGGGACTGAGAATTTTACTTGAATCATTTGAGAAATTGGATTATCTCACCTCGTCTGTCAGAGGTTGAGACGGCTGCTTATGTCAAATACTAAGCTATTGCAGAATGAAGATCTGTCAGATGTCTTTGGGAGATCTTAAATAAACACATGACAAAAAAGCTTGCATTTCTAGCCTTACATGTAATGGAGAAATATTTGTAATGGAGAATGTGGGGTCAGGGTGGACACAACAGAGTGCAGGACAGGCATTCATTTTTTGCTGGAAATATTTGCCTATTTGTACTTCAGTGTATTCAATGTACACAACAGTACAACCCACCGAAGGGACTGTACGTCTATCCATAACAGCTTAATTTACAGCCATTTTTGTTCAGAGCTCAGAGTATTTCATGTGGGCCAGAGCTCTTCCATGACTCGATCTTCATAACCTTACTTCACCTCAGCTTTTTTGCCTCATATGGCTGCAGATGCACACTTTGCTTGAATCAAGTGCTGCTGGGAAGCTCAAAGACCCTCCCACTGCAAGCACTGTGATCAATTGTCTAGGCCTGAAATGGAAATGCAATCGGTTTTGTTGGACATTTCAGTCTAAATCAATAATGGACAGCAGATCAGCTGACTAACAAGGAAGCTTTAGTTAAAGTGATTCTAAGCCTGATGAAATACATCACAAATTTTGTGAGATGAAATATCAGGACAGAAATATAAATGCATCATGGATGATAAATGCATCATGGGTGCGTATATGTGATGTTGTATGTTCTATACATGCAATTTACATCATGTATTGCATTAGTAGCCTATTTCATTGTACTAATACATGTACAAAAGCACTCAAAAGCTTGTGAACCTCTATGAATAGAAGCTCATTGAAAGTTGTTCTAAATGTAAACATGTTTGCTAAATAGAAATTGCTTTACTACATACTGTAAACCCTAATTGGTTTGAGTACAGCCAACTCAAATTAAACAAATTAGTTCAATCAAATTAACTTTGAGTATTTAGAACTTTCTTTTCTGACACTTTTCAACATTTCAAGTAATTATTGATTACATTTCAAGTAATCTGAATTGTTTCATTGTTTTGAGTTTTATGAACTTGTTTCTTTTAATTTAGACAAACTTAAATCTAACTTTTGTGCAAGATTAATGTTACGGTGGAGATTTAGTAGTGTTTAATGGTTTGCTATGTTAGTTTAGAAGAAGATCAAGCTCAAATGGAGTTACAACGGCCACACCTCAGGCACTAAGTGCATCGCAGTATATGTTTGTAACATCTTAGAGGTTATAAAGTTTATTGTAGCTATATAGGTGCTCAGTTTTTCTTTGTTGTTGGTTGGAAAACACTGGTTTATCAAATAAACCATCAAGAACGATTTTTGTTTGTACATGTATGGGAATCTTAGGTTGCTAAATAGTTCTTTGGAGATCAACAAAGTTCCTGATGTTTCTTTGAAGGTTCTTCAGATCAGATCAGAGTTATTTAAAGCACCAGCACATAGATGATTTTCTACAGAACTTGAGAATGTCAAGGTCTTTGTGGAGCTTCAAACACTTCTCCTATAGCATCAGACAGAAGTCACAGCTTAATGAGTCTGCTTGTCATCTGACTCTGGTCTACAAGTTTCTTTGTGCTCAGGTACAAGTCAACCTTTCAACATCAGAGCTCACTGACCTGTATTGTAGATAGGCAATGTTATCTGTCTTAGTTTTTGTATATTTTGGGATGCCTTGTGTGAACGACCTGATTCAGATCTAACTGCATTTCAGTGGGAATAAAGCCAAAAATCAGGCTTGGCCTGTCTACAATGCTGAAATTATTGATGTCCTATGTGGTAACAGCACTAGAGGTCCATACATTTTTTCCAGGATAAAGATTAGGTGATCAGAGGCATTATAGATTGGATTGTTGTGTCCTTGTATATTTTAGGATTTTTTTTTAGTTTTATTAAAAAAATGTTTTTATCAAATGTAAGGACATTCAGGTTTAGCCTTCTGTTAACACTCTTAATCTATGCTGTTCTGTGATACAGGATTGATGAACACACTAGCTTATGCTAGTAGACGGTGAAATGGAGCATAGCACTAAGTACATGATAGTAAACATACATAAGCCATAGGTCTCTATCCCATAAAGCGTGCTGCTCATAAATGCACAGCACTGTGAACTCATTAAATAATGTATAAATAACTTCCCATGGACTCCTGCTGATGGCTTTATCGATCAGTGTTGCGTGTCTCAACAACCTTTTAAAATGTCTTCCTTATGATGTCACAGACATGTTTCACATGTTCTCATCACCACTGCCATCAGAACTTGAAAATATAATGTAGATGATTTATTACTTAGCACTCCTGAAGAAGTTTTTCTGTGCTGTGATTTTTGTTCTCATTTTTTCTTGATCATTTCATATTTGAATACACTTACTGTTGTTTTCACTTTATCCGTTTTAATTAATAAATCTGTGACGCTGTTAATTTCATTATTGGTTCTGGTCTCTTGCTGCTTTTGTTCAGTGTAATGAGGTTCATACAGAGTTCATGCTCCTCTTTCAGTAGATGAGTTCCACCCGTCACAGCGACGCCTTTTACCTCTAATAATTAATGTCTTATGGATTGTTTTAGATGGCAAAGGTTTCAACTTTTTAATTGCAGCCACTGTTGTAAGTGTTTTATTGGCCATGTAATAAACACATATACACATAAACACACATAACAAAAATGTTCTTAAAGCTACACTTTGTAACTTTTTTTGTTCAAAACTAACAATTTAAATTAGTAAATACATCATCCTTCTTCCAAAGTGTGTATTGTCTTAACCTTATTCACTATGGTAAGCCTAATATAAGTTGTCTGGCTGTCACCAGACCAAGCTCAATTTAAGATTGAACATTGGTCTGGGGAATCTGCTCTGTATTTTCTACTGTACAAGAGGCGTGATAAACGATTATTGGATAGTCCTTCAACCAATCAGACCACAAGAGGCGTGATCAACTGGCAACG
Source organism: Paracanthobrama guichenoti (assembly GCA_018749465.1). Classification (NCBI taxonomy): domain Eukaryota; kingdom Metazoa; phylum Chordata; class Actinopteri; order Cypriniformes; family Gobionidae; genus Paracanthobrama; species Paracanthobrama guichenoti. The sequence goes on along the minus strand of CM031952.1, from coordinate 2,001,563 downwards.
ACCCATCGCTTCTCTGTCCGTCATCGTGTTAAACCTGCCAATAGCGCGCCAGGTGGATAAATCAAATCAAATCAAATCAAATCACCTTTATTTATATAGCGCTTTTAACAAGTCCAATTGTTTCAAAGCAGCTTCACATTGTTAAAAGTAAAATAATGCAACAGAATTTGTACAGCCGTTCTGGTGAAACGGTGATGTTATCCAGCTAATTTCAAGTATCGTATAGCATCAATGCGGGCAGATCGGTAATATAGAAGAAATTTAGGTGTCCCCAACTGAGCAAGCCAAAAGCCAGAGGCAATGGTGGCAAGGAACCAAAACTCCTTCAGGGTCAGAATGGAGAAAAAACCTTGGGGAGAAACCAGGCTCAGTCGGGTGCCAGTTCTCCTCTGGCCGACGAACAAACAGTGTATGATTATAATTCTGGCAACATAGCAGGTCTTAATTCATATTAGGCAAATAGATATTTGTTAGATTATTCGAGAGATTGGAGTAAATCACGCCAAGACGGGTTTAATGAGGATGTCGTGTCGATGCAGCATTTACGGGGAGTTTATTTGACATGTTCTCTGCAGACACTTCAGGGATGCGTTGGTCATGTCCAGGCGCTGGTCCACCATCTGATCTGGATACGGCCTGGATCTGGCTGACTGCAGTAAACCTCGGTATAAACAGAGAGACTAACATTAGCGTAGATGCCATTCTTCTTATGATGTAACGAGTACATCAGGTGTTATGGGAAGTGTTCTCGGTTCCAGCTGACCTAGTTAATGCATCCTGACAATCATTTACTGATTTGAATAATAGAAATTGATAATGTTTTATGTGTAAGCCATAGTAAAGAGATGCGTTTTTAGTCTAGATTTAAACTGACAGAGTGTGTCTGCTTCCCGAACAATGCTAGGAAGACTGTTCCAAAGTTTAGGCGCTAAATAGGAAAAGGATCGACCGCCTGCAGTTGATTTTGATATTCTAGGTATTATCAACTGGCCAGAGTTTTGAGACCGCAATAGACGTGATGGAGTATAATGCGTTAAGAGTTCGCTCAAATACTGGGGAGCTAAACCATTTAGTGCTTTGTAAGTAATAAGCAAGATTTTAAAATTTATTCGATGTTTAATAGGAGCCAATGAAGTGTTGACAGAACCGGGCTAATATGGTCATACTTCCTTGTTCTAGTAAGAGCTCGAGCTGCTGCGTTTTGGACCAGCTGGAGTTTGTTTATTAAGTGAGCAGGGCAACCACCCAGTAAAGCATTACAGTAATCTAGCCTTGAGGTCATGAACGCATGAATTAACTGTTCAGCATTTTGCATCGAAAGGATGTGCCGTAATTTAGATATATTTTTAAGATGGTAGAATGCAGTTTTACAGATGTTAGAAACGTGGCTTTCAAATGAAAGATTGGTATCAAAGAGCAAGAGCAGCTATGCATTCCGTTAATCTTGTGAATTGGTAAGTTTCATCAGGGCGTGAAGAAATATAGAGCTGAGTATCGTCAGCATAACAGTGAAAACTAATGCCATGCTTCCTAATGATATCTCCCAGTGGTAGCATGTACAGGGTGAAGAGCAACGGTCCTAGCACCGAGCCCTGCGGTACTCCATACTGAACTTGTGATCGGTGTGACATCTCTTCATTTACTGCTACAAACTGATAACGGTCAGATAAGTATGATTTAAGCCATGCCAATGCAGTTCCACTAATGCCAACATAATTTTCGAGTCTATTCAAAAGAATGTTGTGGTTGATAGTATCGAATGCAGCGCTAAGATCGAGTAACACTAATAGAGAAATACAACCACGATCGGATGATAAGAGTAAATCATTTGTAACTCTGATGAGAGCAGTCTCAAAGTACTATGATACGGTCTAAATCCTGACTGGAAATCCTCACAGATACCATTTCTTTCTAAAAAGGAACATAATTGTGAAGACACTGCCTTTTCCAGTATTTTTGACAGGAAGGGTAGATTTGAGATCGGCCTATAATTGACTAATTCTGTAGGATCAAGTTGAGGTTTTTAATAAGTGGTTTGATAATAGCCAACTTAAACGTTTTGGTACATATCCTAATAACAAAGATGAGTTAATGATATTAAGAAGAGGATCTATGACCTCTGGTAGCATCTCTTTTAATAGCCTAGTCGGTATAGGGTCGAGCATACATGTTGTTGATTTAGATGATTTAACGAGTTTAGCCAATTCTTCCTCTCCTATAGCAGTGAATGAATGTAATTTTTTCTCAGTGACACAACAATGCTCTGTCTCATGTGACACTATAGTAGACGGCTGCATGGTTATAATTTTCTTCCTAATATTATCGATCTTACACGTAAAGAAGTTCATAAAGTCATTACTGCTGTGCTGTTTACAACCATCAGAAGTATAAGCTTTATTTTTGGTTAACTTAGCCACTGTATCAAATAAATACCTAGGGTTGTGTTTGTTTTCTTCTAAGAGAGTCGAGAAATAAGCAGATCTAGCAGTTTTTACGGCCTTTCTGTATGCGATCATGCTCTCTTTCCATGAATTACGAAAAATCTCTAATTTTGTTTTCTTCCAGCTGCGCTCCATTTTTCTGGCTACTGTTTTAAGGGCCCGGGTGTGCTCATTGTACCACGGCGTTGGACTATTTTCTTTAATCTTCTTTAAGCGCCGGGGAGCAACTGTGTCTAAAGTGCTGGAAAAAAGAGAGTCAATAGTTTCTGTTGCAAAATCGAGTTTATATGGTGGATAAGCCAGTCTGTGATTGGTTCCCGCAAAAGTGTAACAGAAGCAGTAAAAATTAATGTACAGGTTTCCAGACTGAGCAACATTGATTCAACATTGGCTTGGCTTTTCAGAGATGGCGAGAACTGATGGATTTTAAATGTTTTAAAAGCGACGAGGAGATGATGGCGTTTTTAATTACTCAACAGGCGAGTAAGGTATTTTATTGAACAGATAAATTGCCATATGAAGATCTCTAGCAGAGTTGACTGTAAAGCATTATCTGTTGTGAAGGCTCATATTCAAACACACAGTCATGCAGAGTCGAAGCATAACCAAAACAATGTTCTTCCGCAAAATGCATGCAGTTTTTTTTTTTTTTTTTTTTTTTTTTTTTTTTTACCGCTAGAGGGCCAAAAGTTACATAGTGTGCCTTTAAGATCAAAACTGTACTGGTTCTATCACAAAATTCATAGACCCAAAATGATGCAAAAGTATTAACATGACTTTATGTAAGACAAGTTGGTTATGAAACTTTGATTCATTTTTATGGTTTTATGCTCTCAATAACTCACAGCATAAAACACATCAAAGCAAACTGTTTTGCTATCTGGCATGACTTTTTCACTGCTGACTGTGACTCACCATCTAAGAACCACTAGTATACCGACTGGGATCCAAAGGCTGAACACAAATTATAAATGCATCTTTACCTGTGCACATAAATATGAATTGACAATGAGGATAATGATAATGTGCTATAATAGCATGCAGCATGTAAGCGTACATCATCTTTTATTAGCTGTCTCTCAGGCGTTTCCTGTCCCATGAGGCCCATCTGTATGTGGTTTGAAATGTTTCATGAAGCTCATAAAGTCTCAGCAGCAGTCTTACACATGCAACACCCTACGACATGGCAGAAATTAGTTATATTTCTCCATCAAGACCAACGCATGATCTCAGAAGAGCTGTGTTGCATTTAGTATTACATGAAGGTAAAGTTTAATTAGGACAATTCACATCTCATTGATCACAGCGTATTAACCCCTTCCATTTCTACACCAAATCCAAATCTAAATCCAAACAGTGTATAGAGATGTGATTGTAAAATGGGGCCGTGGGGTTGATGAATTCATTACTGTAATGGAGAGAGACCAGCTGAGGCAAACATCTATGATTTAATTATGCTGGAATGAAGTGGCATCTGGCAGTTATGAGGAAGGTAACGGTGCCGTTCCGAACAGAATCCTCTAATGGCCCGTCATGTTCGATCCAGTGACTCAGCACATAAATAATAGTCTTCTGATAATATATGCTAGACATCTGTCCTTAAAGTCTTTTGAGGCAACAGCTTCTGCCTGACAAATGTCCTTGCGTTAGAGTTTGCGTTAAACACACACACACACATACACACGTTGGGTTTTATGTTAACCATGTTTTATGGGGACATAATGGTTTTTATACTGTACAAACTGTATATTATATACCCTTACACTAAATTAAGGGGATTTAGTGTAATTACCTGTCACACACAATTTACTGAATTCTTACATTTACAGATATTAAGCAGACTAACTAATACTGTAGAGTTAGTTGACATGTTGGTGCAACAATGCTTGTAGACAAAAGAACATCCAAAGTGGAAAAATTTAAATCAATTAAAATACTGAACAGCCAGTCAAAATAAAATAACTGTGATTGGTCACTTTACATCCCTTAAGTGGGTGGTTCTTGGCATTTAGATCTGAAACTGACAACATTAGTCTTTCAGTGATATTGAAGTGTCTGATGGTGGTTTTCACACTTCTTGTGCACATCATTTCTACTTTGTCATTGCTTGTGGAGCCTTTGGTATCAGCAGAGGAACATAAATATTTCCATATGCTATTTGACACTCTGAAGTCCCTGGAGTGACTGCAAGAAATTTTGCTATGAAACCTCATGAATATGCAGATATTGCATGTGTCTTTTCATGACCTTGTTTGGTGGACGGTAACAGGGTTTGAATGGATTGCCAAAGGCATTGTGGGTACAGCGAATATATGATACACTCCTGAGAACAGACCTCCCATGAGTCTCTGCTGCATAATGATATTGGTGAGATGCACATCAGTCTTATATTACAATGCACATGGACAAGGTCAGCGAGACAGGAAATGCTATGCCAGCAGCAGCTCATCTACTGGATGTGTGAATGTCACATGATGGATTCTTCTGAATCATCATATACAGTAATAATAATCTCTAATAGTGTAAGTTTATTTCATTGTATATCAGAGGTGTCAATTAACGAAGTACAAATACTTTGAAATTTTGGGTATCTATACTTTACTGAGTAATTATTTTTCAGCCGCCTTTTTACTTCTACTCCTTACATTTTCATGCAATTATCTGTACTTTCTACTCCTTACATTTAAAAATAGCCTCGTTACTCCTATTTCATTTTGGCTTGTCATCGTTAAAAAAAAAAAAAAAAAAAAAAAAAAAATCAGATAATCGCGCCATCCAGATCTGATTGTGGTTGGATGAGAAGTATAAACATTTACCATTCCGACGCCCTATTGGTTTGTACGCAATCCATCACACCTGCACATGACACAAATCACGTAATGCTCAGTAGTACACATATATGGTTCTTTAATGTATTTGCATTGTACTAAAATGCATTAATTTTCAATGGGCATATATGCGGCTGAAACAGGTAGCCTAGTTTTCAAAATTAACATTTTAATATAACATTATAGTCATTATGGCCTTTAGAAAAATATTTTTTGAGGAGGTGGGGTAGTGCACTATAGGCCCCTGTGGCGCAACCTAAGCTTTTGTCCTTAATGGCATTTTTTTCCTTACATTACTTTTACTTTTATACTTTAAGTAGTTTTGAAGCCAGTACTTTTACACTTTTACTTGAGTAAAAGCTTGAGTTGATACTTCAACTTCTACAGAAGTCTTTTCAAACCCTAGCATCTATACTTCTACCTGAGTAATGAATGTGAATACTTTTGACACCTCCTGTTGTATATACAGTGCATCTGAAAAGTATTTACAGCGCTCCACTTTTTCCACATTTTGTTATGTTAGAGCCTTTTTCCAAAATTGATTTTTTTTTTCTCAATTCTACAAACAATACCCCATAATGACAGTGTGAAAGAAGTTTGTTTGAAATCTTTGAAAATGTATTAAAAATAAAAAACCGGGAAAAAATCACGTACATAAGTATTCATAGCCTCAGGTGCACCCTGCTTCCGCACATCCTTGCAATGTTTCTACAGCTTGACTGGAGTCCACCTGTGATAAATTCAGTTGATTGGACATGATTTGGAAAGGCACACACCTGTTTATATAAGGTCCAAAAGTTAACAGTGCATGTCAGAGCACAAACCAAGCCATGAACTTCAAGGAATTGTCTGTAGACCGCCGAGACAGGATTGCATCGAGGCACAGATCTGGGGAAGGGTACAGAAAAATGTCTGCATCATTGACGGTCCCAATGAGCACAGTCATCAGTAAATGGAAGTTTGGAACCACCAGGACCACTTCCTCGAGCTGGCAGCCCGGCCAAACTGAGCAATCGGGGGAGAAGGGCCTTAGTCAGAGAAGTGACCAAGAACCCGATGGCCACTCTGACAGAGCTTCAGTGTTTCTCTGTGGAGAGAGGAGAACCTTCCAGAAGAACAACCATCTCTGCAGCACTCCACCAATCAGGCCTGTATGGTAGAGTGGTCAGACGGCACATGACAGCTCACCTGGAGTTTGCTAAAAGGCACCTGAAGTACTCTCAGACCATGAGAAACTAAATTCTCTGGTCTGATGAAACAAAGATTGAACTCTTTGGCCTGAATGGCAAGCATCATGTCTGGAGGAAACCAGGCACTACTCATCACCTGGCCAATACCATCCCTACAGTGAAGCATGGTGGTGGCAGCATCATGCTGTGGGGATGTTTTTCAGTAGCAGGGACTGGGAGACTAGTCAGGATTGAGGGAAAGATGAATGTAGCAATATACAGAGACGTCCTTGTTGAAAACCTGCTCCAGAGCACTCTGGACCTCAGACTGTGGCGAAGGTTCATCTTCCAAAAGGACAACAACCCTAAGCTCACGGCCAAGATAACAAAGAAGAGGCTATGGGACAACTCTGTGAATGTCCTTGAGTGGCCCAGCCAGAGTCCAGACTTGGACCCGATTGAACATCTCTGGAGAGATTTGAAAATGGCTGTGTACGACGCTCCCCATCCAACCTGATGGAGCTTGAGAGGTCCTGCAAAGAAGAATGGGAGAAACTGCCCAAAAATAGATGTGCCAAGCTTGTAGCATCATACTCAAAAAGACTTGAGCCAAAGGTGCTTCAACAGAGTATCGAGCAAAGGCTATGAATACTTATGTACATGTGATTTTTTTTTTTTTTCTTAGTTTTTTTTATTTAAGATTTCACACAAACTTCTTTCACGTTGTCATTATGGGGTATTGTGTGTAGAATTAAGGAAAACAATAATGAATTTAATGGAATAAGGCTGTAACATAACAAAATGTGAAAAAAGTGAAGCGTTGTGAATACTTTCCGAATGCACTGTAGTTATGGAGCAGAAATAGTGCTCACTGACAGAGAGGTGTTAAATATCAGTGAGTGTGCAGTCATCATCTGCTGCTCCTGTGAATCTGTGTGTGTCTGTGGAAAGCTGAACTGGGTTTTCCTAATGATCAGTCTCATTAACACCACACACAAGTGCATAGTGAGCCAGAGAGTGACATGCGTGTGTTTGTGTCTGAGCAGAGCGTGTGGAAATCACATTCCCCTCTGAGCAGAGGCTGATTTCCCAGCCGTCCACATAACACACAGCTTTCTGTGTTTTTTCCTCCTCTGTTTGAGAGCTTAATGAGCATTTCAAAGCTAATGAGCAGACATCTGAGAATAGACAAAAACATACCATCACGCTTCTCTCCTGATTACTGCATGCTGAACGTTGATGTGTGTACTTCATATGCTTTAAAGACACTTAAATTCTTCCTCTTATTATACAATGACCAAAAAGGCACAGTTGTTTGTATGCCATTGCAATAGACAACAAAATATCAAAAGCAAGTGTTATTTATGTGAAGTTTGTTCCATTTGAAATTATAAAACAACGATGCCTGACGAAGACCTATTGGTCAAAACGTTGCAATAAATTGGAGCAGTTAAATCAGTGTGCAGACATCATATTTTAAGCATAGTTTTTTGCTTAAATTATAAAACAATAACACAACAGACAAAAAGTATTGTAACTTTCACTGTTTGTGATGGGTTTATGGAGCATGCATCTACTAAAAATCGCCAAAACACCAGGTAATAAAAGAAACTGAGTAAAACCAATGAAAGTTACTAAAGAAATGAAGAAGAAAAAAAGCAGCATTTGAGACAACTGATCTGATGAATCACATTTAGTCAAGTAAAATTGTATTTATATAGCATATTTAAAAGCAAAAGAGCTGTGCCAAAGTGCTGTACAATGTGCATATAAAAAGAAAGCATAAAAAGAAACAAGGAAGATACAAAATATAAACACATTAGACCCAAATCCGATACAATCCAAATAATAAATAAATATAAAAATCTACCAATATTGATCTAATCAAAAGCCAGAGAGAACAGATGAGATTTAAGAGCCAATTTAAATCTGGCTAATGAAGGAGAAGACCTCACATTGAAGGGCAGACTATTCCAGAGTTTAGGTGCTGCAGCAGAGAAGGCCCGACCACCCTTAGTTTTACAGCGAAAACGTGGGACAATTAAATGAAGTTGATTACAAGACCTAAGAGTCTTGTTTACACTTGTTTACACTTTGGGGAGTGTAAGGAATCAGAAGGTCGCTTATGTATTTTGGTGCAACACAAGATAGAGCCTTGTACACAAAAACTGTAACTTTAAAATTGATTCTGAGGGAACAGGAAGCCACTGTAAAGTCGCTAAAATGGGAGAAATGTGATTTCTCTTTTTTTGTGCCGGTAAGAAGTCTCGCTGCAGCATTTTGGACAATTTGCTGGCGAGAGATTGTAGTTTGAGGCAGGCCACAATACAGGGAATTACAGTAGTCCAGACGTGATGTTATGAAGGCATGGATTACGGTCTCTAAATCTTTTGGAGATAAAAACTGTTTTAATTTCGCAATCGATCTCAAATGAAAGAAAATGCCCTTTACCACTGAACTGATTTGTTTCTCAAAATTTAGTGATGAATCAAATGTAACCCCAAGATTCCTTACATTAGGTTGAACACTGGCGGATTTATTGTATCACAGTGTAATCCAATTCATTTGTGAAAAAAGGGGCACTTAAGTGTATTTAATGTGCACATGTAGAGTACTTCTTGCAGATAATATGATATAAATTATAAAAGGCCACTTAAGTGTATAGGGATTATGCTGTACTTTCATTACTGTTTCTTACACTTCAGTACACTTAAAAAAGTGAACTTTGTAATAATGTCACATTAAATGTTTTGCTTAAAGTACATTTCAAAAACAAAAATTTTAATCATCTTTTGTCATCGTGTTGACCAACATACTAAAGCACATACTTGACACAAGTTACAATAGAAATGATGGTAACCCTTTATTTTATAGTATCCTTGTTACATGCTACATGTAGTTTCTGTAGTAATAACTATAAATTATGCATAATTACAAACTAATCCTAAAACTAACCATAATATAAGTTGCTGTTAATATGCTGTTAATTAATATTACTCCGTATTTAAATGTATAATTACACTGTAACACGGACACCTTCAAATAAAATGTAATCAGTATATTTTCAGTATATTACACTTTAAATATACAATATAAGTAATTATGAAATCACATATAAAGATGTACTCAAGGTCAAAAATCACTCTAAAGTTCAGCGAATTGCATTTAATATAAATTTAAACTACAATGCATTTTCAATTAATTGCAATTAACTGTCTGAAAACCACATTCATTTCAAACTATTCTTTTAAAGTATTATTTTCTGTAAAACACTTTAAGTATGGGAAACACATATTCACTATTAACTATGACTTTTGCCGCAATAAACTCCTAATTTACTGCTTATTAATAATTAGTAAGGTAGTTTTGTAGCGTTTAAATTTTGATATTGGGTGGGATTAAGGGATGTAGAATAAGGTCATGCAGAATAAGGCATTAATGTGTGCTTTATAAGTAATAATATACTATAATAGCCAATATCCTAGTAATATGCATGCTAATAAACAACTAGTTAATAGCAAGAATTGAACCCTAAAATAAAGTGTTACCTTATTTTACTAATAAATATTATTTTAAAAATTATGCTAATGTATAGTTATTTTTCACACGGGTTGTCATTGTTAATACATGATAACAGCCTGTCATAATAAGCACCTTGCTGTGTTTCGAGCAAGACCAAGCAACCAAACCTTTTTTAGATGCTGGTTCAAGCACTGAGACAAAACCCCTGATAAGCAGAAAGGCTGGCGCAGAGTGCACTGCGTACTTCCGTCTGAAATTGGGGATTAGTGCTGGAACGCTGGAGTGCTGAGACTGAACCGCTCATGATCTGCCTTGAATATCTGTGTTTCCACTGGAACAGCTGCTCACAGAAGAAAAATACATGCCCTCTCTTAAACACAGGACTATAAAAATTTGCCTTTATAAACTATAGAAATAAACTATAGAAATAATCGTAAAATATATAGACCACTAACCCAAAATATACCTGCGAGTATGCAATATTAATTCAACTGTTACTCTATTAGTTAATATGTTAATAGCAGTGGTTAGGCATGATGTGTAGGTAGGAAGACGTGGTGCTGTGATTGTGATATTGCAGGACATCTGCCTCTCATGAGCGATTCAGCACCAGTGAGGCTGCATTTGTTTGTCCTTTCTGCTTCAACACCTCACAGTGAACATCTCAAACCCCACAGAGAACAACACAAACACACAATGACCTGCCCAATGTCACTCAGTATGTCTACACACATAATGTTTCAGTGACTGTGAGTTTGAAAATAAGCTCAAGTTTGCTGACCATGGAAGAAACAATGTTTCCATGTTTTATTTTCTTGGTAAATCAGAGCTTCTCTCTGGGTTTTGTGTTGTTTTTGCTCATCGTCATGGTTGACTTGTTGAATTTAATTGCCTGTGCTGAGTACATGTGTGTAATTGCATTAGTATCAGAAAATAAGCTATAAGAGCACATGCTTTACTATTGAGACTTTTAGAAGCAAGACTTAAAGGTTTTTTTTTTTTTGGTCAGGGAGTACTATAGGCTATACTTTTATAAAAACTAGAAAAAAAGCCTAGGTTGAATACCTTTCCTCTTCAGATAAATCCTATTGTACTGTATATCAGACGTTAGTAGTGATCTAGTGTCTTGTTGTTACCTTAGGTTATTTGTTACCATAGTTGGTTACCACCATATAGTCCATTCTTTCCTTGGATTGGCTGTTTCAAAATGTCCAGCATTGATAGAGACACTGAATTGTTATGCCATGTCACATCAGTTAACTTGATGTGATGGCAGTTAAAGTTCACAAAATAATATCCTGTGGCTGAACATGTTTCATTACAATATGGGATCACTGTATCCTTGTATCCTGTATCCACTGTATCCTTTCTGCATGGAATATTGACTCAAATTTAAGCCAAACGGAGGTGTCTTAGAAGGTAGCATAACTTTGCTCCTAGAATTGGTAACACTTTATTTACATTTTCTAATGACTAGAAGTAATTTTGCTAGTACATTTCAACTAACTCTCATTAGAGTATTAGATTAGATTAGACTAGACTGTGTGCTTAATATCTGCCAACATTTTATTTTGATGCTCCCCAACAGTCATTCTACTGACTATAAGTAACTTTGCAACTATACATGACGTCAACTTATTCTATTAACCTGAACCCAAAGAATGAACCCAATCTAATGAGAGTTAGTTGACGTTGTTACAAAGTTACTTGTGAATCGAATCATTATTGATTTATTGGGGCCTATCAGGTACAGTGCCAATTTCCTCAAGGAAAAAATCTCTCTCAACGAATGCTGTAAACTATAAGGAACAACAGTTGGTCCATCACTATCACATTAAATGTTAAAATTAGCTGATTTGTAGTCTACTTATATTGGTAACACTTAAGTTTAGGGTCCAGTTCTCACTATTGTTTAAGTTGCTTATTAGCATGCATATATTGGCTGTTTATTAGTATTTATAAAGCACATATTAATGGATTATTCTGCATGACTACATCCCTAATCCTACGCAATACCTAAACATGACTATCTTACTAACTATTAATACACAGTGATTAGGAGTTTATTGAGGCAAAAGTTATAGTTAATAGTGAGAATTGGACCCTAATCTGAAGGTCCAATCTGAATCCTTTTTTGTTTGTTTTTGAAATATAAACATTCAAATGGTGGCTGTCATTAAAACATTAAAACTCTAAATTAATTTTTTCCAGCTTACTATCGTATTTTTGGTAATTGAATCACTTTCCTACAGTCAATGTAACATTACATGACATTGTTACAAACTATTTTATTGACGCCTTTCTGCAGTTAAAACCGATTGAGAGATTACATGAGGCAAGATACGTATTTCAGTAAGTTGTCCTGTATCTTTCAACATTCCTTCTGATGTTCATTCATGTTTATTTGGTGCTGTAACTATAGTAGTAAAACAGAAGAGATGATCAGTTCACATGTGCTTCACTTAAACTGAGGGGTTTCAGTGATCTGTCACATCACAAAGAGCGTCAAAGCGGCATTTATGTTTTGAATTTCATAGTAAAATGCATCAGCAGTCGAACAGATAAATGTGCAAGCAGTGAGCAGTTATCTTAATTTGCCTAACACCTGCTTGCCAGCTTTTCAGCAAATCAGATACTCCTATACTGTGCGAACATTACATCGTCGATTTAATATTTACAGAATGAGCTGCTTTTTATGCATGTTTAAGATTCGCAAAAGCTGCACCAAATCAATCATGTCTCTGGATCCAACGACCGCTTCTGATCTGTAATATTTATCAGAAACTTCACCTGCCAGTTGATCTCTCTCTTTCCAGGTGAGTTATGGCCAGTTGGGTGAGGTACGGTCTCAATGTGGTATCTTTAGGGTCTCTTGATGTAGGTCATCAATAATGAGTATTTCAAGGGTGCAGTGCGTTTTATGACCTGTCACGGCAGTATGATTATCAATCTGTTCTTCTGCTGCACAGCTCAGGTGAGACTAACGCTGCATTCAAACAGGGCGTCGGCGTTAACGCTTCTCATTTACTTTGAAAGGGTGACATCATGTGTTGCCGAACTGAATTGTGGGTTCTGTCGCGTCGCTTCACTCATGTTGCAAGCGGCAGAAGTTGAAGATTTCTCAAGTTTTCAAGCACCAACGCAGGTGTCATCCAATCAGATCGCCCTATGCAAATACGCTAGAGCAGACGCTAGCCAATTGCGTTCATGCAACATTAGAGCAGACGCTAGCCAATTGCGTTCATTTAAAACACCGGTGAATGAAGAACGATAAAAATGGAGGAAAAACTGATAATCACGGTGGGTAATCACCCAGTTCTGCACGACCAATCTTTGTATACATACCGGGAAACAAACCGGAGAGACCAGGCCTGGAAGGAAATGGCAGAGACGTTTGGTGAATCTCACAGACTAGCTATCAAAAGGAGCCTTTTTTGTGTTGTGTTGTGGTCCAAGCGGCAAGTAATGTGATTGGCTGTTGTCACTATATGACGGTCGCATCAGCACCAAGCTTCAGCCACGCCCTCCGTCATGCGTTAACGCCGATGCCCCGTGTGAATGCAGCATAATTGTTTTGAAGATGTTGGAAACAAAAGGGTTTTCCTCACACCATCTGTCCCATGATGCCAGTGGTGTTTCCGCTGTGGTCGGGACAGGACATTAATTAACTGATTGTACGACAAAAACTTTTTACTTTCGAACTGCTGGAGCAAAATATGTTGCTTTCATCTCAGAGTACTTTAACATGTGCTGTTCAAACTTGACATTATTAGTGCTCAAGTCTAGTAGCACTATATTCTAGATCTACATATTCATAACTAGAGACCAGAAGATCACATGGATTGAGGTTGAACAGCCTATGAGACTGTGAATATACCCTGTTGAAAAATCCAACTAGCATGAATTCCATGTTGGTCCAGGCTGGTTTATGCTGGTATAGCACTGGTCTAGCTGGTGGTCCAGCATAGTCATGCTAGAGCATGTGCCCGACACTATTGACTGTGGAATGACGAGAAAACACATTTGTCGGGAGAGATGGCTGACATTTTCCATCAAATATCCTGCCTTCTGTTTTTTTAACAAATCACACCCTAGTTGTACACATACCAGCGGCACAAGACTGTTGTAATTTGTGTAAATAGTAATGTTTCTAATTATTTAAAAAAAGGGTTTGGGGGCATATAGATTTATCCTGTTCATAGATTATTATGATCTAGTGTCAGCCCTCTTTCCAAGTAGGCATCCTGGTCATGGTTAGGTTTTCTAAATATTAACTAGTAAAGTGAGATTGCCCTTCAAAAAATGCTGAAATTATTATTACTAATTATGATGAGCAAATCCTAGCCACATATCAAAGACAAAAACCATGTGCAAATGAAGTCTAAAATGAGAAACAGCTGTGTTTCTCTGTCTGACATCTGTAAACTTAATCAGCAGGGCGCTGATTGTGTCTTTTACAACCTTTAATGCAGTGTCTCTGTTGTTAATGCTTCATTAGTCATTCGGTTTCTTTTTAAAAACTTCCACTCAAATTTAAAGAGTCTATGGTTTGCAGACTGTGCCAGCATACAACCTTTGAAGGATGCGTTTAAAAGTAATTTGTCCATACAGGTATATTACAACAGGAAATCACTCCCATAGAACAATCATGCCGCACAAGAATTTCTTGGCGTTTTTCACAGCCTGAAGCGATCAGGTCTGCTCTTTACACACATTGCACAAGACATCCATTAGTTTCTTCCCGCTGGTTATGTAGAGAGACGTCAAACACGTGATTGCCGTGGTTACAGATAAACAGACATCTCATTACATTGTTGTAGCCATTGACTGGGCATGTGTGAAATGAATCAGGTAAGCTGTGAGAGAGGTGAGGCATGTGTGCTATCAGACCACAGCACACTTCCTGAGCTCTCTGAAACATGCCACACCAGAACTAACATGTGAGGAACAATGGCAGCTTTGAGTTTTGCAATTCTAGGCTTTCTCTCTGATGTATCATGGAGAGATCCAGCCTTCCTGAAAGAGAGTTCTACTTTGTTCTACTATGAGAGTATATGAGTCAAAAGTGAAAATTCTGTCATTTACTCATGACATGACTTTCTTTCTTCCATGATTCAGAAAATGAGAAAATTTGAAAAATTTACAAAAAAATACAATTTAATGCTTGAAAGCTATGGGCACTGACTTTTATGGTGATTTTGCATTGAAGCTTGAACACTTCAGTTCCCATTAAAGGGTTAGTTCACCCAAAAAAGAAAATTATTCCATAATTTATTCTAGTTTATAAAGTTAAGATTATTTTTCTTACAAAAACACATCACTTCAGAAGGCCTTTATTAACCCCCTAGAGCCGTGTGAATTACTTTTATGATGGGTGGGTGGATGGATGCACTTTTTTGGGCTTTAAAATCTAAGGTACCATTCACTTCCATTGTAAAGCTTGGAAGTGCCAGGATATTTTTTTATATAACGCCGATTGAAGAAAGAAGAAAGTCATATACACCTTGGATGGCTTGAGGGTGAGTAAATTATGGGATAATTTTCGTTTTTGGGTGAACTAATCCTTGAATTAACAGCTTGCACCAGCGCAAACCCTCTTTTGACGTTAAAAAAAAGTACTGTCAGGATTTAATAAAGACACTCAGTGAAAAATTAGCGCTGAAAAGGCGTGGCCAGGGTTATTTTTGCGGCTGAATTTATTGCATATGCATTTGTAGGAGTTTCCCTTTCAGATGCAAAATTTATGGGAGGAGAGTATTTAAATGAATCACACTATTCAATTTACTGATATTTACTCTATTATTTGCTGACCATTTACTGTCTTAAACCAGATGCTAATTTGTGCTGCTCTTGGTAGATTGCTTTGGTCATTATGGAAATGATCTGGCTGCGTCTGTGTCTGTTGCCCTGTTTAGTAAATCTGGCCCTAATTCTTTTAACTGCATACAAAAGAGCAACAGAAGAAACCAAGTCAATGAGGACAGAAGTATGAACTATCACTTTATTAGCCTCTCTATGTTTGAATTTTGAGTTTATGTCCTGTGTTAACATGCTGTGTGGCACACAATCTTCATCTTCAACTGATTAAGCAAACAGCAGTACTGTACATTGCAGATGCTGTTATCACATACATTTTGAAGCATTGTTTGAAAGAGGAATTCTTAAAGATTTCAGATAGCCTGTGCCTTTAGAACACAGCACTCACTGAGTCACCATTAGACCTGCAGTATGATTCAGCAGAACATCGGGCACACTGTGTTTATACACCTGAGATCAGAAACCCATCTCATAGAACAAAGTATACTTCAGTATATTTGAAGATACCGCTCCCTGTGAAGGGTTTCGCTGCATTACTGGACCTCCCTCATATGCAGCACAGGAAACTGCTTGTCCAGCAGAAGCACGTTTGCACTGCAGCATGATGCAGTGTCTGTGCAGAGCCGGCATCTTTGGTTTCTTCCCACCAGCAAAAAAATGAAATGGCACCAAATCGATGCAGCAGTGCCCCTCAAAGCGCTCGCACAGAGAAAGAGACCCTGAGCAGTGCTGCATTGCAGTGGATGCGTCTGCAGTGGCACACATACACTTATTTTTAGGGAGCATTTATTTTAAGACTCACTGCGTCTTGCAGCTATTCTCCTGCAAACGTAGTTATAATACTTTTTAGAACATGAAATGCCCAGTGGTGTGACAATTTTTACCGTGTTTCTTATCTTTATTATTAACTATTATGCATGACCCTTTTATGATCACATTATAATTAAGAGACACAAAGAATATTTGTATCAAATATCCATTTGTCACACTGCAGGACCATTTATATTAAAGTAGTGAAAGTGAAAAGGTGAAAAACTTTCCAAAAATATGCACTTTCCTTTTTTTATATTCATATTAGATTTAACCTATGATTTTCATAACAGAAAGTCCACATTATCATCCCATTCTTTAACCATTACCACAACCTCTACAACCGCCACTTAACTCTAAAGATACACTGTAAAAAATTAACGTGACTTTAACGGTAAAAGACTGTAAAATGCTACGGTTAAAAACAGTTAACTGGTTAACAAAGTTTCAGTACTATATACGGTGAATAACTGTAATAGATCTGATCTTACATTTAATGTAATTTTACATTTAAAATAACATTAAATTAACAGTTTTTAGAAGTGAAAAAGAACAAGTCAATGTGTAATTTACAGTGAAAAAATGTAAATTAACATTCCCAGAATTCCCTGCATGACACTTCATATTTGATGTATTTTCGTTGAAATAAATGTTTCTTCTTAGATTTTCTTTTTTTTTTTTTTTTCTAATCAGTTATGTAAATTAGGTTTTATGTTACATTTAATGTTGTTAAATTAATGTTTATTGCATTTTTAAATTTCATGTGTGTTACCATGATGGTGTTTAGTGTTTGTGTGAATGACACTGTGCACCTTCTATATTTGTCCTCCTATAAGCTTTGTTTCATGTGACTCATCACCACTGTGATTTGCGGTTGCCAGTATATATCAAAGGTACATAACAGATATTAGTATTTCAATAGGTTGGTAAGTTAACATTATTTCAGTTAATGAAATACAGTTATGTACTGTAAATTTAACTTAAATCTGTAATCCCTAAAATGTTGCCATCGTATTGTTTATGGTAAAGTTCTGACAACCACAGCTGCTGTTTTTTTTACCGTAAATTTTTAAGATTTTTTTTTACAGTGTAGAGTTGCAGATTAACAAAACACTTATTTATGACCAGGCCAAAGTTCATTAACATGTAAAAAGACCCAAGTACAAGCATGAAGTTTACACAGCAATCCAATTTTCCCTCCCCTTCGCTCCTTCTCTCATCATTTATGTTCATTCACTGTTTGCCGCCAGACTTTGACTGCATTGAGATGTGCTCATACGTGAGTTGAATGAATTGGCTTCTGTCTCTCACCTTGAAAAGACTCTGATGTTCTCCTGCTGCTTTGATGACAATTCCAATTTACCAAGGTGCCCGTCAATGTGAGTGCAGGATGCCAAAATGCCAAGATCACATGAATAGTGTCTATTTAAAAATCTTGTCGTTCTATTTACAGTCTTTTCATTAGGCGTTTTCTTTCAGGCGCTGATGGTCAGTCATATGCAAATGCACGTCACTTTCCCTTCCTCAGAAAACACTGAAAGTTGTTGTTATGTGACGGATGATCAAATGTGCCTGATCACTAATGCTGCAGGTTTAATGGGAGTGAAAAACGGCAATTAGATTAACGGGACAAAAGCAATCTGTTACGCTGTCAATTATTCATGCGGTTCTGGTTGTCTTGAACATCAGCAGTTCGGATGGTAAAGATTGAATTACATTGAGCTCAAAGGCAGAACGTCTCCTGCTTCAGTGGTCACCTGATGGGGTCTGTGACCTATGAAATCACAACGAAACTAACTCGATTATCTGTCAGGATGAAGGCTGATTTTTTTTCTAATCTGCTCATCTTCATACCACCAGCTTTGAAATATCCCCAACATTCAGTGGCTCATGTCTTGTATTGACAGTGTAGAAGGGAAGGCAGGACAGCCGGATGTGGCCACGTATTCCGGCCTATAAACGAGAGTAACTTGATGTCAGAGGTGGTTAGAGATGGCTATCAATATTTCCTGGTGGAATTGGTTTGGTGCTTAAAGCAGAAAATAGAGCCATTAGTATGTGGAGTCATGAAGTAACTTCTAGAGGTTCTCGGTCAGAGGGGGCCGCAGGAATTTATGGTTGGATTGTCCATCCCTTCCTCAGAATGATGATGACAGATTCAGAAAGATTGCGGATGTGTGTTGGTATGAGTGTGTGTGTGTTTGTGTGTCACACCTGTTGTCCAGAATATGTGGACAGAACGATACTGATACTGTTACCTTTGTGAAAAATAATTGCACTTATTCATACTTTTTAAAAAAGTACTTATTACAGAAATAATATGCTTAAAAATAATAAATATAAGTTCAGACTGAATATAATGTTTTTGGACCCTTAATTGCATGTTATAGTTTACATTTATATTAAATGCATTTAGCTTAACTTTAGAGTGATTTTTTGACCCACTGGTAAACCTTAGAATGCTGTTCCATCATTAATGAATAACTATACACAGGAACAAATGAGTAATGCACATATTTTGATAGTAATGACTCAAGTGTTACTACATTGGTCGAAAGAAATTACAAATTATTTTGGATCAGTATTCTAAAATGAAAATCATGGTAACCCATTAGTAATGATTCAAGTGTTACCAAATCCATCGGAAGGAATTACTATCCAAAACCTTACAAAACCTCAAACACTTACAATGACTTTAGGCATACTAGGGAGTTATCATGTTTTTCACTTTAGAATACTGATCCAAATAATTAAATTTGCATTATAACGAAGTGGACTTTTAAAAGTGTACTTTAAGTGGCTCTTTAAGTACACTTAAGTAGTCTTTTATTTAATTAATGTTATATTATCTGAAAGTACAGATGTAAAAATGTACTTTTAACATTTGAAGTACACTATAAGTGTACCTTTGATACAGTAAAGCGCTCTTTTTTTTCACAAGGGTTGGTCAGCGTGTGTGACGACTTTGATTGCTCACCGCTGCATTGATGATGTGTTAGAGACGCAATGCCAAATGTGACGTGTGCAGTGAGCTCGTGAGCTGCCGTAGAGGTGCTCATTTAAAAATGTTGATGAGCAGAGATTTTGCAGATCGGAAGTGCAGAGGAAGGTAGTAGATCCAGAGTGCTAGGGGAAACACTTTGTCATTGCAGCGGTTATCGACACACCAGAGTGATGCGCTTTCATATATCCAGATATTATCGAAATGTTACAGGTACGGAGGAATATTATTTGATATGATGTCCTATGATTTCTTGAAATAGTTTGCAATTTACAAGGTTACCTGCTGTTTTCATTTTGAAATTGTCACTTGCTTAAAACTAAATTACGATGTTGCATGATAGCTCATTGCTGCTTTTTAAGTGGCTGTATTTGAAACATTGAAATATTGTTGCTCATCTGTTACTCTGTGTAGGCTCGTAATGAAGTAGCTGTTTGGTTGAGAAGTATTGCTGTACCAGTGCACTCACATTCTTTTTTTAGTGAAAGGCAATAACCCTGCATTTACTTCAGTCTGATCAATAGCTCAAAATAGCCTGTCTGTTCAGTGCTGGCTTTCTCTCGCTCTTCTAATATTTAGCAGATATTTTGTAAAGGTTGTTTGGATCAGACACACTGTGCATGTCATGAGCTGTAGCTCCAGTTCAGACACTTTTAAATGTTGATCTCAGATTATAGTTGTACCTAGACAAGATCCTCTGGGGTAAAACCGTGTGTTATGTTCATCTGTGCAGCGGCCACCAGCACCACTCCCTCAGCCAAGACCTCCAGTCACATGACACCCTGCAGCGAGAGCGAGAGAGAATTCTGTGTGAACGGCGGGAAATGCTACACATTGGAGGTCACGCCCGGAAACATCAGACACCTCTGCAGGTACAGCTTCACATCCACACTGTGAGATTTAGTCCGCTAGTCGCAGTCTGTGTACTGTGTTTTTGCTTAAGTCTTTTTAGATGTGGTTTATTTAATTAATAAACTATATCTGTAGCTCAAACAGTGAAGCGCTGTATTTGCAACACCAAGGTCATAAGTTTGATTTTCTGGAATGTATGTAGTGATACAATGTATATCATTAATACAATGTTGGATAAAGTGTCAAATGCATAAATGTAAATTGAGCTCTATTTTTAATGCAAAATGAAAAGCATAGCCATGCTGCAAGCAGAGGTTTTCTGCGTGCATGACACTGACAGCACACTCTGGGACATTAGTGCTACTGTCAAATTCAGTGAATAAGCACAATCCCTAGTGCTGATGTCAGGACTCTGTACTCATCAGTAAGTACTGCAGTCGAGAGGAGCTTCTCTCTTTACTGTCAATGCAGGAGCAGACTGACAGCAGCACTCCTCAGGGACTGTACATCTCTGAGCTTTCAATCTCAGCCATCCATCAGTGGTCACGTGACCCTTAATGAACATGTGGATTTAGTGCTAAGTCAAGTATCACTGTACTAGTGATCAGAAAAAGAGATCAGATGTACCATTTTCACTGGATGATAAAATAGGAGAAAAAAAATCCCACAGGCGCACATTGAAGGAGGAATATCTAGAGACCAGAAGATCACAGAGGATGGATTTAAACAATCAACCAGTAATTCTTGACAACCACCCACAACATCCCAGCATCAAAACGAATGTTGGATGTCCAAGCACCATTCACATTTTCTTCAAGAAATGTGACCTATCTAGTTTCTCATCACTTTTGATGAAGCTGAAAAAGTTTGAAATACCTAGACAGCGGTATACCAACACAATCTCATGTTCTGGGGGTTGGGGTGGAACTTCATACTTACATTTTTCTAAAAAAAAATTGCCACCTCATAAAATGTTTCTAATTTCCTGTGAGATTGGGTTAGGTATACTCTTAGCAAACATCCCGATGTCGCCCATGCTACTGAGAGTGATGTTTGGAAGAATATGTGCTGCATGCTTTCCACTCAATAACAAACAGCAGTTAAGTAAGCATCTGATCATAGCAAAGTGGAAATGTTTGCAGCAGCTCTGCAATTCAGCACTCCAGTCACATCAAATCATGTTTATTTATATTGCACTTTATACAATAGATTGCATTAAAGCAGCAAAAAAAATACATTGTCAGTGTCGCTTTCCATTGTTCATGTTTTTACTTGAGTCTGAATTTGATGGACTGAATGGAAGAAATGAACAAGAAGATTTCCACATCAAAGAAGGCGCAGCATCAGATCCACACCTACCTATTACATCATACCACAGACCAGTGGTAGTTTGAGGATGTTTACTAGCCAGAAAGTCTGCTTCGGCAAGTTGTTTTGAACTCCAGAAATTACAGATTTTGTTTAAAATATCACACCAGTTCGTTCTTCGATTTTGCTTGAAGTATATCAGGGCCTTCACTCCCTCTGTTGAGAAATACAGCTGCCCCAGCTGTTAAGCCCCTTTCAGAAGAACAGCTGGAGCTCTAAGACTGTGTGTGTGGGTGTGTGGCAGGGTTTTTTGAGTGCTCTTAATGTCATCAGAGAGCAGTTGGTCAGCTAAAAGATCAAGACTGGAACAATCTCAGACCTATTTTTTATTTTTTATATATATATAAACCATAAAAGTGAAATGATGACGTAACAGCAGAAGTAAATCCAGAGGAGGAGCAGCTCATGTTTATGAAGAGCAGAGAATATGACCTGTTCCTGAGATGATCATGACCCGTCCGTGTGTTTGTCTAGTGTTGTAGTGTAATGTTGTGTTGTGATGTGTTGTGCTGTGTTCATCCTTTTTTAAACCAGGTGCCCTCCAGGATTCACAGGGAACCGCTGTCATACCAGAGACCCTGTGAGAGTCGTAGACCCCAAACGTATGTGCAGTCAGTGAACGTCCCCTTCACCCCCAAACACACACACCATCGCCGCTGTTTCTGCGCTGCCTCGCCACCTCCGCCATTTAGAAAGCACTCTCTCTGTCAGAGTTTGCCAGGCCGCCCATCTGTCCTGGCGTCAGATGTGGACAGGTGCACGATGGGCTACTGTCATCTCTGCCAGCATTTACACCACCAATCTTCAGAGACTAGTCATGTCTAAACTGTTAATTGGCTCTTGGAACCCAGGCGGACATTTGCGAGACATTCAGCGAGCAACACCGGAGACACGCGTGTGTGAGGGGGACTTTTGGGTGTCAAACTCACTTCCTGTCTTCCTCTCTTTCTCTCTGTGACTTCTGTCTTTCCCTCTCAGGTGCCCCAATGAGTTTACTGGTGATCGCTGCCAAAGCTACGTAATGGCCAGCTTCTACAGTACGTCTATTTCCTCTTCCTGTCTGTGCTTGGATTGGAGCATGCTCAATCAGCGCTACCTCCTGTTGCTTTGGATTTGTGTTCTTGACCAACGGGTAGTCAGATCAGATAGTGATTGTTATTTTGGCAGTTTTTTTTTTTCCATTCCTTCTCTTTGCATGTTTAGCATTTATTAATCTAGTTTTGTTCTGTTGGATGCTAGCTAGTTGACAGTGGTTAGACAGGGTTGACATCCATCAGTCTGGACACATGTTAGTTATTAGGGGAGATCAGGTTTCTCCTCATTCACATCATCTTAGCCTTTTGCGGGAACAGATGAAATGAGTGTTTCATTTGGACAACTCTGTCTGTCAACTCTGTCTTTGGACAACATGGCTCAAGAGGTTATAAACTGAATTTACTCTCAGCTCATCAACATGTTTTGTGAGTACTGTAAACCTGTGCCACGGGTCATTCTCAAGAAATTGTTAAAAGTGTCATTCTCAGTGTTGATATTGGTAACTAAAATGATTTCAAATCTATAATTAAAATATAGCTGAAATAAAAGGAAATGTAAACCTAAAGGAAATTGGAAATGTTGCCTTGACAAGTACTAAAATTAATACAATGTCTCAGGTTACGACTCTAACCCTGGTTCCCTGAGAAGGGGAATGAGACACTGTGTCTTGGATTGACGCTATGGGGAGCCAATACTCATTACACCATGCCTGCCTCAAGAAGCTGTGAATATGCACATAATGGGCATAGCATAAATTGACTTTACTGATTACTTACCCGGAGTCAGAGCATGTCAACCCCAAGGGTGGATCCAAAATGACTCATATAGACTGTACAGTGGCGCCACTCCCTAAGCCAATATCTTCCAAAAGTTGGAGAAGATACCCAAACTTTTATGCTCTATAGCAAAGGAAGTCACGGCCTTAACAACCTCCCTCCCTTGAGGGACAGGCGTCAGCCTTATAAGACCCCAAGAGCAGAGCTTTAAGAAAAATTGTCTCAACTATGTAAACTTCTTTTGTCTTGAAAAAGCCCTTAGGGAGTAGCCAAACAAAGGGTGAATATCAACTACTACTTTCGACATTAGCACTACCTCCTGCCAAAGATTCTCGTCATCAGAACTCAACCCCTAGGGAAATCGCAGAGGAGCTCCGGCTCTACCTAAATACCCTAAAACAATTAGGTGAAAGCGTTCACACCCTGCGTGTACTCTCCAGGATCCATAAAAGACTCCATTCACTTGTCTAAGTTATAGAGTGAAAAATAATGAGGAATGCTTTACCAGGCAAACTACCTCTACTTGTCAGATTCTTTAAACATGGGTCATAATAGAGAGCCTTTACGTGGAACCCAACCAAAGGGGAGCAAAAAGTACAGGCACCCCTTTATACTTACGGGTGCTCCACTTGTGACTTCATGGATTGTCATCAGCCAATAAATTTCACACATGCTTCAACACCGGTCACGCTGTTGGTGTTCTCCATAGCGTCAATCCAAGATGCAATGTCAAAGTTCCACTTCAAAACTAACTAACTGAAAAAACAACTACTAATAAACATAAAAGCACATAACAAAATGACTAAAACTAAAATTTAAATTAAAACTGAAGATATAAAAATAAGAGCTAATTCAAAACATGAACAAATACTAGAATATTAATGCTAAAATAACACTGGTTTAGAATTTGAATCATTTTAAATCCATAAGTAATTTCTGTAGTAGTAGTATTAATAATAAAAATAGTTGAAATTTTATAAAAATTGTGTCATAATAACCTAGTATGACATTTCTTCTTCAAAACATGTTTGTAATGTTTTTTGCTTTACACACTAGGGGCCAGATTAGCAAATTAGCATGAGACTCCAATCCCATAAAAGTGCAGATGGGAGTGTGAAGTTCTGCAGATAATCTACTGACAATGAGCAAATTAAAGAAGACAGATGCAACATCACATTTCCATAATGACCAGCATAGATTGTCTACAGAGAGCAGCGCAAATTAGCATAGAGTCGCAAACAAGCAGAGCCGCTGATAATCAGGTGCTGCTAATCTAAACAACACGGGCATAAAATGGCTTAAGACATGCTTTTTTGGGTGTTAAATAACGGCTCAAATACCAGTTAACTGACTACCGCAAACCTTAGTAAATCATGCATGATTAATTTAAAAACTCTCCTTCAATAAATTGTGTCTGAAAGGGAAGCTCCTATAAAAGCATATGCAAAAAAATGCAAAAATCCATGCTTTTTCATCACTTATTTTTCAATGCATGCTCAGTGCGTGTTTTCAATGCGTGCAAGCTGTTAATAAATCTGACCCTAAAAAATCAAATGATCAAATCTATGACATAATGTAAGTTCAGTGTCCTGTTAATTTATATTAGTGTATTAGTTGTAAGTCATGGATACACATGTGCAGTTGCAGACAAATTGCACCTTTTTCTGAGAATGACCCTTATTTAACTATTGACGTGACCTGCAGTACCACAGATATAACTATAATTCCCTTAATTAACATGCTTAAGACACATGTAATAAGAGCTGAGATTCATCAGTACACCTATGAACACTGTGAAACTTTCTCAGAAAAGATTTATAAGTTCCATCTATTATATTGAACTGGACATCATACATCATATGTTTGAGTGATATTCATTATAATTTCTGCATTTCAAATAGGACAGTGAGCAGACAGAAAATCTCCATCGATTAACTAAAGTTCTAAAATAGCTAAATTTACTGGAGATCTGCACTGACGATCTATTCTCATCTATTAATAGTGTTTGCTAATGTGTCCTTCATACAATGACCTTCATCAGTACAGTTGCTCTGGTTCAGTGGTTTTATCACTGATAAACGACCCGCAGGAAAGATCAGGGCTATCGGTTAATGATCAGCATTACAGTCAAACAATTGATAACAACTGTGTAATATTATTTTAATTTTTTAACTGGGATAACCTTGTAATGACACTCCAGTTTATGTCTGGAGTGCCATTTTATGCATTCTGAAGTAAGAGGATTATATTTCTGCAAACCTGTTCTTAATGTATAGAGGAGTAGGAGATCAAATTCTGCCCATGTTAATCTTTCAAACTTTGACTGGCTCAGTTATCAGTCCAACAAGCAACAGCTTCTGACCGTCAGCTAGTTTAGGTGACCGAGAGATGCATGTGTTTAACAGCATGTTTAACAAGTGCTGGTGTAATCACATGAATTAACTGAGTCTGACTTTGTCTGTAGTGAAATGTGTCAAGGGTCAGTCTCTGTAATGACGTGAGCGCAGTGACGTCTGCATGTGCATGTCCTTGTGTCATAATGATGACCAACCATAAGTGTCTGTATATAGAGATGTACATCACTATATACGTGTGATAAACCATCCATATATCTCTTAATGAATTCTGACATTAAATGATGCATTGTCATGGTGGGTTTAAAGTCAAACAGAATAGGTTTGAATCATTTCTGCTTTCAAATATGTATCTGTGTATGTGTGCAATGTACCATGCTATATATACATGCTAAGATGACTGCAGGTATATGGTGTTTTTGGAGGTGGTTTGAGGTGGAGCTGACCTGCGTGTTTGTGTGCAGTCAGTCAGAGTTGACATCACCGCTCAACTGTTTTTTGTTTGTTTGTGTTTTGCTTTCTTTTCATCACCTTGTCTGCCTTGGCAGAACATCTTGGGATTGAATTTATGGGTATGAATCGTTCTTTCCTCCTAGTTTGCAGATTCGTAGGTCTAGAAGCTTGAGCCTGTTTCCTTCAACTTCAGCTGGTTTCCTTTTGCTCATGAAGGGATCAAACAGCCATAACAGATGATTGGAGATTGACATCATTATTCTTTATTATATTAATGCACAGGACTTCAGATGGCTGCTTAGAGCCACTCTGCAGGTTTGTAGGGTTTTAGACAAGAAAGTGGATAGCCGCTCCAAAGCATGTGACGTGCGGGGGGGCATTAGCCTGCATGCTAGGAAGGATGTTGTTAATAATTCATCAATACCTCTGATATCTTACATTCAAGCCAGATATGAAAAGCTCTCTCTCTCACACACGCACACGCACACACACACACACACACACACACACAAAGAGACAGCTAAAATTCACACATAGTTCAGCGGTGCAGAAGAGAAGCCGTACTGCAGTAGTTATGCTGTGTTTAGATCCCTTCAGCTTTGCTTTGCCCTCCATTCATGCATCCCTCTATCTTCAGCATGACATCTCATTCCTCTCTTTCTTCTTTGTTTTCTCCCCCTTTTCTACTTCTCATCAGTGTTTTATCAATGTCTGTACATAGTGATTGCCGTTGTGTTGTGTGCATCACAAATGTGTTTGCTATACTCTAAAAATGATTCAAGATAGAAGTTCTAAATCAAATGAGTGCTAGCATTTGCTCACAGGCTTCAATACACTTTGTTGTGATGGGAACATACAGTATTCTGTGCCTTTAAGACCCCATGAAGTTGGAAGCAGAGAAAATGGGCCAAAAATATTGATGACATCGTCTTGCACTCATTGGATACCCCCGTCCTAATAACACCTACAATGTTGAAAAAGCTGTGGTTGCCAGAACTGGTAAAGAGAAAGCTACGATAAATCAAAATGCATCACAAGTAGCTTGATATAAAGTTATATATATACAACTAGAAGGTGCACAGTGTCATAAGATGTAATGTAAAACCCTAATGTACATGACTGATGAGAAAAAAGACAAAATGACAATGATAACAGTATTGTATTGTAAAATTACATGAAATATGTAGTTTTTCATGTCATGTAAATGCTTGTTTATCCCAAAGGGGAGGAGCCCTTTGTTGTGTCCTACCCAAGCTTCCGTTAAAACTGTACATCAACACAGGAAAGAAAAATGTGCTTGTCAAACATTTTCATGGGGTCTTTAGCATGAAATAAGACATATTTTCCAGCCATCCAATTGTTTGGGTTAGCAGCCTGTGAGTTTCTGCTGCTACCAGTTCATGACTTTTTATTAAAGCCTTTAGCATTCCATATCTATTGACCATTTACAAAAATATACATAAAAATAGTTGCTGAAGGCTTCAATAAATTCAGTCTGTCAATGTTGTGATCTAAACCTCATAATGAAATGAGTGAAATGCATGAGTGTTGAGTGTTGAAGACATCCCAGAGGCCACAGGCCCGACAGGGTTTGCATTTCATGTCATTTGTGACGACATGATAATTCTGAACTGACCTTGAATTAGCACGTCCTGTTGTGTCCTCCCTCTCAGCAAAACTACATCCTGAGATCAATAAACCTTGTCTAATTAAAGCATCAGCGGCACTGGAAACATATATGTGTGCTAGCTTATGTTCTTACTTGGAAATCTGCTGAAATAACATTGTTATTATAAAAATATATATATATTCCAAGTAAGAACTTGACTGAGATGTAATGTGTGTGTGTGTGTGTGTGTGTGTTTTTTTTACCTGGAAGCTTCAAAAGCAGTCTGTCCTCTCTTCCAGAAGCTGAGGAGCTCTATCAGAAACGCGTTTTGACTATAACAGGCATCTGCATCGCTCTTCTAGTTGTTGGCATCATGTGTGTGGTGGCTTACTGCAAAACAAAGTAATTCACTTTTTTAAATGTCTGTTTGTACTAAGTTATTTTGTACAGTTAGTTTGTACTAATGTTTTACTCAAAAACTAAAATGAACCATATGAATTTATAGTCATTGAAATGTGATCTCCTGCAGTCTAAGAGGTGGTTTTTTTTTTTGGTTTTTTTCGCACATAGGAAACAGAGGAAAAAGCTGCATGATCGTTTGCGGCAAAGTTTACGAGAGCGAAACGCTGCGGCCAAAGGCCCTCAGCAGCCCCACCCTCCACCTGAAAACCTGCAACTGGTCAATGTGAGTATGGTCACTGATAAAACCATGCAATAATGACAGCAAGAAAGACAGGTCAAATGTTAAAATCCTGTGCACTGCAGTTTGAAACATTGGTTAAAAATTAAAAAAAAAAATTAAATTTTTATCAGAAACAATTGTGCCATTTACACTATATTGCCAAAAGTTTTGGGATGTCTGCCTTTACATCCACATGAACTTTAATGACATCCCATTCTTAATCCGTAGGGTTTAATATGGAGTTGGCCCTTTGCAGCTATAACTGCTTCAGCTCTTCTGGGAAGGCTTTCCACAAGGTTTAGGAGTGTGTTTATGGGCATTTTTGACCATTCTTCTAGAAGCGCATTTGTGAGGTCAGGCACTGATGTTGGACGAGAAGGCCTGGCTTGCAGTCTCCACTCTAATTCATCCCAAAGGTGTTCTATTGGGTTGAGGTCATGACTCTGTGCAGGCAAGTCAAGTTCCTTGAAAGTTCCACCAAAGTCGCTCATCCATGTCTTTATGGACCTTGCTTTGTGCACTGGTGCGCAGTCATGTCGGAACAGGAAGGGGCCATCCCCAAACCGTTCCCACAAAGTTGGGAGCATGAAATTGTCCAAAATGTCTTGGTATGCTGAAGCATTAAGAGTTCCTTTCATAGGAACTAAGGGGCCAAGCCCAACCCCTGAAAAAAAGAACCCACACCATAATCCCCCCTCCACCAAACTTTACACTTGGCACAGTGCAGTCAGGCAAGTACTGTTCACCTGGCAACCGCCAAACCCAGATTCGTCCATCGGATTGCCAGACAGAGAAGTGTGATTCGTCACTCCAGAAAAGACATCTCCACTGCTCTAGAGTCCAGTGGTGGTGTACTCTACACCACTGCATCCGATGCTTTGCATTGCACTTGATGTGAGGCTTGGATGCAGCTGCTCAGCCATGGAAACCCATTCCATGAAGCTCTCTACGCACTGTTCATGAGCTAATCTGTAAGTCTGTAGCTATTGACTCTGCAGAAAGTTGGCGACTTCTGTGCACTGCGCGCCTCAGCATGCGCTGACCCCGCTCTGTGATTTTACGTGGCCTACCACTTCGTGGCTGAGTTGTTGTTGTTCCCAATTGCTTCCACTTTGTTATAATACCACTAACAGTTGACCGTGGAATATTTAGTAGTGAGGACATTGCACAAATGGACTTATTGCACAGGTGGCAACCTATCACGGTACCATGCTTGAATTCACTGAGCTCCTGAAAGCGACCCATTCTTTCACAAATGTTTGTAGAAGCAGTCTGCATGCCTAGGTGCTTGATTTTATACACCTGTGGCCATAAACATGATTAGAACACTGGAATTCAATGATTTAGAGCGGTGTCCCAATACTTTTGGCAATATAGTGTGTTAATGTCATTTGTATTACGATAAGTGGTCAACAAGTATTGTAGCAATCATCTAAAACCTATTTACAATAAAAGGGGTTTTAAATGTGTTTAACACATATTAAAAGATGTAAAAACAGTTCAAGTTGACCCCAATGCACTACAAGAAAAATATTGATACACCAATCAACTTTTGTCTGATTTCAGCATTACATGCCGAAAAATCCTGTCCCTCCTCACGTGCATGTGACAGACAGAGAAGCGGAAACATCTCTCTCCACCAACGAGTTCACTTTATCAACACATCCGTCCAGCGCTGTCACTCACTCCTCCAGCCAGAGGTACAGTACAATCCCACAGAGCATCATACACACAAGATTACTAGCTAGAAATTGTCCAATTGAAATTAGTCAAATCAAGTCATTTATATTTGTATAGCACTTTTCTCAGTACACATTGTTTTAAAGTAGCTTCACAGGAAGTTATATTGTTATATTATAGTTATACTGATAACTGATCATATTAGAGTGTCTTTTAAGTCCCTACAGAGTCCAACAGCAAGGCTTCCTGACATAAAAGTGCCATTCATTTAGGATTTCACAGAACGTCCATTAGCTCCTGAGGTTGTTGACAACTATAGAAGCCACAAGTCAATATGATTTCAGCTTCATTTAAAAAAGTAGTGACTTTCTGTTAAAGTACCACACTACCCATAATCCTGAACTGAGATCCAGAGAAATCATTGTTACCATGGGAACTGTCAAGCAGGTTTTAAAAAAATATTTATTATTTTTTATTATTTTTAAATATCAGTTATTTTATTTTGTCAGCTAGTGATAACTGTATAACTTTAAACAGTGCCTGTTAAATATCTGGCTAGCTAGCTAAGTAATGTTAGCTAGTATTAGATGTTGTTACAACATACACTGTAGACCGTAGAGGTGTTTTCCAATGTGACATCAAACCTCAGACTGACTTGATTATGTCTTTAATACAGTATATATTGCTTTATGGAATGAGTAGTCCATTCATTCCCTTATAAGTACAAAGTCTACCATTGTAAATTGTTTTGAAGAAAACTTTGAAGTATGCTATGGTGAAAGTTGAAAAATATGTCAGGAACTTTCAATTACACATTCAGAACAACACTTGACTAGATGATGTGTATGATGAGTGTCTTTTCCTTTGGACTCTCACAGTTGGAGTAATGGGAAAGCAGATAGCGTGGTTTCTGACAGTCATGCAGTCCTGGTGAAGTCATCGTTAGAGAACTGCCGGCATGGGACGCCCGGTCACAGGGGGCGTCTAAACGCTACTGGAGGCGTCCATCAGCTCAACGATTACCTGAAGAACTCCAGAGAAACCCAGGCCTCCTGTAGAGACTCCCCCTACAGCGAGAGGTAGCATTCACTGCATAGCACTCATGTCGTTAACTACGTCAGCTCAAAATAGAGGTCTGCACGGCTGTGGCAGATGCAGAAAGTAGATGATGGGCCTCTAAAAGTGTGGGTGGGCTGGAATTAGTCACATCACTCATGTTTTTTAACCTGCTTAATTTGGAAGAAAAAACACTATAAACAGCCATGATTTAAAGATAAAGATTTAACAGGTCATGAACACGTCAAAGCAAACGGGGCATTACATTGCAATGCACTGCAAAGAAAGCTTTAATACAACATCATCATGCACTAGAAAGACAAATGTTCCTGTTTGTAAAATTTTATTTGATGTGTCCAGTGTGAACAGCCTCAAATTGTTGTGGTGCATCACATCAGAAAATTCTCCTGGTGCAGATATGTTGTTTGGATTTATTATAAGCGAGACACTCGCGGTTGCTCTAGACAGAGTGCTGCCTACTTAATTACTTACTCATGACACACTGTTAAAAGTATACATAAAAGTACTTATGTTATATTTTCTCCTGCATCTGCCTGTAACTTTAGTGTTTTGTCCGCTCCTGCCCACAAACGCCTGCAGGTAGAGGTCTGAGCAGATTTACAGCCCCTCTGTCGTAAGATTCTGTCTCACTCCAGTGCAATAGGCTATTTTTTCCAATTCTCCCAAACACACAATGCTTCAGACCTTGCTTTGTTGCGTTTGTCACAGCAGGCAAAAGAAAGGTGCTGTGCCTTATCCGAGTATCTAACTCTGCACCTGTAAACCGTTTATTTTTGTTGCTTCACAGATGAATAACACTAATATCATTCTCTACCTTAATAACATAAAATACTGTATATTTGAGTAACTTTTATTTTCTCTTTAGATATTTTGTAAGAGCCCCTGAGTGATTTCTTTTTGCCACTTCCTGCGCACACATCAAAATCTTCCCTCTCACACTCAGTAATTCAAATCTTTCAAATAAAAAAGAGCAGCTGAGTGGCTTGTAGCTTGCTACAATTTCATAGCAGCTTCTACACAATTGCTGCATCACATTTGTCGGCCATATACGTCAACTAGGATGCCTCGTTTCAGAAATGTGTGCATTACATTCCAAAGTAAGAAAGAAATTACAGTAATTAACAAATGTGACTCCAGAGAGCACAGCCTTTGAAATGAAGCACAGCTTATCAGTTGATGGTGAGGCAGTAGTTATGAGATGTGCTGTAAAGTGAGTCTGTGTTTCTTCCGCCAGGTATGTTTCGGCCATGACTACACCCACCCGTCTGTCCCCTGTGGGGCTTCTCTCTCCAGTAACTCCCTCCTCGCCTCCCTCCGAGATGTCAGCTCCCCTCTCCAGCCTGGCGACCTCCGTCCCTTCCATGGCAGCCAGTCCCTCGGGAGAGGAGGAGCGCCCCCTGCTGTTCCGGACACCGCCAATCATGCGTGACAAATCCAGTTCCAACCAGGGCCAGAAGGGCCATAATCTCCGCAACTCGGCCCACTATAATCATGCCATGGACCTGCCCAGCCCTCCGGCCAGCCCTCTGCACATTGTAGAGCACGAGGAGTACGAGAGTTCACAGCAGTACACAAGCACAGCTGCAGTGTCCGCCCCGTCCTCCCCCCCTCACAGCCCCAGCGCCGCCGTTCAGCGCAGTACAAGAACTCAGTCGAGCGGCCAGACGGCGCCGGAGCCCGTCAGCGGCAGTAACTCAGAGAGCAGCAGCTCAGAGAGTGAGACAGAGGACGAGCGAGTGGGAGAGGACACGCCGTTTCTCGGCTTACAGAGCCCTCTGGTCGTGGCCGTCGGGTCGGTCGTTCTGGACGGGCTGGAGGGCAGCAGAACTAACCCCGCGCTGCACCTCTCGCCGCAACATGACCTGCAGAGCAGACTAACAGCCGTCATGGCCAACCAAGATCCTATAGCTGTGTGAAAGATGCATTGAAGAAAAAAAATCACCACTAAACCTTTATTTTCTATAATTAAGTATTGCGAAAAGAAAAACTTCAACTTTTATTTTAGTGATGTAGTGAAACAAAGACTTTTATAATGTGTGCAACGTGTTTGTGTCATGGGGAAAAAAGTGCCATTCACATGTAGCTGAGGTCACAGTATTTCAATGGCAGAAAAAAATATAATCAATGGTGCCTTTTAATTTCAGTTTGAAAAAAAGAACTGCATTATGACACTGGGCCATATATTCACGACTTTGAGGCAACAAAATAAATTATTTGTGACTGACAGAAAAAGAAAAAAATCCACCAGCACTCCACGTCTGAATTCTTGCTATCTGATTAAAATGTGTAAAAATGCATCATAGTCTCTTAGCCTAGTGGTTTTCAGTCCTGATCCTGGTCCATGTTGTAGTGCTCCCTTATTTAACACAGCTGATTCAGATCATCAGCTCCATGAACTGAACTGTGTCAGATTTGAGAGACGTCCAGAGCGGGCCTGAATACTTGATTTAGCCTAAATTGTTTTATTTACATTGATAATTATTTCTGCATTTTGATTTAAAATATCAATGCAAGGCTGCTGCAAACTGAAAACAAGACAATTCAGAAAGTATAGAATTAAGAAAAAATGCTACAAATAAAATATTCGCAGGATGCAAATCATGTACGATCAGCTATTAACATAATCATTTTATATTATGGTTGTCATGTATAGCAGACATTAGTTCAATGAGACAACCATTAGATTTGATTACTGATTTATGACTGAATATATGGCTCACTTTGTCGATCATGCTCATTGGCTTCTCAAACAATGCATTGTGGGAAAGTTATAGCACCACTTTTATGATACTGACACTGACATTTTTATTCCTATATTTTATTTCATTAGTTATTGTCCAGATCACTTTTTTACATTTGTCCATTGCTATCCATGTAGAAAGTTGCATTATATTCAAAGTGTTCCTTTGTGTCATGTTATTTCTCATCATGTTTATGTGTATATGTGTGATCATTTAAAGAACAAATCACCCGTTGTACAGTATTTTGTTATGTTTGCGTCACCAGATTACTACAATAACTTATGTATTCACAAGGTTTTACTGAAAATAGCCTCTAATAGTCTATCCAGCTTGCTGAACAGAAGAACTGGTTACACAGACAACACTTTTAACCTAGAGCTCACTATAAAGCTTCGGCTCTAGTGTGTGAAGGCCTTTTCCCATATGCTTCCTCTTTCATGAAATGTGGCCCATTTTATTGTATTTATTTTCTTTATTTATTTGTTATTTATTTATTTATTATCTGGGCCTTATAGAGTCTAGCATCTATAGATCTATATTTTAATAGCAATGGCAATAGGAGATGTTTGCAATCTTTGGGTACATCAACAAAACCTTATGTTTGTGTGGGTTTTTTTTGTTTTTGTTTTTTTCTCATCACTCCATGATATATTTGTGTGTTGTTTTGCCATTTAGGCCTAGACTCTGTTATTCAACATTCTGTCATTCAAACTTTCATTTAAAAAAACAAAAAAACAATAAATGTTCACCATGACAAATATTCATGAAACTGATTGTACAATAAAAATGAGCTGAACTGCTTCTGGGACACTTGAAAACAGCCTTTTTTCTGTTGCTTCTAACGCAAGCATTTTGAGTTGTTTGATGTACAGATGGCGGCTTTAAAGGTGACCTCGCCTCCTCCATCATCTTACTTATTTTTGTTTTCAGAAATGGCTGTTCGTTTACTTTTTGGATGAATTTACCTTTTGCAGAAATATTCAAACCAAGATATAAGACGTGTGATCTCTAAATGCATCAATGTTCCAGCATAGCAGATTTTGGCTTATTGGTTGATCACCACATTGCCACTGAAGATAAAGGAAGAAAAGATGCTCTCCACAGAGACAAATAAAGTTGTTCTGATTGCTGCATGAGCGCAGGAGGACAAACACAGGCATGCCTGGCACAACACATGCAAACAAGCACGGTCAGCAATGTCAGTCAAGACATGACCACATTCTACAGTAACTGAGAACAAAATGTTCAGTTTGCTCTTGTGCGAACAATTCTATAAAATGTCTGGCCGCTATGTATGATAGCTTTACATTGTGTTGGATCTCTTTATTTTTGCAATGTCTTATTCTATAAACAAACTGTAAGCTGTTCAAAGAAGTTAAAGTTGTTAGCATTTGATGGCAATCAACTCCTAAAGACATTTGGGCCTGGTTTTACAGACCAGCTTTAGATTAAGCCAGGATTAGTCCTTAGTTCAATTAGCTTTTATAAAAGTGCCTATAAAAGTGAAAAAAAAAAACAAACATAACTGGTCTG
This sequence comes from Paracanthobrama guichenoti, assembly GCA_018749465.1. NCBI lineage: Eukaryota > Metazoa > Chordata > Actinopteri > Cypriniformes > Gobionidae > Paracanthobrama > Paracanthobrama guichenoti. The sequence continues at coordinate 1,965,815 of CM031952.1, read as the reverse complement.
CATCATGAGACAAAACAATAGCACTGACATGTTTTTAGATATCTCAGTGCAAGTTGCTTTCAGTTAAAGGGTTAGTTCACCCACAAATTAAAATTCTGTCATTAATTGTCATGCCATTCCAAACCCGACCTTCGTTCATCTTCAGAACTCAAGTTAAGATATTTTTAATTCAATCTGAGAGCTCTCTGACCCCTCCATAGACAGCAATTTAATGAACACTTTCAAGGTCCAGAAAGGTAGGAAAAACATTGTTAAAATAGTCCATGTGACTCCAGTGGTTCGACCTTAATTTAATGAAGCGACGAGAATACTTTTTGTGGGCAAAAACAAACAAAAATAATGACTTTATTCAACAATTTCGTTCTGGCCTGTGTCGCATGCGTCGTGGTGCTCACGTGAACAGCATCGGCTGCTGTAGATCTTGAGAGCGCGGCACTATTTACAACGGAAACTGTGTAGGACAGAGGTCTTCAACCCTGCTCCTGGGGACCCACTGTCCTGCAGAGTTTAGCTCCAACCCTAATCAAAGACAGGTGAAGCTAATCAAGCTCTTCAGGATCACTTGTTGAAAATACACAGGAAGGTGCGCTGAAGCAGGTTGGAAATAAACTTTGCAGGACAGTGGGTCCCCAAGAGCAGGGTTGAAGACCTCTGGCGTAGGAGACTGGCACAGGCTAGACCGAAATTGTTGAATAAAGTCGTTATGCTTGTTGTTGCGCACAAAAAGTATTCTCATCGCTTCATATTAAGGTTGAACCACTGGAGTCACATGGACTATTTTAACAATGTTTTTACTACCTTTCTGGGCCTTGAAAGTGTTCATTCAATAGCTGTCTATGGAGGGGTCAGAGAGCTCTCGGATTTCATCAAAAATATCTTCATTTGTGTTTTCTGAAGATGAACGTGTCTTACGGGTTTGGAACGACATGAGGATGAGTAATTAATGACAGAATTTTCATTTTTGGGTGAACTATCCCTTTAAAACAGCTCAAACATGCTTTTTAGATTGGGACTAGGCTTGAGTCTTGTCTGTGAAACCAGGGGTTGATTTGCTTTTCCCTTGCATGGATTTATCTGGTACCGTCTGTATTCTGTGCTCTCTGGCTGCTCATAGACCTGTGTGGTCAAACACCATGACATTTGGATTATACTGGAGCAGGTATCAGTTCTGCTGGTGACAGTTTTAGGGGTTTTCTTTAAACTCTGAATCTTGGGTCAGATAATGCTGTTCAAAAGTTATTTTGATGTACCAAACTGTTTGTGTTATGGTAAGGATGGCAAACAGGAAGTGAAGACTTTGCAATGCTTCGGCATATTGACATAAAGTTTGGTACGTGTCATCACAATACTCTGAGCTCACTGAATTTGATGGCAATGCCACATATTGGTAATATGGAGACTGGAAACTGGAGACAAATCATTATAAACTTGGTTTAATCTGTTTCCCAACCCTGTTCCTAGAGGCACACCATGGCTGTGTCCGAAATCGCTCCCTATACCTTTAAATAGGGCACTGATTGAAGACACAGCCATAGTGGTGTCCGAAACTATAGTGGACGTTATTGAGTGCACTCATTCAATCCCACAATTATGAGTGTATAACTGATGTACACTCAACGGGCAGAGAATACCCATAATCATAATAAGAGTCGCACATGCAGTTGAATCATCTATCCATCCCTTTTCCTAACCGCTGGTCCAATGTGGCTACAGCGTAATATCATACAGGTATAAATTCTTTTTAAATGATTATTATATTGTTTAATTAAGGTTTATACATGCTAGTTTCCATGACAGAGTTCAAGATAAATCCTTTCTTCATTGTAAGGACGTTCCATGACCGTTGTACTCAGAAAGCTTTATAACATTATGAAAACATTCAGTAAATAATAATAATATTAAAAGGACGTTCCAAGAATGTTATCCTAAAAATGTTTTCTCTCAACATTTACAATAACGTATATATTAACTATTAATAACATTATAAGAATGTTCCATAAACATTATTTTAAGATTTTAATTTACATAACTTTTAAAGAACTTTAGTGAGAGTTATGGGAACATTCCCTGTTAGCTGGTTTAATGCAGTTAGCACAATGTTCAGATTTTGAAGTTAAATCGATGAAATGGTTTGCAGGTTCCCTGACTAAAAGCGATGTTGACTCACGCCCCAGAAAAGGATGTTAATGGCATGTCTGGCACGTGTGGCATTTACAAGAACGATGCAGTTTGCCAGAAACCAGAACAACCCAAAAATTCCCAGAGACAGAAGAATTTGTCCACAATTGATCATAGGCCAAGATAAATAGTTTATATAAAGACTTTTATATATAATGGCAAGTTGTGAAATTGACATTGAATATGTATGAAGCTCTGCGATATACTGTTTTACCATGACTCTTTCATATCATATACACATGTCAGCTTTGATCAATGAGTGAAACATTAAAGATTTTAATTTTGTGTTTTCACTTGTCTTGTTGACAGCTGACAGGTTGACAGTGCAGTCTGAAGTTAATGAAACCTAACCAATTTCAAACAAAACATGTTAGCAGACTTCCACAGGTCAGAAACTCAATGTACAGTATCAAGCATACTGTAGATGTAGAGACTTTGAGCTGTAGATATTACATGACACTCGTGCTTCAGCTGGATTGTTCAGGCTTATTTCTCTCATCACTTATGCTTTTGCGGTCACTCTTGCAATTGCTGAAGGTACTCACAGAACATGATGATGAGAACAATTTGCACCCTGTGACATCAAACGCTTGGGCTATCTGTTAAACCCGAAGGGATTGATTTGGAAACCTTTTTAAAAGCGTTCATTATTTCTGCAAGTGGTGCAGAAATTACACACATTTCACTTTTAACTACCAAAAGCTAGTTCCTAATGATATCATCCTCCAGAAAGTGGCATTATTTTGGTGACAAAACAACAGCACAAACATCAGTATATATTAGCAATTATGCATTTAGTGATATTTTGTAGCTGTTTTTTCACACACTAAAAAATTCTGCCCATTTTAATAAAATCAAAATAACGAAAGATCTTTACAAATATATAAAAAACGTTGACAGCCTCATGTAAGCTAACCAATCCCACTGAGCAATAAACTCTTCAGTCTTCAGTCATTATATAGCCTAATAGCGAACTCTTTATTCATTTTCTTGTCACAGTGAAAATAACCTGGTTATAATATATATAACATCTGCGCTTGACCTGAACAGCTTTTTGAAAGGCTGATAAACCCTTTATAGAAGTATTTCCTTAAAGTACAACACAATCATAGTCATTGTTTTAAAAGTCATACAGTTTAAAAGGTTCTGCAACACAGGAATGTACCTGCTACACTAAATCACAAAATTAGGTTTCAACTCATGGGATAGAAACTCTTTAATACCATCTGGTATGTGCTATCACATATCTAAAATGACTGAAATGCTTTTCATTCAACCTGTAACTGGTCTGCCAGGTTTCCATTCATTTAAAGGAATAGTTCTCCCAAAAATGAAAGTTCTCTCATTATTGACACCTTCATGTCCTCCCAGACAATCCCAGAACACAAACAATCTCTCTGTTGCTCCTAAAGGCAGCATAGTAATCCATGCGACTCCAGTGGTTTAATCCATGACATCTAAAGAGATCTAATTGGTTTGGGGTGAAAACAGACTAAAAACTTAATTCACTGTTGTAAGGGACTCTGTATAAAGGAAACAGGTCTATTGCTCAAATGAATGAATTAATTCATTCATAGGGAATTTTAAAAGAGACTGATTTTACAGCCAAGGCAGATGACTCGGAAATAATGGGTTTTAAGAGAGTGAAATTATGAAATCCCAAGTTTCTAGCAATATATAACACATGACCTGAACGAACCATCAATCATTAATTTAACCCTACTATCGTTTCTTAGGCGGGGTTATTAAATTTGATATCAATGCACCAGTTCAGTTAGAATCTGGAGGTTACTTGCGTTTGTGTCTTGTGTCGTCTTTGAATGGGGATTCCCTTTTCCTTGGTTCTGGCTGCAGGGGTTTCCCAGGTTCTGTGATTCGCTGACGGTCTTGTAGTGTCTTTGATTGATGTCTTGGGGAGCCATCTTTTGATCATCTATCTCGTCATCTTATGTCTCTGGCATCTTGACCAATTCTTGACTAACTTGAACTAATTATATGTTTGTGTTCTGAGATTATAAACTCAAAATGTCTGTCCATCCTCCTGAATGGGTTCTGACCAATTAGGTATCATCTTTGGTTCCGAGGTGACTGTGTCCCCACCCCTCCCCATAAATTATCTGTTATCTCTGGTCTCCTAACTTCCCGCTCTTAAGCAGAGTATAGTTAGACATGATTTCTTATTATAAGAGCACAATACATTCTAGACAAATTTCATTCAATCCATCTTTTAAACTATAAGAATACAAAAAAAGATACCAAGCATTGTACACTTTCACTCACTCATTCAATTGTTACATAATTACATGAGTTGAGTTGTGATATGTGTGTGTGTGTGTGTGTGTGTGTGTGTGTGTGTGTGTGTGTGTGTGTGTGTGTGTGTGTGTGTGTGTGTGTGTGTGTGTGTGTGTGTGAAAGTGAAAGTGAAAGTGTACATTGCTTGGTATCTTTATTTTTGTATCCTTATAGTTCAAAAGATGGATTGAATGAAATTTGCTCTGCTTAAGAGTGTGACCATTATATATTTTATATATATATATATATGGTCACGTGTATTGGTTATAGACATGATATAGAATTATGCAGTCGAAGGCTGTTTGAATGCAAGTCAGACTATCAATCCTTTTGAATTATTTGATGCAGTTTATATGTAAAAACAGTTTGTGGATTAACAGTGTCACTCAGAGTTCATTTAAAGGTCATTAAGAAAACAGAGATCTGGTTTGTTTCTTTGTCTTGTGGGTCAAACAACCTCGTTGTTATCTTTGCATGGCTCAAAGTTTGCAAGGTACTTAGTAAAGTACTTAGCTGGGGTTTTTGTCAGCTTGGCTGCAGACAGAATGGAGCCTACTTCTTTTCGGTGATAGATGGTTGATTTTGGGGTCTGGAGTGTTGAATCGTTATTTTTGTGTGGAATTATGTTTGAACGAATCAGCTGGAAGATTAATTTATGTCTGATGCGTCCTCAATTCCTACACTGTACTAGGCATTGCCACAGTCTCTATCCTTGTGAATAAGTACACTTTAGCATAATACTGATTGCATGTCTCATGGTCTGTAAAATCTGATTGCGATTAAACCATGCGATTAAACCATGCAAAATATGTGAACAAAAATTATTTAAAATTTAGGCTCCTAAACATTATGTTAGCATTAGTGGAATTGCATTGGCATGGTTCAAATCATACTTATCTGACTGTTACCAATTTGTAGCAAGTAAATGAAGAGGTATCATATTGATCACAAGTTCAGTATGGAGTACCGCAAGGCTCAGTGCTAGGACCGATGCTTTTCATTCTGTACAACCTACCCTTAGGAGATATCATTAGGAAGCATGGTGTTAGTTTTCATTGTTATGCTGACGATACTCAGCTCTATATTTCTTCACGCCCTGATGAAATACTATCAGAATGCATCGTTGATATAAAAAAATTGGATGACTAGTAATTTCCTACTACTTAATTTAAAAAAAAACCTCCTCACAAAATAACCTAGAATAGTGTCTAACACTTGATGGCTGCTCTGTCAAGTCGTCGTCAGTTAGGAAACTGGGTATGCTCTTTGATACCAATCTTTCATTTCAAAGCCACGTTTCTAGCATCTGCAAAACTGCATTTTTCCATCTTAAAAATATACCTAAATTACGACATATGCTCTCAATGAAAAATGCTGAAAAGTTAGTTCATGTGTTCATGACCTCAAGGATAGATTATTGTAATGCTCTACTGGGTGGTTGCCCTGCATGCTTAATAAACAAACTACAGCTAGACATAAAATGCAACAGTATGACCATATTAGCCTGGTTCTGTCAAAACTGCATTGGCTCCCTATTAAACATTGTATACATTTTAAAATCTTGTTAATTACTTACAAAGCACTAAATGGTTTAGCTCCTCAGTAGTTAAACAAGCTCTTAAGTCCTTCACGTCTATTGCGGTCTCAAAATTCTGGCCAGTTGATAATACCTGTGATATCAAAATCAACTGCAGGCGGTCGATCCTTTTCCTTTTTAGCACCTAAACTCTGGAACAGTCTTCCTAGCATTGTCCGGGAAGCAGACACACTCTGTCAGTTTAAATCTAGACTAAAAACACATCTCTTTAATCTGGCATACACATAACACATTATCAATTTATCTTATTCAAATCAGATAAATGATTGTTAGGCTGCATAAATTAGGTCAAGGTTAGCACATCTACTACAGATAAAGACCTGGGTGTTAGACAACGCATGTTACCAAGACAACCTTATACCATCTCAGAAACATTGCCATAAGCATTCTCCATAAAAAAGCCACACAGTTCAAAATGCAAGAAAAAATATCATATATCATTATTATATATTATGTATGGTCCAAAACTATTGATAGTATTTATATTTAAGTCCATGAAATGAGGTAAAGCTTTTGTACATTTTGCTCCTAAACTCTGGAATAGCTTTCCTGATAATGTTCGGGGTTCAAACACTGAACATGGCACTTTATAAATGTCTTTATCCTTAGGAAATGCTCTGGTTTAACTTTTCCACTCACTAAGCTCCATGGACAAGCACAACTTTGTTTTATGATAGCGAGAAATTCCCAGAGAAGCATCTGCCTTCAGAAATGTCATTGAGCGTGTCTGGTGGAGGGGCTCCACGGCTCTGCTGGTGTCCTGAGCTCTAGATTGGAGCAAGTGAGTAACCCTCCAGAGCCCAGTCAAACTTTTCACACTGCTCTACTGACACAGCTGTTGCAAAATTGCTGGGAAAACTCCCTTGGAGGTGGAATGGACTGAACTTTCCATGGCTGATTCAGACTGTGCTCCTATTATAGATGCTGAAAACATATTCTCTAAAGTCAATCATCTCATAAAATATTGTGATAAATGAGGTACTCACTTTTTATCAAGCAGAATTTTTATAAATTGCAAGGATGAAAATGACTGGACACGAGCTAAACTCTTCAGGACAGTGGATATCCAGGAGCAGGACTGACTACAGATTTCGGCAATTCTATAAGATCATTAAAAATCACACTATATGACATGGATCTAATAAACTTGGGTACAACATGTATGTAGACTGTACGGTGATGATACCCATTGAATCATAGGCTGCATGGTTTATATGTAAAATAAACTAGCTATGATGCAAGTTAGTATAGAAGAATAAAACATAATCAGTATGATAGTAAATAGTAAATAGTAAATAGTATGATTTCTGTGAACCCATGAATCATGAGTCACTGAGAACCATTGAACAACCTGATCTCTGATCAGTTTTATACATTTTTAGATGTTTTAATGAGACATTAGTATAATTAAAAGGAATAATAGTAGTTAATAGTCTCGTATTGGCTTGTTTAGCTGAGCCATCCATGGAACAAACAAAACAAGCCCTGGCAATTGATAAAAGAACATATAGACACTTAATATTTCATTTTATTAGATGATTAGTTAATTGCATTTTACTTTCAATAAAACATTTGCAATAGATTTGTAAAAGGTGTTTTTATGCATGTTTTGCCTGGGTTTTTGTTGCATTTACAATGGTTGCTTCTGACCAGCTGGGGTCGCTGTGGAGATGGGTGTCAGATTGTTTCGAAGCTTCAAGGCACATTTGTTTAAACTGTTTCAGTGTTTCGCAAAGCCTCGGTCTGCCCATCACTACCTGTCTGTAGCTTTCTAGTGATCCTGAAGACCTTGATTAGCTAGTTTAGGTGAGTTTGATCAGGTTTACCTTTGTAAGAAAGTGGATCTCAAGGGCCAGAGTTTCCCAGCACTGGACTAGATGCTGGCAGATAACAGTGCCAGCAACAGTGCCAGCAGAGGAAAATATCATTCATTACAATAATGTTTCTGAATACTCTCATGTCATTTGGTTTGTGCAATGTTATGTCACCTTCCAGAGCAAACCTCAAAGACCTTGAGGGCCAGAATTGCCCATCCCTGTTCAAGAGGGCAATAAGGGAAATTGTTGACTTCAGTGGAATACCCTGATATTTTTTTGGACAACATTATCATCCTGGCTAAAATAATTGGATGAGAGCCTTGACCAACTTGCAGTTGTGTTCCAGCTTCTTGACAGCTGTGGTTTGCACTTGCATCCTCAGACAGTGGACATGTTGTCAGTAATGTTGTCATCTTCAGTAGCAGCCGTACTGTAGGCAAGAGGTTTTGGCTGTAGTCTTTCGCAATTTTGTCATTAGCTTATTTTCCAGAGGTTCCTTTTGTACATGAATTACATCAACTGGTTATTACCTTGCCTAACCAAGCACCCAGAAGAATGACTGGTTCACTAGCTGAAACTAGTATGATATTGCAAAGAGCCAATGTGGATGTAATAAGACCAAAAGAACATGACCTGTTTTAGGCAGGAGAGAATGTCTGATCTTCCACATAAGGTTGTAAACAGATCAAAAGACAATGTTTAAGGAAAATTATAGGAAATAATTGTGTACTTTCCTATCATGCCTCCAGTGTTTGCAAATTACCGTGGATGTTTACTTAAAATGCATGTGAAGACTTATTAAAGTCGTGGTCAAATTAGACTTAACACTCAATTCTCTTAACACTCTATTCGTACAAATGTTACCAGAAAATCCCACCAAATAAAAGTTTCATTTTAGTAATTTGAGTAATCTGAAATAAGTATGTGTAACGGAGGCCAGATAGTGAGAGCTGTGCAGGTAAACTTCACTCCCCTGATCTCAAGAGCGACTAGGGTTTTTAGCGAGTAGACTTTATATTGAAAGAATTACTCTCTTATTACAAGTTATGTAGAGGTACAAGGTACTGAGAAGATCTCTGTGGAGGGTGCGCGGGTAGCACTTTTCTGTCAGGACCACTATCGTCAAAGATGATTGATTGACTATTAGCATATAGTTTGGATTGCCGGTATGGTTCTGTTCTGGGCAAGAACTCCCTGCGCATCCATGCAGCCTAGCATGGATAAGAGCAGGGAGAGCAGCAATAACCCCCCTTTAGGGTAAACAGAACAGAACCAACGTAATGTATTGCAGATATCATTAATGTTGATATTAAATGTACAAAATAATTCAGGAATTTAGTCTGATTCAAGGGGAATTAGAATACCAAATCCTGACTGATGAGAGGAGGAGCTGGGGATGGAGGGGGGTAAATGAGCTCTGGAGAAACGTGACAGCTGCTGATAGTACTGAGGAGCTATATATATGTGGTGATGGACGTCGTATTCCTATAGGTAGATGTGATCAGCTGACAGTCAGCTGATGCGAGCTGACTAACGTGACCTGCCAGAACTGACGCTATATGCTTGATTTATTCTTGTAATGTTTGGGTTAAGATGATTAGGTGTACAAGGAGGCTCTGGGTGCATGCAGAATTTACTTTAGCATGAGGATTTATTAAATGATTTAGCAAATACGCAACACGAGTGCTAACTCATCAGCAGAGCAGAACAACCAAACATTCTAGGGTTAATTTGCATACACATTAAAATACCCATACCATATCTATATGGGTGGAGCTAGGGGAGACCTGCTTACAGCGAACACTGAACCAAAGTATTTAACTCTTCTCCAGCCAGCTTTTCTTCTTTTTTTTTCTTCCTTTTTTTAAGTTACCAGTCACTGCCAGTATTTTTTTTAAATAATTTTCACAAAACTTTCATGGCCCCCAGGATATTTTTGTTGCAATATGCAATATACACTGATCAGGCATAACAATATGACCACCTTTCCAATATTGTGTTGGTCCCCCTTTTGCTGCCAAAACAGCCCTGACCCTTCGAGGCATGGACTCCACTAGACCCCTGAAGGTGTGGTATCTGGCACCAAGATGAGAGCAGCAGATCCTTTAAGTCCTGTAAGTTGCAAGATGGGGCCTCCATGGATCAAACTATTTTGTTCAGCACATCCCACAGATGCTCAATTGGATTGAGATCTGGGGAATTTGGAAGCCAAGTCATCACCTCAAACTTGTTGTGCTCCTCAAACCATTCCTAAAAAATTATTCGCTTTGTGGCAGGGCACATTATCCTGCTGAAAGAGGCCAGAGCCACCAGGGAATACCATTGCTTAGGTAGGTGGTATGTGTCAAAGTAACATCCACATGGATGACAGGACCCAAGGTTTCCCAGCAGAACACTGCCCAAAGCATCACACTGCCTCCGCTGACTTGCCTTCTTCCCATAGTACATCCTGGTGCCATGAGTTCCCTGGGTAAGCGACGCACACGCACCCGGCCATCCACGTGATGTAAAAGAAAATGTGATTAATCAGACCAGGGTAGATATTGACCACTGCAGACCGGGAACACCCCACAAGAACTGCAGTTTTGGAGATGCTCTGACCCAGTCGTCTAGCCATCACAATTAGGCCCTTGTCAAACCTGCTTAAATCCTTATGCTTGCCCATTTTTCCTGCTTCTAACACATACCGTGATGAAGAGATAACCAGTGTTAATAATTTCACCTGTCAACTGATCGTTGTGTCAACAGAAAGAAAAAGGCCTCTGCTTTTAAAAAAAAACTGGTTTATTCTAGCTTCATGTATTCTTTTTTATCAACACTTGAATGAGGGTGCATTTAAAACAAAATTAAACATTTTGAACAAAAAGCTAAGAAAATCTTGGGGGGTTTTTTTCAGACTAATATGTCCATAATCATTTTGCTTGTTTATGCTTCTTCTTTACCTGTCTTTTGGTCAGGAGATTTAGTACTCTTTCAGAATATGCGTAATAGTGCCCCTACCTTATTATAGCAGTGAAAGCTGGAAAATTCTGTCAATGACCGAGTTAAATGTTGATTAGCAATCTCATTGGCTGCAAATGCGACAGAGACCAATCAGTTTGTGCCATGTAGTGAATTATGTGATTGCTAGCATCATTATGGACATATCAGTCTGCGCCAACTAGAATTTCATGACTGAACTAGATATCTATACCTTATTGTGTGGGTTCTACTCCTCATAATACTTAATATTGTAAGTATTATATTTCACTCTGTGTCAGTCAGTTTAGCTCCATCTGAAGTTGAGCATTTAGTCTTTATTCTGCAAGCATGAGTATTGTTTTCTGTTTGTCCGCTTTGCTTGCCATGAATGAACCTGCGTGAGGGTGAGTCTTTGTGATAACAGTGGTTAAACAGGCTGTTTCTCTCACAACAGTTATCATCAGCAGCATGTGTACTCAGAGCATCTGTGTAGAGGACCAGCCTTGCTGGACAAAGTAGTGAGGTTTATCTGTGGGTTTCCACTGAGGAACAGCTTGGAAGGACTAATGAAGAGACCTTCTGACCCGCAATTATCTTAAAATATAGACATTACTGTTGTACTTTCTCTTTTGGTGACAGACATCTGTTGGTCTGCTGTTGTTTATCCCTTCTCAAGAACAGTTGTACAACAACCAGAGAAACCTCTTCTGTTCTTCTTTCTTTCCTTTAACATCTTCCTGTCTGTTATGAAGAAGACTTCGACTTAGTATTGTTCGTTGTTTCCAGACTTTTTAACTTGCGATTAAACTTGAATAACTGGTGAAGGCACCACCATGACTTTGCAGTTAAGACCTACATTGACCAGCAGGAATTTCAATGCAAAAAATGCTGGTCAGCCAACATAGTCTTTCTGCTGAAGCCGGCTGAGCAAGGATGTCTTTCTGGTTAGGCTTATCCAAGTGGGGAAACAACCATCATTCATAGCACTGGTTTCCAAAAACTTGTGACCAGCTATGCTGGTTTACCCCTGGCCCTTGAGTCACATATCTTGCTTAATGTGACACTTATCAGAGCCTCTTTCCATAAAACAGCAGGCCATTCATCCTATCTGAACATGATAATCTCCAGACCGATACTCCAGCACTACCTCAACATCTCAAGTGCTTCCCACTGTCTATCACTATATTGCTAATCTTTGCATCATTTTAACATTCCTTTAAGTTGGCTATCAACCTATCAGAAGTGTATCTCTGTATTACATGTAAAAACTTGCCAACAGTAAAACTTATAGTTCCAGAATGATGATTTCTGGACTTAACCAAAGAAAAGTATACAATGATTCATACTGTCTACATTGTTCCACTCTGTAGAGATAACAAGTACTCACTTGAATTAATTCCAGTAAGTTTTAGGTATCTAGAGTATTTCTATCTGAAATGCCACACTGGTGACTGTCAAAATAATCTGACGAACTGATACATGGGAAGCAGTGACTTGTTGCTGTTTAAGTTTTAACTCATTATTAAAACGTTTGAATTCCTAAATTTTGTAGCAGATTAACAGTAATTTACATGGATTTCAACCACACCACATTTCATTTTGGTGTGAACATCACCAGATATTCAGTGCAAACATTTCACTTTAAACCTATTACAGAATCAACTTCAATATCAAATATACACTGATGAGCCAAAACATTATGATCAGTCACAGGTGAAGCGAATATCATTGATCATCTCATGGCCACATATTAAGGTCTGGATGCAGGAGAAATGGGCAAGAATAAAGATCTGAGCAACTTTGACAAGGGCCAAATTATTATGGCAAGGCGACTGGGTCAGAGTATCTTTGAAACGGCAGGGCTTGTGTGTTGCTCCCAGTCAGCAGTGGTGAGAATTTACCAACAGTGGTCCAAGGAGGGACAAACCACAAACCAGCGATAGGATGTTGGGTGCCCAAAGCTCATCGATTCACAAGGGCAATGAAGGCTACCCCGTCTGGTCCGAGCAAACAGAAGGTCTACTGTGGCACAAGTCACACAAAATGTTTATGATATTATGGGAGGAATGTGTCACAACACTGCTGCGTATGTGGCTGTGTAGCCACAGACCAATCAGAATGCCTATGATGACCCCCTGTCCACCGTCGGAACGGGACCTTGGAACAGTGGAAGAAGGTTGAAGTGACGGCACCAGGATGCACTGTGGGATGACAAGCCGGTGGAGGGAGCTCTGGTCAATATTCATGTAGACATTCATGTAGACATTCATGTAGACATATGTCTTGGTGCCAGAAACTACAAGATGCCTTCAGGGCTCTTGTAGAGTCCATGCCTCGGCGGGATGGCGCTGTTTGGTGGCACACGGAGGACCAACAACATATTATGCATATATGTATATATATATATATATATATATATATATATATATATATATATATATATATATATATATACAAACCCAATTCCAAAAACGTTGGGACACTGTACAAATAGTGAATTAAAAAAGTAATGCAATAATTTACAAATCTCATAAACTTATATTTTATTCACAATAGAATATAGATAACATATCAAATGTTGAAAGTGAGACATTTTGAAATGTCATGCCAAATATTGGCTCATTTTGGATTTCATGAGAGCTACACATTCCAAAAAAGTTGGGACAGGTAGCAATAAGAGGCCGGAAAAGTTAAATGTACATATAAGGAACAGCTGGAGGACCAATCTACAACTTATTAGGTCAATTGGCAACATGATTGGGTATAAAAAGAGCCTCTCAGAGTGGCAGTGTCTCTCAGAAGTCAAGATGGGCAGAGGATCACCAATTCCCCCAATGCTGCGGAGAAAAACAGTGGAGCAATATCAGAAAGGAGTTTCTCAGAGAAAAATTGCAAAGAGTTTGAAGTTATCATCATCTACAGTGCATAATATCATCCAAAGATTCAGAGAATCTGGAACAATGTCTGTGCATAACGGTCAAGGCTGGAAAACCATACTGGATGCCCGTGATCTTCGGGCCCTTAGACGGCACTGCATCACATACAGGAATGCTACTGTAATGGAAATCACAACATGGGCTCAGGAATACTTCCAGAAAACATTGTCGGTGAACACAATCCACCGTGCCATTCGCCGTTGCCGGCTAAAACTCTATAGGTCAAAAAAGAAGCCATATCTAAACATGATCCAGAAGCGCAGGCGTTTTCTCTGGGCCAAGGCTAAGTGGAAAACTGTTCTGTGGTCAGACAAATCAAAATTTGAAGTTCTTTTTGGAAAACTGGGATGCCATGTCATCCGGACTAAAGAGGACAAGGTCCCAACTTTTTTGGAATCGGGTTTGTATATATATTATATATATATATATATATAGTTATGACTCAGTAATGACTATATAATTATAACTATAATATACACTCACCTAAAGGATTATTAGGAACACCTGTTCAATTTCTCATTAATGCAATTATCTAATCAACCAATCACATGGCAGTTGCTTCAATGCATTTAGGGGTGTGGTCCTGGTCAAGACAATCTCCTGAACTCCAAACTGAATGTCAGAATGGGAAAGAAAAGTGATTTAAGCAATTTTGAGAGTGGCATGGTTGTTGGTGCCAGACGGGCCGGTCTGAGTATTTCACAATCTGCTCAGTTACTGGGATTTTCACGCACAACCATTTCTAGGGTTTACAAAGAATGGTGTGAAAAGGGAAAAACATCCAGTATACGGCAGTCCTGTGGGCAAAAATGCTTTGTTGATGCTAGAGGTCAGAGGAGAATGGGCCGACTGATTCAAGCTGATAGAAGAGCAACTTTGACTGAAATAACCACTCGTTACAACCGAGGTATGCAGCAAAGCATTTGTGAAGCCACAACACGCACAACCTTGAGGCGGATGGGCTACAACAGCAGAAGACCCCACCGGGTACCACTCATCTCCACTACAAACAGGAAAAAGAGGCTACAATTTGCATATGTGAATATATATAATAATAATATAATAATATAGAATAATATATATGTGAAAGAACAGAAATACAGAAAATGTGCTAGATACTGGTTAAAACAACCTCTGAATAACTCATTGTAAACATTACTGCTCTGTAAGCTTCAGGTATATGTACGTTTGTATTGAAGAGTCAAAAGCTTATTCTAGTTTGACAACCTCTCAGGTACAAAAATAAAAAGCAGTACTTCGAGCCACACTCGTGCTGATAAAATATAGAATATTATCAACATGCCACTGATTATTAAATTGCTATTTGTCTACATACAGACACAAAATACAGAATGGCACATAGCCCCTCAGGGGACAATGGACACTGGAGCCCCTCAGGGATGTGTGTTGAGCCCCCTCCTTTTCACTCTGCTGACACATGACTGCACACCCATACACAACAGCAATCTCTTCATCAAGTTTGCAGACGACACGACCGTAGTTGGTCTCATTAGCAACGATGATGAGACAAACTTCAGGAGCGAGGTGAGCCGCCTGGCCAGGTGGTGTGGCGACAACAGTCTCTCTCTGAACGTGGAGAAGACGAAGGAGATTGTTGTTGACTTCAGGAGAATGCACACCCAGCACGCTCCTCTGACCATCAACGGTGTGACCGTGGAAAGGGTGAGGAGCACCAAATTTCTGGGTGTGCATATCACAGAGGACCTCTCCTGGACCGCCAACACCACAGCACTGACCAAGAAAGCACAGCAGCGACTCTACTTTCTCCGCAAGCTGAGAAGAGCCGGAGCCCCAGCCCCCATCATGCGCACCTTCTCCCGCAAAGCCCTCATCATTGTGAGAGACCCCACCCACCCATCGCACAGCCTCTTCAGTCTGCTGCCATCAGGAGGGAGGCTTGCAGTCTCCAAGCAAGGACCAGCAGACTGAAGGACAGCTTCATTCCCCAAGCTGTCAGGGCATTGAACTCCCTCCCGACTCTGCCGACTCTCCCCTCTTCTGCCCCACGCACCTGATCTGGGAATCACCCCCAGTTCTCCTCCCTTCGTCTACCTCATATATTGTCTCTCTGAGGAATTGGTCTCCCCTCTTACAGACTCTTTTTGCACACAGACTCTTACAGACTCTTTTTTTGCACACACTCTTATAATTTTATTTTATACCTGCACTGACTTAAATCTGAAATTGCACTGTTACCATTGTTTGCACTATTTGCCATCGCCACTTTACCTCTATAATTCACTTTATCCATCTTTTTAATCTTTCTTCTGTTGTTGTTACTGTTAAACTTTTGTTGTTATTGTTATTGTTTTTTTGTTGTTGTTAGGCACCTAGGGTCTGAGAGTCATAGAATTTCAATTCTCTGTATGTATGTACTGTAGGTATGGCAGAATTGACAACAAAGCTGACTTTGACTTGACTTGACTTGACTGATATGTACATACATTGTGGATGTTTGTCTCCATCTAGTGTCAAAAAGGGTGAAGAGGAAGCACTTCTCACAAGACTATACAGCATTAAAAGAGGGAATTTTATTTTTTGAGAAGCCTTTTTATACAAAGAACCTGTGATTCAGATCCATACTAGAATATGTAAAGTTGTAATTTGTTTAATAAATATTAGGCAACATCTACTGCCTTGAGTACTAAACATAGGCGGATGAAAACACAATTGACCTGTTCCGCCTTCTGCAATAATCTCATTTGAACACAAGGGAGATGCTCAGGAAACAAAATGCTAAAAAATGCTTTTGCTTGATTTTCTTATTGCAGATCTTCAACCAGAATCTACGAATAAATCTACGAATGTCACAGTCCATGAACAAAAACACAATGACACACATCTTTCATGTTTTTATTACAGATAGTTATACTCCCAGTGTCCCAGTGTGAAGTGATTGTCCCTTATGAACTGGTAAAAAAAAAAAATTCTTTATTATTTAATATCTTTATTTAATAATCAGAAATTACTTAAAATAAATGGCAACACTCAACCATATATTGCATGTGTGTTTTAAGAACGTTTATTTACCTATTTTGTACTATTGCTGTAGAGGTGTCCAATCCTGCCTCTTCCTGCTCAGACACACCTGATGTCCAAGTCAATTCGCCTTTATTTATGTAGCGCTATAAGACGCAACTGCACAGACTGTTCCAAAGCAGATTTACAGTGATAACAGGAAAATGATCCATTTCAGCTGTTGTTCAGCTGAAGTCAGTTCAGTGTTGATTCAGTTCTGTTGTAAAGAGCATCAGTTAATAAATTAGTTCATTTCATCTAAATGAGGATCCTGAAGACCCTTAAATGGGTTGCAGGACTGGGCACCCCTGTGGTAGACATTTTGGAAACACGTTACAAGAAGTTCCATTTGTTAACACTAGTCAACTGCATTAGTTAACATGAAGAAATAAAATACTTCAAAATCATTAATTTCAACATTTACTATTACATTATCATCTGTTAATATTATTTAAATATTATTTAAAGCTGCAGCTCGTAAGTTTTGCCTCTTTGTCGCCATCTCTGTTTGAAACCTGCAATTGCAGTAATTTGTGGAATTATTATCTTTACATGAGTTGTGCATTGGCATGGCACCTCAGCACAGATGAATGTAATGTTTTGAGGAGTATGTGCGGCTTTCTGTCATTCACCAAACCGGTGTGAATACTGTACTACGTCTTGGAAGTATGACCAAAATAAGAATTTTCACTAGAAAATGTAATCTGAACAAGTAACATGTCTGCCACTTTTGTTCTGACCAACTGAGAAAAAAAAAAGCATTACAATAAATCGCGCTACCAACGGTGATTAAAACTAACGATCGCTTAGCTCATATCTAGCCTGGTCCTACCAGACCGTTGTACATTTCATTTGTACAGAGACTCTGGCCACTTTCCATTGACAAGCATTAACTTGCCATAACCAATCACTAACGTTTGGTCGTGACGTATGTCATCTCAAACTAGCGCACAACATCATCGTTCTCAGCCACTCCCTCTGTTTGCTGATTGGACCGGTTAAAATTTGAATGGAAAAAAACAGAGAATATACCGCAATCCCAGACGGAGTACTGAAGGAAAATGAAAATTGAGAGGAAGTATGCAGGAGAGCGGAGCCAGGCTAGCTCATATCACATCAAACCGTGCAAATGATTATTATTGTTATACTTTGTTCTCAAATTGTTAATGTTAACAACATCAGCATTGCGTGACTACATGTCTAGTATGTATTAGCGTTACCTGTAGATTTCATTTTCCATACAGTCTAATCTTTTGCTTTTGACTATGGGTGAATCTCCAGTTGTCGCTGATGATGTCATTTGGACCTTTCTGGATACATTTAATTATTCCAGCTGCTGTGAGAAAAGGCTATAAATGATCTGCCACCTGCAGCATCCTCACATGCATACTACTACTAGCCGGACTCCTCCTTTATGTATACAGATGTGACGTAATGACGCAGACGATCAGCGGCATGCTAGAATTTCCTGCGGAAATCTAACAGTACCACTCAAAATATAACGCATTATTACAAGCTTACCGTTGTGAATCATGTAAGAAGATAGTTTTGAATACTGGGTGGTTATGTACTAGCTCAAATTTATTTTGGATAATTTTTAAACCCAAAAAAAAAGAGTTTATAGCAGATTTAATGCAGATTTAATATTATTTAATGAACAGTTCTTTATTAACAAAGACAAATAAATACTGTAACAAATTTATTGATCATTGTTAGTTAATGCATTAACATGAACTAATAGGACATTATTGTAAAGTGTTACTGTAAAGGAGTAATACAAAAACACATGGTTAGTGCATTTGTGAATGTTGGAGACAACATGTCATGTCCACATAAAGATTATGTGTGATAATGATAATGTTACAAATTACATAACTTTCCACATAACGTGAAAATAGTGCTATGAATTACACATTACCTTGAAGTTCCCTTCTCCTCCTGAAATGCAGCCCACAGGTTTACCATCCACATAAACACGATGACTACGGTTCAGTTATCTGTTTCCTCTCGAAAGACTTCTCTCCAGAACTGTGTGACGGTGAAATTTCTGTTCCTGCGAAGCATCAGTCCGAGCGCTCTGGCTTCTCTCTTGGACTGCTCATAACTGGCTCTCCACATCTGCCGAAGAGATGAGCTTGAGCTCACTGCAAAGTCAAACAGTTTTGGAGACGGGCACTTGAGGTGGCTTTCTTCAGCCCGCCAAACTTTAGATGGAAGCTTCTGTCATTGACAGAGTAAAAGAGATAATAAGTTATGTTTAATTACATTATGTAAGGATAACAGAAAAACTATGGGAAGTCTTGCATAATCAATTCAAATCATGATAGTAAATGATGTGGGAAAAGCTCAGGTGAGTGATGCGGACACTGCAACTGTACATATCCTGTCAGAAAGCACACATACATCTCAGAGATGTCTATTTGATGTGCGTGTTTACATCTGGAAGATGTGTTTTTTAGAGTGTTTGCAATACGTCTCTAGGATGTTTCCTGTCAGACATTTAGAAAATGTCTTTAAGGTGTTTATGATTTAGAATATATGTAAAACACGTTTCACAGATGCTTTCCAGATGAAGCGCTCTTTAACAGACATCTTGCAGACGTATGTGTACTATCTGGTATCTGATATTACCTTTTCCTGCCTGTGGATATTCTCCCAGACCCTGTTGCACACCATGCACTCAAAGACGTCGATGAAGTTATCTTGACCGATGTCCTGAACACCCCATGGACGTTCCTTCAGTTCTCTCACCAGATTCACATTCGAGATTTCATGCTTGTGCTTCCACTCCAGGTATTTCAGATATTCCCAGTCATTCTTGTCCAGTCTCTTTAAATACTGAGCGAGTTTCTTCGGCGGCTCATTGGGATTGACCACGACCGCGCTCCTGTTATCTGGCAACCACATGTGTACGTTAGGTGCTCCATAGTACACTGGCACAACGCCTAGCTTGAGCGGCCTCCACAGTTTCTCAGTGATATAGTCATCACAGATGGCATTCTCAAAGGCCAGGATGAACTTGTACTGGGTGAGGATCTGGTAGAAATCCTGATCGTCCATTGCAGTAGAGTCTCTCAGGTGGGGCGGCAGGTCTTTATTATGAAGACACTGTCCGTACGAGTCCACTTGAATGTGCTGCATCAGCTCTTGAACGTAAACATCTCTATCAGACGGCGGGTCGCAGTCAGACTGGACGTACACCACAGGCGCCAGAGTTTTCCTCAGGTGGTTTTTGTAGGCCAGAGGAAGCAGGTGTGTCTGTGCAGTGAGCGTGTGGATGCCCTCCAGGTGTTGTGTGGTTAGGGGCAGATGAGCGTGGCGACTGAAGCTCGCTGTGTGGTTGAACAGGGTGATCAGCGGCTCATGGAAAAGCTTGTAGTTATTCTTGGGTGACTCCTCATGAAACAGCGCCCAATGGTGCTGCTCATGTCTTGGAAGAGGGAGACTTTCAACGTTGAAATCGGTACCTAATAAAAAAAAATGGTGTTCAGTACTAGGCCTGTCAACACTATTTGTGTCATTATGTTTAATGCTATTGAAAAAACATGGCTTTGGTTTATTATAAAAAAGAAAAAAATATTATGATTTAATAAATAAACATGGGAATACTGTTCTACAAACCCGATTCCAAAAAAGTTGGGACACTGTACAAATTGTGAATAAAAACAGAATGCAATGATGTAGAAGTTTCAAATTTCAATATTTTATTCAGAATACAACATAGATGACAGATCAAATGTTTAAACTGAGAAAATCATTTTAAGGGAAAAATAAGTTGATTTTAAATTTCATGGCATCAACACATCTCAAAAAAGTTGGGACAAGGCCATGTTTACCACTGTGTGGCATCCCCTCTTCTTTTTATAACAGTCTGCAAACGTCTGGGGTCTGCTAAAGGAGCCAAGTTGCTCAAGTTTAGGAATAGGAATGTTGTCCCATTCTTGTCTAATATAGGCTTCTAGTTGCTCAACTGTCTCAGGTCTTCTTTGTCGCATCTTCATCTTTATGATGCGCCAAATGTTTTCTATGGGTGAAAGATCTGGACTGCAGGCTGGCCATTTCAGTACCCGGATCCTTCTTCTACGCAGCCATGATGTTGTAATTGATGCAGTATGTGGTCTGGCATTGTCAAGTTGGAAAATGCAAGTCTTCCCTGAAAGAGACGACGTCTGGATGGGAGCATATGTTGGTCTAGAGCTTGGATATACCTTTCAGCATTGATGGTGCCTTTCCAGATGTGTAAGCTGCCCATGCCACACGCACTCATGCAACCCCATACCATCAGAGATGCAGGCTTCTGAACTGAGCGCTAATAACAACTTGGGTTGTCCTTGTCCTCTTTAGTCCGGAT
Source organism: Paracanthobrama guichenoti (assembly GCA_018749465.1). Classification (NCBI taxonomy): domain Eukaryota; kingdom Metazoa; phylum Chordata; class Actinopteri; order Cypriniformes; family Gobionidae; genus Paracanthobrama; species Paracanthobrama guichenoti. The sequence goes on along the minus strand of CM031952.1, from coordinate 1,944,644 downwards.
GACATGGCATCCTAGTTTTCCAAAAAGAACTTCAAATTTTGATTCGTCTGACCACAGAACAGTTTTCCACTTTGCCACAGTCCATTTTAAATGAGCCTTGGCCCAGAGAAAACGCCTGTGCTTCTGGATCATATGGCTTCTTTTTTGACCTATAGAGTTTTAGCCGGCAACGGTGAATGGCACGGTGGATTGTGTTCACCGACAATGTTTTCTGGAAGTATTCCTGAGCCCATGTTGTGATTTCCATTACAGTAGCATTCCTGTATGTGGAGCATTCCAGTGCCGTCTAAGGGCCCGAAGATCACAGGCATCCAGTATGGTTTTCCAGCCTTGACTCTTACCCACAGAGATTGTTCCAGATTCTCTGAATCTTTGGATATTATGCACTGTAGATGATGATAACTTCAAACTCTTTGCAATTTTTCTCTGAGAAACTCCTTTCTGATATTGCTCCCAGCATTGGGGGAATTGGTGATCCTCTGCCCATCTTGACTTCTGAGAGACACTGCCACTCTGAGAGGCTCTTTTTATACCCAATCATGTTGCCAATTGACCTAATAAGTTGTAGATTGGTCCTCCAGCTGTTCCTTATATGTACATTTAACTTTTCCGGCCTCTTATTGGTACCTGTCCCAACTTTTTTGGAATGTGTAGCTCTCATGAAATCCAAAATGAGCCAATATTTGGCATGACATTTCAAAATGTCTCACTTTCAACATTTGATATGTTATCTATATTCTGTTGTGAAAAAAATAAAAGTTTATGAGCTTTGTAAATTATTTTTATTCACAATTTGTACAGTGTCCCAACTTTTTTGGAATCAGCTTGTAGTTTGTAGGTGGATGAGCTTCTATTTATTTATTTATTTATTTATCTATCTATCTATCTATCTATCTAGCCATCCATCCATCATTTTCCCAGGAAGGTCCCATTGAGATAAAAAGAAATAGTAATGTGATTGCAGATAAGATTCACCAAAAGCAAACCACAACCATCCTAAAATATACAAAAAATATAAACAAAAATATACAAATATACAAAAATATACAAAAATTGCCATAAAAACACACAAGATCGCAGGGAACGAGCACAGATAAAGCTACACAAACTAGAACCAACAAGTGAATAATCTGTAAGCTGTATTATGCATGCCAGACAAGTAAGTCATTTTGTAAAGAAAAACTACACGTCGGTATCAAAGGGGTGCTCTGGGGGCTTCTGTGTGATGTCATATGCTGTCACATGGTTTTCTTAAAGTAACATTGCATAAAATGGCATTTTTATAGCGGCCTTTTTATTGCAGTTTTGTTTTCTCCTTGTACGTTCGGACGGTCGCACCACCTGACATTTTTGGTCTTTCAAACACCACAACTCAAAAAGTCAATTGAATTTCAAAAAAATGAAAAGGGTTTCTTATAACAGAACTATTGTAGATCAATTTGATATATGTGACATGTATTTATTAAATTTTTTTTAAGGAAAATAATGAATTCGGACACAAAAAATGTCATGCCATATATCAAATTAATATGAATGAAGGTATAAAATGAATGTTTATGCCACATTTACACTCACCATAGAAAAGAAAAGCTTTTGTCTGTGGATGGGAATGATAGGACTTGTTAACAGTGAAGAAGCATCTGTTACGACCACACTGTCCGAGGCGTCCCAGTTCTCCCGTCAGAGGAGACCACCACACGATGACAGGGATCTCTGTCGCCCGTGTGACCTGCTGTCTGTGAGCGTCCTGCTCAAACTGTTCCAACTGCACAATAACCTACAACCACAGACAAGCCTGAGTGTGAATACAAGACAGCTGATAGCCTACTACTGCAGACATGAGGGGTGGCTTTACTGAGGAAGGTTTGGTCAAGACAAATATACTGCCTGCAGAAACACAAGAATGAACTCTTCTTTTAAAAGCTGTCATAAAAACTCCTATATGTGAAATGTAATGCATCTAATAGTTAAAATATCAACCAATAATCAGCTTTTATTATTTCATATGTCAGGTTGCAAGGATGGAAAAGGGGAGGTTTTAGTAAAAGGAAATACCAAGGATGAGGAAAAGGACAGAGATTTATCCAACTGTTAGTGAGAGACTCGCGCAGATCCCAAGAGCCGGCGGACACACCTGTAAACAAGAGACACTTGAAAGCGAGCACACTTATGGCTCTTTTCTGTTATGTTTAGGCTAGCACTGCATGGCCGTGTCTCAAACCCAAGTGAGCTGCTTCCAGTAGGCGCGTTCATGCGACTGAATCGAGCGCGTGCACAGTCTAAGATAGACTGAGTTTAGAGACACAGCCTCTCGGCATAAAACAACGTGAAACATTTGAGGGTTAGGAGTGCTAATCTTTGCCGACTATTTGAAGCTTCAGTTAAAAGATAAAGTTAATGTTTTACCTGAAATGTCATGATAACAAACACAAACGCACACGCGCAGAGACAAAAAGCACAACGTTTTTTAAAAGAGATTCGCCACATGTCAAACACGCTGTCCGTGAGCGTACCATTAAAAGTCAATACTTCACTTATTTATTTTGATGGTATGTGTTTTCGAATAGGCCTATCTGCATAATTCAAGCTTGTCTATTTATTGATCCTATAGCGGCTGTCCGACGAGAGTCTTTCCGCATAACTGTATCGTCACTTCCGTTATGCGCCCCTTTAAACAATAGAAAGGAAGTTACAACGCTGGGTGTTACCATGGAAACACATGCTTTGAGGCGAGTGATGTCGAAAGGTTCAGGTTTTTGTTTCGCCCTTCTTTTTTTTATCGCTGACTCAGCAAAGAAATAGTTTTGCTATTTGCTGTGTGACAGTGTCTGTACAAAAAGACACATTGCAAATGTTTAACAATAATATGTGTACAATGTGTAATAGCATGATGTAAATATTTACAAAAAAATAATTTACTCATGGAAGCTGCAGATGTCCTCCTGAAGATACACTGGGGTCTAAACCAGGTGTGTATAGCAGTATAAGTATGACATCACTGTAAATATGAAGCACAATCACAGTCTGAGCAACTGAGCAATTTAACTACACAGTAGTCTTTTATCTAGTTATAGATGATTTGTCCTTAAAAAATTAAATGTAATGCATTGTAATTAGACAGACAAAAGAAAAAAAAGGAAAAAAAAAATCACTAATGTGCCTAATCTTCAGACCAAGTCCGTAAAAACTATAAGCACATTATCTGTTTTGCAATTGTAAAACAAAATGCTAAACACATTTCTCTACATTACACACATCATTCAAAACTAACAGCTCTTCTGTTTCATTTGAGAAACACTGAGGCTGCATCCGAAACCTGGAAAATGCTGCCTTCAGAGGACACATTTCAAGGTAGGAAGGCATCAAGGCACATCCGAATCTAATGTTATCTTCACTTCCTGTCTCCTGAGAGACCTTCATCTGATCGAGTTTTGAAGGCAGCATAGATGTATCCTTCGCTGTCTTTGATATCCCACAATCCTGTGCGTTCCATTCTGTGATAGTTGAGCTAGAAAAAAAAGATGGCGTCCGAAGGTTGCGGTTGCTGGTCAGTTTGTGCGTAAATGTACGTTTTTGACCAACATTTTCCACTTCTGATGTCATTTCTAGCGAGAAATTACTAATGTAGTAATTAAATATTTGTTTAGTTCTCACCAAAGCTCTCTCTATTTTGCTGTAGATCATAAAACTGTTACATTGCCTTAGAAGTATGTCCGAAATCAGTTTTGTGAGGTGCCTTCATGCGCAAACGCTGCCTTTACAAGTCACTGTCTGATAAGGCAGAGAGGCAACAAGTCAGCTTCCTAGGTTTTCAGACTCCAATGCCATTTAAATGCCACAATCAATTTCTTATCATCTACACTCAACGATCATGTGTGAAAACACTTAAGCCTACTCCTGGTTTCACAGACAAGGCTTAATTTAGTCCCAGACTAAAATGCATGTTTGAGCTGTTTTAATATCTGAAAATATGTCAGTGCCATTGTTTTGTCTCAAGATGCACACCAGTAATGTTTTTGTTTTGTTTTTTCGTTTATTAAAAAAAAAAAAAAAAACATTTATAAAAGCTACTTAAATGTCCTAATTGAACTAAGGCCTGGCTTAATCTAAACCCTGTCTGTGAAAGTGGATCTTAGGGTACAACTGGGCTAAGTGTGCCCCTGGGAAAAAGGCCTTCAATTTTATTTTCCTCTAAAACACTAGATGGCACAAAAACTTGTCGCAGCACTTTCCAAAACATCAGTTTTTCAAGATGCACGTGGAAATTTGGCTGATCCTTGACGCGACTGTGGACAGCAGTGCAAATGAGAATCACTAAAATTATTGACTATATTTTGAAACAAAGGTCTTGTTAATGTTTTTCAGTTTTGTTCAAGGTAATTAAAGCAACAGTTTTTCAATAACTGAAGAATATGTAAAATGGTATTTGGGGTAAAAGGCAAAAGGCAAAACAATTAGTTTTTCTCAATCGATTTGAGACATTTCTCCAAATGAATGTTTTTGCTCTCAAAACAATTAACACAGCAAACTAAACACACTCTTATGTTGGCAAAACAGTTCAGTATTCACTGCATAATGAAGCACTGCAGTTTATTCTAGTAATGCATTTATTAAAAATAAATACTAACATCAAAACTACAAGTGTGTTCTTTGTTGATTTGATAACAAATTCAGCTGTAGATACACAAATACATGAATGAAAATACGTTTTTGTGTGTGTGTGTGTGTGTGTGTTTTTTTTAATCGTGTTCTTCAAAGTTTTTTGATGACAAGTTTAGTTGTATAACGATGAGTTTTCACCCCCGCAAAAAATAAAATAAGTAAATAAATAAATAAATGTACTGCAGTCCTTGAATCAATTAACTTTAGAGATCTTGTCTCTCATTTAATTCTGGTCAAAGAATTTCATCAACATCACAGCAATTTTCACGAGTCATGCATCGTGGGGGAAAAAAGCCATAAATGCTGGGTCCATCCTTGTGCCTCAACTTCTCCACAGGCCTCTTCCATCGCTTGAAGAAGACTTACTTGCTTGTAAAGGGTTGTGATCATATACTTTCCATCTCCAAGAGGAGAATATGCTGGAAGGAACAACATCCTGAAATGTGGGTGATGCTCAAACCACTCCTGCACCAGTGCTGAGTGGTCAAATTGGAAATTGTCCCAAACAACTACACAGTTTCGCTCAGTTTGCTCCTGATCAACCTGCGTAAAGTGGATTTTACTGAGAGAGTTTAAAAAAATATAGAAGCCTGGGTAAAGCTTTAGATTAGTGCCCGGAAAGTACTGCGTAATTAAAGCGAATTTACAGTGTAACTTTCAGTAATTATAGTGTAACTATAAAGTATGTATGTGTAGTTATAAGGGAACAATATGTAATATTTGTTGAACAAAGGGGTAACTATCAGGAAAATTAACAAATGATTTATACTGTAAGTATTTTTTAATTAAGGGGTAATTATCTGTGTAGTTACAGGATAAGTAGTGCTTGTTATTCCGGGTCTACGGGCTGTAAATTAAAGTGGTGTTTGTTCCCCTCTTGTTTCATGCAGTTAAATGGTATAAGTACAAAAAAAAAAAAAATTGTGATATCACTTGGAAATATTTATTTGAAAAACAACTTAATTCAAAACAGATTTATAACACTTCTTATTAATTTTTTTAATTACACAAAGAAATGCTTTCGTAATTTATTAATCTTTTCTCATCCGACCAACTGTTACCAGCGCGTGCATGAGTAAAGAAGCTTTCATGACGTTTTTGCGCACGTTTAATCTGAAACTCACGCGAGAATTGCCGTCTATGTCTTCTAGTCTTGTTTGTTTCTCATTGCTATTATCATATATTATGTTATTGTTTGTAATGTATACTGTTGTGAGCATTAAAAAAATAAAAACCGACAGCATCCGACATCTGCATGACCAGAGTTTCTCGGCGTGCTCAACATTATGCTTCAAGTTACGTCAAGCATAAACTAAACCCTCTCATTCACGCAGATGACTGCTGTTCGGAAGCGATAGTCTACAATTTAACAAAATATAAACTATTGTTATTTTTCTTACAAACACTTATCGTTTCATTTCAGAAGACATTGATTCATCCATTGGGATCGTATATGGATTAGTGTAGTTATTGCTGTATATGCTGTTTGATGCTTCAACTTTTAGGAACCCAGATGAGTTTTCATTAGCAGAGATTATTTATTTTCTGTGTTCATATGAAGAAATAAGGTTGTATACATCTCGGATGGCATGAGGGTAAAAGATGAGTAAACGGTGAGGACATTTCTGCGTGCAATGTATTTTCAGTGTAACAGTTACATAATACAGAATACTAGCTAGAGACATAGGATTACTTCTTAAGATTCATCTGTGGCAAGAACGAAAAAGAAGAGGAACAAGAGGAGGATGAAGCCAAGCAAGAGAAATGAATGTGTTGTAAATAAGATTTCCGAGTGATATCAGATTGTGTACGTGTTTTTATTGTACTTACCCTGTACATGAAACAAGAGGGGAACAAGCACCACTTTAATTTACAGCCCATAGATTCATAATTACCCTGTAACTACATAGAATAACAAGCACTACTTATCCTGTAACTACACAGATAATTACCCTTTAATTAAAAAATACTTACAGTATAAATAATTTGTTAATTTTCCTGATAGTTACTCCTTTATTCCCCCAATATTACATATTGTTCCCTTATACCTACACATACATACTTTATAGTTACACTATAATTACAGAAAGTTATGCTGTAAATTCGCTTTACTTATGCAGTACTTTCTGGGCCGTAATCTAAAGCGTTACCGAAGCCTGTGTTGTGCGACCCAAAGACAGCGTTGTGTGCCACAACACCGGTGGATTGCAGCACATGACTGTGACACAATGTTTATGTTGGGCTGAACTCTCTGTCCAGCTTCCCTCAATGAATGGCTCAGGGCTGTTTTGGCAGCAAAAGGGGGACCAACAGAATATTAGATGGTCATAATGTTATGCCTGATAGGTGTATACTGTACACACACACACACACACACACACACACACACACACACACACACACACACACACACAGAGAATGTACGTCTGCATTAATAGATGAAGTTCACCAGGGCAAACAGTGAGTCATACCTGTTTGCTGCCATGGCAACAACAAAAATACTTTGAGTGGCTATTCTCCTTTATGTTTGAGAGGAGAAATCCTTCTTTTCCAGTGTCCTCTCATGCAGAAGATAACAAACATTACTTCACACTAAACCACAAACGAAAAGCACATTTTTGTAAAGAGTTTACAAAGCAGAAATGCTTTTACATTTTTTTTTACATATATTCCGACTGTCTGTTGTTGATATTATCGTATCTTTAATTAATAAATGTGGAGTTTTTTCAAACTGCTAGGCAGGAAAGTATAGTGTTGTTTGTTCAGTGTTCTCTGGGCTGAAGAACTACAGCACTGATCGCTCAACATTATGTCCCGTATAATCAAAGTGAAGAGCCCTTCAGAAACACAACAACTGCTGTCCACATCTCACCGCTTCTCATTCAGACCTACTGATTCATGGAAAGAGGATGTTTATGTGCTGTATGACTTTAAACAATACACAGATGAGATACTCATACAGTTCTCACTATAATCCTTAATGGTGAACAATGATCAGACGAAATAAGACTCATTACAGTTTTTCACACATTTCTTGAAATCTTCACCCATTAAACCCATCATGCATTACAGTTTTTCTTAATTGCTAAAACACAAAACCAAATTTTCAAACTACATTCAGAAAACCTCTGACTCTTCTGGCAAAATCAAACAATTGCCTCAAAACCATTTTATCTTCAAATGATGCTTTCAGATCATACTATCAATATTGCTATCACTATGCGCGTCAATATTATAAACACTACAGATCATTCATTATTGTCTGGCTGTCAAGCTCAATTTAAGAGTGAACATTGGTCTGGGGAGTCTGCTCTGTATTTTCTACTGCACAAGAGGCGTGATAAACGAGCATTATTCAGCATATTACTTTGCACGCAATTGGATAGTCCTTCAACCAATCAGACCACAAGAGGCGTGATCAACGGGCAACGACCCATCGCTTCTCTATCCGTCATTGTGTTAAACCTGCCAATAGCGCGCCAGGTGGATAAGCCAGTCTGTGATTGGTTCCCGCAAAAGTGTAACAGAAGCAGTAAAAATGAATGTACAGGTTTCCAGACTGAAGCTGCAGGGCGAAATCAAATCGCCGGCAGATCAGGCTGGGTTTACCTAGTCAACATTCATTAGATACTACATCAAAAAATGGAGAACACAGCATCCAAAGCATGCAATTACAGAAAAAAAAGTATATTGTAACAAAGTAAACAATTTTGCAATTACATAAAAAAAGTATAGTGATCACAACATACAGTACTAAGGTGAATAAATTGTATATTGTATGCACTGCAAGTACAGTATTGTACTGAATATGACTGTTTGTATATTCAACACTTGCATACTGTGAAAATACAGTAGTCCAACTGCAAAAGCCAAAAGGGACTGTGTCCACCTCACAGGCAATGATGGGAAAAACCCTCTGGTGTGCCAAATCCAGCCTTGACAACACTGTCCACACCTTACTCTTTCTCATCCTCATCCACTTCATCCTTGATCACCACCTCTTTACACATCCTCTTCCCTCCTTTCCCTCTTATATTGTTTCCATCCATTGTTGGTATCAACATCCAATGCAACATTTAGAGTCAATGTTGGCACTCTGAACGGACTTGTATTATGTACCGTTGGTTTGGTCACATCATTAGAATCAAGTGAGAACAATTTTTAGTCATTTTGTGTAAACCATGACAACTGTGTTTTAGTTGTGTTTAACTTTTGCCTGCCTGTGTTTAGCGTTTTGCAACACAAGTGCATCACTGTCTGAAATGTGTTTTAGTGAGGGAGAATGTTTAGAGTTTTGCAAAAAGGGTGTATGAGATTTGCAAACAGTGTCTAACTGCCTGCACTTGTTTAAGGTTTTACAGAAAGAGTGATTTATTTGCCAAATTGGTTCAAAGTTTAGTGTTTTAGCAATTGTGAAAATAAATTGTGTTATGAGTTCTTTTTCAAATCAGTGCTGTTCATTTAAACGTTCTGTTTTTCAGAGAATCCTTCCACAAAAATATGAAGCAGCACAACTGTTTTCAGCATTGATAATAATCAGAAATGTTTATTGAGCATAAAATCATCATAGTAGAATGATTTCTGAAGGATCATGTGACACTGAAGACTGGAGTAACAATGCTGAAAATCACAGAAATAAATTAGAATATAGAAAACAGCTGTTTTAAATTTTAATAATATTGAACTGTTTTACTGTATTTCTGATCAAATAAATGCAGCCTTGGTGAGCACTTTCTGGCCTGTTGATAATACCTATCAAAATCAACTGCTGGCGGTCGATCCTTTTCCTATTTAGCACCTAAACTCTGGAAGTCTTCCTAGTATTGTTTGGGAAGCAGACACACTCTATCCCGAGGTTTACTGTAGTGAGTCGGATCCAGGCCGTATCCAGATCAGATGGTGGACCTAGCCATGACCAACACATCCCTGAAGTGTCTGCAGAGACCGTGTCAACTAGACTCTCCCCTGTGAAGGCCTCATCGTCACGATATCCAGTGGCGCTGATCCTCAACAAACCTGTCTCCTGCGCGATGACTCCGATCTTCAATCAGATGGAACTGGACAAATATTGTGAATGTTCCGATCTAATCTGACTTCTGACTTGTAATATTTGTCTAAATCATATCATACACTGTTTGTTCATTGGCCAGAGGAGAAATGGCACCCCGACTGAGCCTGGTTTCTCCCACGTTTTTTTTCTCCATTATGTCATGATGGAGTTTTGGTTCCTTGCCACTGTCGCCTCTTTTGCTTTTGGCTTGCTTAGTTGGGGACACTAAATATTCAACTATATTACTGATCTGCCCACGGCCATTGTCCATTGGCATATTACTGATCTGAGCAGCGGGACAAACGGTTGTCTTTCAAATTCCCTCTGCATGCTACAACCAACCAGAGCAATGAAGAAGGTGAAGCCGAGCTAGTTGATTTTGAGCTTTGTTCTTTTCTCTTTTCTCAAAGAAAAGTTTAACAACAAGTCTTCCAGAGTAGCGGCCAAAGTCGATTCGAAAGACCGCTGTTCGCCAGCTTCTTTGTTTTTAAGTAGCACGCAGAACCTCGGCAACTCTGCCGTCATTATGTTAAGCCCGCGCACCGACCCACCCACTGACCGACCGGCCGACCTACCGACTGACCGACCGACCGACTGACCGACTCTATACACGATGTGATTGGCCTGACCAGAGTTTGTTGTTTCCAGCTCACAGGTCTACCGTGAGTTGCTAGACTACACTCGCGGCAAATTAGATTTGCTGCCGCTAGGGTGCGTCTAGATTTCTAGGCTATTTGAACGGTGGTGTGAATAAATAAACACAATTGTCATGCCTATTGTCATCTATTTACATTCATGTTAGCAACACTCTCTTATGTATATCATATCAACAAGTGTATCAGAGGATCGTATAGCAGTGCATATTGAGTTTGAAAGCTGCGATTGTGATCAGAAACAGAACAAAAGAAACAAAACAGTTATCCGAGAAACAGCAAAAGAAAAAGCAGCGTAAAATGTTATTCTCTGGAAAGTTTAGAGCAGCTAATTATAACTAGAGCAAATGCATGGTTTGGATTTGGTTGCTAGTGGCAACATGTGTAGGTGGCCACAAATTCATACACTGAAGAAAGACACAAGAGTCTAATTATGAGAAGCACAATTGGGCACTTATATGAAGACCAGCGCTCTGCTTGACTTTAATAATGTGTCTGCTATTGACACACATTAATCACACATTAAAAACTGCCTTGATTTAATAGGTAGTATCTAACATTGCACATATTATTAGAACAAAGCTAATAGTGTTAAATTATAATATTGGCCAGTTTTGCATGAATTACAATCAAGTTAAGTCAATTCACCTTTATTTATATACCGTTTTATACAATACAGATTGTTTCAATCCTACAGTAAATACACAATCCTAAATATACTTTCAGAAAAAAAGGTACAAAAGTTGTCACTGGTACAGTACCCTTTCAAAAGGTACATCTTTTGTATACCTAAACAGTACATATTAGCATCAAAGGTACATATTACCTTTTTAAAGGTTAAAGGTTGATATAAAACATTAGACATTAGAGATATACTGTGTCAAGAATCACATTGAGAGATATTTTGTGTAAGCTTCATTCATACAATTATGAAACTGAAATATAGTGTCCTAAGGTCAGAAACCCTTTAATAGCTCTTTGAAGTATACAGACATTCAGTGACTTTCCAGTACATTAATGTCAAAATGCTTGTGGAATGAAGTAAACCCACACAGATGTCCTTCCTGTCCATTAGCTCCTCGACTGCGTCTCCATCATTTGAAGAGCATCTCAGCAATCTGGTTTCCAAGCAACTGTTTCCAATCAGCATTTTCATAAAACTCTCACTCACCCATTTAAAGAAAGAGTGAATCTGTTCTGACCACATCAGGTGACGTAAAAGGGAAGATTAGTGCTTTATTTCACTTGAATCTTTTGATTCAATAAGGTACATGATGATCCATTCACATGAGGCTTCTGCCTAAGTGCCGTTTAATGTTGAAGTTGAAAGTGGATGGGATTTTAACATCCAGAGCTTCCTTTTGTTGCAATCTTTCTCCTTTTGTACCTTTTGTTCACCACTTCTGGGTGTTTAATGGTGTGATTATTTGAGGTTTTGTAAGAAATGTCAATGATCAGCACTTGGCGTATTTTTATCTAACATAATACGTCAAAAAAATCCTATAATAGTTGTGTACAATAGGATTAAGCTATTTCGGCATACAATTACCCTTTACTACTGGACACATAATGATAAATTCAGGGTTTACAGTGAATGATATGCTGTAGTAACTGCAAGATGCTCACATATCTGTCATGTTTAACAATAAAGACAAACTCAAAACTTTTTTTCTCAGTTGTATACAAGTTCAATATGACTTCATAATGAAGTAGCCTACTTGAAATCTTTGTATTAAAATAAAATACTGCCTTCCAACTATAGACTTTTATGCTCTAGTTATGCTGTTACATAAGCATTCATCTGCTGACACACAAATATGCCTCTCGAGGAACAGAGGTGTTCCTCTTGTGCTCATTAGCTTTCTTAAAATAATCTTAAAGTGCCCCTATTATGCTATTTTAAAGTTTCCTAACTTAGTTTTGGAGGTCTCCTACAACAGGTTTACATGCATCAAAAGGTCAAAAAACTGTTTAATTTTCTCCTAATATACATTGCACATCACCACAATGTTCAATGATTCTCAAACGACTCGAATGAATCAGCCTCTCTAAATCCCTCGTTTCCGCGAGCCTACTCTGCTCTGATTGATCAGATGGCCCAGTCTGTTGTGATTGGTGCTGTGCACATGCGGGAACTGTATCAATAACAGCAAATGCAGTACATTAGCCGAGCACTAACATTAATGACTGATGTAAAATTAAAGTTAGCAAAACAAATCTTGCTCCATTATCTTTACTTAAAGTAGTTAGAATTACTGACAATCTGCGTCAATAGACACAGTTTTAGGTAACACACAGCTGATTTACAGTAGTATTTCAGTAAGACAGTAATAACGTGAGTTAGTCGGTTAGGCAGATACTTACACAATATGAAACACAATAAACAGATTGTAGAGCACAGCGTCTTCTCGTCATGATGCTATCCAGTATCCGCTGCAGTGTTTGAGGTGGTTCAAGTTTCCCTGGTGTCTGCGTGCGATAAATGGACAGGCAATATGCTAATGTTTCGTCTTGACGTCACAACGAAACGGCTTAGGACTTAGGACTATTTTCAAAATGTTAGTTGGTACGAAATGTAGTGATTTTACTTTTGTCCATTCAAGGACGCCAAGTAAGGTAGTGATTGGTACACCGCTGACGTTGTGACTTTTGGATCACACGTGGAAACCATGTCCATCGGAAGGCCATGTAAATGAAAGATGTGATCAACGACAGCTACCGCTGTCTCCTTGGCAGAGGGTAATTTAGGCAAGGGGATAAAATGAACCATTTTTGAGAACTGGTCCACAATGGTCAAAACGACTGTCTTGCCCTGGGAGGGCGGGAGGGTGGTGATAAAATCTAGTGTGATGTGGGACCAGGGCCTCAAAGGAACAGACAGTGATTGGAGTAACCCATCGGGAGGACGATTAGATGTCTTACCTATGGCACAGACTGAACAGGCCAAAACAAAATCCCGAATGTCACGAGCCATCCCAGGCCACCAGAATCATTGCTTTACCAGAAACCTGGTTCTATTAACTCCTGGATGACAAGCTACATTGGAACAATGACCCCATCGTACTACATCAGACCGTACTCCCTCAGGCACAAATAAACGATTCGGTGGTCCTCCGGGTGGAGGCGTTACCCCTTCTAAGGCTGATTTAACCTTCAACTCGACCTCCCATATGAGTGTGGAGACAATGAGACTCTCCGGTAAAATGCACTCGGGAGTAGATGGTCGTTCGGAGCGGTCAAAATGCATGACAAAGCATCAGGTTTGATGTTTTTGGAACACGGGCAGTACGAAAGAGAAAAGTCAAAACGTCTGAAAAAAAAAAAGGGACCACCGAGCCTGCCTAGAGTTGAGTCTTTTAGCAGACCTAATATACTCCAAGTTCTTGTGATTGGTCCATACGATAAAGGGTACCCCCGAACCTTCTAACCAATGATGCCACTCCTCCAATGCTAGCTTGACTACCAACAATTATCTGTTACCAATGTCGTAATTGCGTCTATCACGAACTGGCGTGAAGGATCAGGGGTGATGAGAATGGGAGCCGAAACAAAGCGGCTCTTAAGTTTGGAAAATGCAGCCTCGGCAACACCAGACCACCTGAATGCCATTCTGGGAGAGGTCAACGCTGTCAGAGGCACGGCTAGTTGGCTGAAGTTGCGAATAAACCGGTGATAGAAATTGGCGAATCCCAGAAACCTCGGCAGGGCCTTACGGGAATCCGGGATTGGCCAATCCAGCACAGCCTTAATTTTGTCAGGAACCATGCGCATTCCCTCGGATGAAATGATATAACCCAGAAATGGAACTGACTGTGCATGAAACGCGCATTTCTCCACCTTGACAAAAAGCCCATTCTCTAGCAACCTCTGGAGCATTAGTCTGACGTGCTGGACATGTTCCTGGAGAGAAGAGGAAAAGATCAATATGTCGTCCAGGTAGACATATATGAATATATATGAATTGGTCAACCATATCTCCCAGCACGTCATTAACTAGTGCCTGGAAGACTGCAGGGGAGTTGGAAAGCCCGAAAGGCATGACCAAATATTCAAAATGGCCCCTGGGGGAATTAAAGGCAGTCTTCAATTCATCCCCCTTATGCGCACCAAATGATAAGCGTTACGTAAATCACGAAGAAGAATGGCGGATGAACCCGGAAGCTAGAGAATCATGAATCCATGGCTTGCTTAGTCCCTTAGGCGGAGACTTGCCTGGTAGTAGATCTATAGCACAGTCATAGGGACGATGAGGACGAAGAGATGCAGCCCGGGACTTACTGAACACCTCCTTCAGGTTGAGGTACTCCCTGGGCACATTAGATAAATTCACTGTCTCCTCCTGTAACACAGAACTAGACATAGACGAACGGGCAGACACAAGACAAGAGGCATAGCACTGATTGCTCCAAACCGCAACAGAACTGTGTCCCCAGTCAACCTTGGGGTTATGCTTAACCAACCAGGGATGACCGAGGACAATGGGGGTGTGAGGTGAGTCAGTGAGAAGAAACATGATAGTTTCCGTGTGATTGCCTGAAATGGTCAGTGTGATATGGTCCATGATGTGGGTGATGGTGGGGAGAGTTTGACCATTAAGGGGCGTGAACAGCTATCGTACTGGAGAGGAGAATGACAGGGATCTGAAGCTGTCTAGCCAACGAACAGTCAATAAAATTACCCTCCACTCCTGAGTCCAAGAGAGCATGGCAGATGTATAATCCAGTTGCCCACTGCAATCTTCCCAGAAGGAGGGTCGTGGACGAGGATTTCCCCAACAAAGCCCTACCCGTCAATAGCCTCCCTTCTACTGCCGGGTTCGATCTTTTAACGGGCAGTGGTTGAGGAAATACCCCGCCGCGCCACAATACAGACACAGTCCTCCTGTCCTACGATGCTCCCTCTCCTCCTGGGAAAGCCGAGCTCTTCAAAGTGTTTATTGTCATGTGTACAGACAGAAAGCATGTTTCCCTGTACAATGAAATTCTTGCTTTGCCGTCCACAATAAATGTCACACAAGTAAGTTAAAAATAAAAAAATAAGATAAGATAAATATATAAATAATAAAGAGAGCAAAGATATAACAAATATAAATATAAAAAGGGCAAAAGAGTAAAGTAATAAAGTGAGGTAGTGCAGTTCTGGTAGTGTAAAGTGAGGTAGTGCAGTTCTGGCAGTGTAAAGTAAGGTAGTGCAGTATGTAAACAATTGTCCATGTGATGTTGTGATTGTAGACTCCTATCTGCTGTTTAGGAGTCTTATGGCAGAGGGAAAGAAAGAGTTCTTTAGTCTGGCAGTCCTGCATTTCACACTTCTGTACCTCCGTCCTGAGGGTAGAAGTGTGAACAGTCCATGTTGGGGGTGGGATGGGTCTTTGAGGATGGCAGCAGCGCTCCTGTGGTCTCTGCGGTGGTTTATGCTCTGCAGAGAGGGCAGTGGAGTCCTGGTGATCTTCTGCGCAGTCTTCACCACTCTCTGCAGGCGTTTGCGGTCCTTGACAGTACTGCTGCCATACCACACAGTGATGCAGCTGGTCAGGACACTCTCGATGGTGCAGCTGTAGAAGTTGCTGAGGATCTTAGGCGACATGCCGAACTTCCTCAGCCTCCTCAGAAAATACAGCTGCTGTTGAGCCTTCTTGACCAGCTGTGTGATGTGAGGTGTCCAAGTGAGGTCCTCATTGATGTGGACACCCAGGTATTTGAATTTCTGGACCCTCTCCACTTCAAGCTCCCGGATGAACAGTGGCTGAGACGTTCTCCTCTCCTTCCTCATGTCCACTATCATTTCCTTTGTCTTGTCCGTGTTGAGGGTGAGGTTGTTTTCTTCACACCATGACACCAGACTGGCCACCTCCCTCCTGTAAGCTGCCTCGTCACCGCCAGCGATGTGTCCTATCACTGCGGTGTCATCCGCAAACTTCAGGATGATGTTGTCCTTGTGGGAGGTGACACAGTCGTAGGTGTACAGGGTGTAGAGGATGGGGCTGAGTACACAGCCTTGTGGAGTGCCAATGTTTGTGATGGTGCTGGCTGAAGTCCGATTGCCAATCCTGACAGACTGAGGCCTGCCAGTCAGGAAGTCTAGGAGCCAGTCACAGAGGGTGGGGTGCAGACCAAGTGTGGACAGTTTGTGGGTGAGTTTGTGTGGGATGACCGTGTTGAAGGCGGAGCTATAGTCTATGAAAAGTATCCTTAGGTAGGAGTCCTTGTTTTCCAGGTGAGAGAGAGAATAGTGGATGGCAGCGATAGCATCTGAGGTGGACCTGTTGGTCCGGTAGGCATACTGCAGGGGGTCGATGGTGTCCGGTATGCTGCTCTGAATGTGGGCCAGCACCACTCTCTCGAAACACTTCATCAAATCAAATCAAATCACCTTTATTTATATAGCGCTTTTAACAAGTCCAATTGTTTCAAAGCAGCTTCACATTGTTAAAAGTAAAATAATGCAACAGAATTTGTACAGCCTTTCTGGTGAAACGGTGATGTTATCCAGCTAATTTCAAGTATCATATAGCGTCAATGCGGGCAGATCGGTAATATAGAAGAATATATATTTTTAGGTGTCCCCAACTGAGCAAGCCAAAAGCCAGAGGCAACGGTGGCAAGGAACCAAAACTCCTTCAGGGTCAGAATGGAGAAAAAAAACCTTGGGAGAAACCAGGCTCAGTCGGGGTGCCAGTTCTCCTCTGGCCGACGAACAAACAGTGTATGATTATAATTCTGGCAACATAGCAGGTCTTAATTCATATTAGGCAAATTGATATTTGTTAGATTATTCGAGAGATTGGAGTCGTCACGCCGAAGACGGGTTTAATGAGGATGTCGTGTCGATGCAGCATTTACGGGGGGAGTTTATTTGACATGTTCTCTGCAGACACTTCAGGGATGCGTTGGTCATGTCCAGGCGCTGGTCCACCATCTGATCTGGATACGGCCTGGATCTGGCTGACTGCAGTAAACCTCGGTATAAACAGAGAGACTAACATTAGCGTAGATGCCATTTTTCTTATGATGTAACGAGTACATCAGGTGTTATGGGAAGTGTTCGGTTCCGCTGACCTAGTTAATGCAGCCTGACAATCATTTACTGATTTGAGTAATAGAAATTGATAATGTTTATGTGTAAGCCATAGTAAAGAGATGCGTTTTTAGTCTAGATTTAAACTGACAGAGTGTGTCTGCTTCCCGAACAATGCTAGGAAGACTGTTCCAAAGTATAGGCGCTAAATAGGAAAAGGATCGACCGCCTGCAGTTGATTTTGATATTCTAGGTATTATCAACTGGCCAGAGTTTTGAGACCGCAATAGACGTGATGGAGTATAATGCGTTAAGAGTTCGCTCAAGTACTGGGAGCTAAACCATTTAGTGCTTTGTAAGTAATAAGCAAGATTTTAAAATGTATTCGATGTTTAATAGGAGCCAATGAAGTGTTGACAGAACCGGGCTAATATGGTCATACTTCCTTGTTCTAGTAAGAGCTCGAGCTGCTGCGTTTTGGACCAGCTGGAGTTTGTTTATTAAGTGAGCAGGGCAACCACCCAGTAAAGCATTACAGTAATCTAGCCTTGAGGTCATGAACGCATGAATTAACTGTTCAGCATTTTGCATCGAAAGGATGTGCCGTAATTTAGATATATTTTTAAGATGGTAGAATGCAGTTTTACAGATGTTAGAAACGTGGCTTTCAAATGAAAGATTGGTATCAAAGAGCACACCCAGGTTCCTAACTGACGACGAGGACTTGACAGAGCAGCCATCGAGTGTTAGACAGTATTCTAGGTTACTACTTGCAGAGTTTTTTGTCCAATAATTAAAAATTCATTTTTTCTGACTTAAGTTGCAGGAAATTACTAGACATCCAATGTTTTATATCAGCTATGCATTCCGTTAATCTTGTGAATTGGTAAGTTTCATCAGGGCGTGAAGAAATATAGAGCTGAGTATCGTCAGCATAACAGTGAAAACTAATGCCATGCTTC
Organism: Paracanthobrama guichenoti; assembly: GCA_018749465.1. NCBI lineage: Eukaryota > Metazoa > Chordata > Actinopteri > Cypriniformes > Gobionidae > Paracanthobrama > Paracanthobrama guichenoti. The sequence continues at coordinate 1,926,300 of CM031952.1, read as the reverse complement.
CTAATGATATCTCCCAGTGGTAGCATGTACAGGGTGAAGAGCAACGGTCCTAGCACCGAGCCCCGCGGTACTCCATACTGAACTTGTGATCGGTGTGACATCTCTTCATTTACTGCTACAAACTGATAACGGTCAGATAAGTATGATTTAACCCATGCCAATGCAGTTCCACTAATGCCAACATAATTTTCGAGTCTATTCAAAAGAATGTTGTGGTCGATAGTATCGAATGCAGCGCTAAGATCGAGTAACACTAATAGAGAAATACAACCACGATCGGATGATAAGAGTAAATCATTTGTAACTCTGATGAGAGCAGTCTCAGTACTATGATACGGTCTAAATCCTGACTGGAAATCCTCACAGATACCATTTCTTTCTAAAAGGAACATAATTGTGAAGACACTGCCTTTTCCAGTATTTTTGACAGGAAGGGTAGATTTGAGATCGGCCTATAATTGACTAATTCTGTAGGATCAAGTTGAGGTTTTTAATAAGTGGTTTGATAATAGCCAACTTAAACGTTTTGGTACATATCCTAATAACAAAGATGAGTTAATGATATTAAGAAGAGGATCTATGACCTCTGGTAGCATCTCTTTTAATAGCCTAGTCGGTATAGGGTCGAGCATACATGTTGTTGATTTAGATGATTTAACAAGTTTAGCCAATTCTTCCTCTCCTATAGCAGTGAATGAATGTAATTTTTCTCAGTGACACAACAATGCTCTGTCTCATGTGACACTATAGTAGACGGCTGCATGGTTATAATTTTCTTCCTAATATTATCGATCTTACACGTAAAGAAGTTCATAAAGTCATTACTGCTGTGCTGTTTACAACCATCAGAAGTATAAGCTTTATTTTTGGTTAACTTAGCCACTGTATCAAATAAATACCTAGGGTTGTGTTTGTTTTCTTCTAAGAGAGTCGAGAAATAAGCAGATCTAGCAGTTTTTACGGCCTTTCTGTATGCGATCATGCTCTCTTTCCATGAATTACGAAAAATCTCTAATTTTGTTTTCTTCCAGCTGCGCTCCATTTTTCTGGCTACTGTTTTAAGGGCCCGGGTGTGCTCATTGTACCACGGCGTTGGACTATTTTCTTTAATCTTCTTTAAGCGCCGGGGAGCAACTGTGTCTAAAGTGCTGGAAAAAAGAGAGTCAATAGTTTCTGTTGCAAAATCGAGTTCCTCTAGGCTATCTGGGATGCTGAGGAGATGAAACTGATGAGGAAGATTATTTAAAAAGCAATTTTTAGTGGCGGCAGTGATAGTTCTGCCATATTTGAAGCGAGGGGACGGCTTTGCAGCCTTAGCTAAATTAAGTATACATGATACTAGGTAATGATCTGAGATGTCGTCGCTCTGCTGCAGAATTTCAACGGTATCAACATTTATTCCATGTGACAATATTAGGTCTAACGTATGATTAAGGCGATGAGTGGGTCCTGACACATGTTGCCTTACTCCAATAGAGTTTAGAATGTCTCTAAATGCTAATCCCAATGCGTCTTTTTCATTATCTACATGGATATTAAAATGACCAACAATTAGTACTTTATCTGCAGCCAGTACTAACTCGGATAGAAAGTCAGCAAATTCTTTGATAAAGTCTGTATTGTGCCCTGGTGGCCTGTATACAGTAACCAACACAAATGTCAAACGGGATTTATCAATTACACTACATAATGCTACATAAAGCACCAAAACTTCAAAAGAATTATATTTGAAACTAGACTTCTGAGTAATACTGAAGATATTATTATTATAAATTACAGCAACCCCTCCCCCTTTACCTTTCAGACGCGGCTCGTGTTTATAACAATAATCTTGGGGGTGGACTCATTTAAAGTAATGTAGTCGCGTCAGGTTTTAGCCAGGTTTCTGTCAAACACAGCAAATCTAGATTATTATCTGTAATTATATCATTAACAATAAGTGCTTTTGGGGAAAGGGATCGAATATTCAGCAACCCGAGCTTTATCATTTGATCATCTGTATTATATCTGTTGTTTATTCGTTTGACATCAATTAAGTTTTTACTGTTGAATGGTCTTGATGTTTTTTTGTATTTACTAATTCGGGAACAGACACAGTCTCTATGTGATAATATCTAGGTGAAAGAGTCTCTATGTGTTGGGATTTATCTGACTTCTGTAACGGAGACAGCTAGCAGACGGTCGGGTAAGCCAGTCCGTCTGCTTCCTGACCTGGGCCCCAGTTAGTCAAGGTTTAGCTTTAAGACTATATGCCAAATTACTAGAGAGAAGAGCAGCACCACTCCAAGAAGGATGGATGCCGTCCCTCTTCAACAGGTCAGGTTTGCCCAAAAGCTTTTCCAATTGTCTATGAACCCTATGTTATTTTGCGGACACCACTTAGACAACCAGCCATTGAGTGATGATAGTCTGCTAAGTATCTCATCACTCCTTTTAACAGGAGCGGACCAGAACAAAAAACTGCATCTGCCATCGTACTTGCAAGTTCACACACCTCTTTAATGTTAATTTTGGTGATCTCCGACTGGCGAAGTCGAACATCGTTAGTGCCGACATGAATAATAATCTTAGAGAATTTACGATTAGCTTTAGCCAGCACTTTTAAATTTGCTTTGATGTCAGGTGCTCTGGCTCCCGGTAAACATGTGACTATAGTGGCTGGTGTCTCTATTTTCACGTTCCGTGTAATAGAATCACCAATAACTAGGGCACTTTTAACAGGATTCTCAGTGGGTGCGTCACTGAGTGGGGAGAACTCTGTTTGATGTTCCAATCGAACGGAAGAGTGGTTTTGATCCGCGACTATGCCGTCTGACCGTCACCCAAGTGCCCTGCTGCACGGGCTCTACAGCCGGAACCGAACAATGTACAACGTTCACTAAGCTAGTCGCATCCAGAGCAGTGTCTAAAGCTGTTACATTCTCACTACTCTCAAATAAAGTCTGGATGCGTGTCTCTAATTCTGAAATCTTCTCCGTCAGCCTGACTATCTCCTTACATTTATCACATGTGAAGCCCTGTTCGCCAACGGAGACAGATACACTAAACATGAAACATGCGGTGCAGGTGACAATGACTGGAGAAGAAGACATGGCTTACCGTATTTGTTGATTAATCCAACTTACCAAAGTTGTTTGATGGAGTCTATTTACTAATCCAACTCACCACAGTTGTTTAGTGAACTCAGAAAACAGGAAACCCGGGTGCAGAGATAGCAAGCTAACAGGCTAGCGAAAAGCTAACGTGTGATAGTGATTTAGATTAAAAGCTAGTGATGTCAGATTTAATGTGGTAGGCAGTGTTAGACAATATATGAAGATGAGTAGGTTATAATTAGCAGTTTAAACAACAGAGAATTATATCAAATAAAAATCCAAAAAGAGCAGAGCAGAGCACATGCGAGCACAGCAGCAGTAGCAAACAGGGTAGGCAGGAGCAATCAATCCAAGCAGGAGCAATCGATCACCAAATGATGATAGGGGTGAGAGCCACTGGCCTGTAGTCATTCAGGCAGGTGGGTGGACTCTTCTTAGGCAGGGGGACGATGGTCGTAGTCTTGAAGCACGATGGTACGGTGCGCTGGCTGAGGGAGAGGTTGAAAATTGAGGTGAAAACGTCAACCAGCTTGTTGGCACATGCTCTGAGGGCCTGCCCAGGAATGTTGTCTGGTCCTGCTGCTTTGCGGGGGTTGATCTTCCTCAGGGCTATGTGTACTTGGGTTGTTGAGATGGTTGGTGGAGGGGAGGGGGGTTGGGTGGTCCAGGTGTGTGTGAGCTCCCTCTCTGCAGTGTCGCTGGGGGCCTCAAAGCGGGTGTAGAAAGTGTTGAGGTCATCCGGCAGGCTGTCTGTTGAGGCGATGATGTTAGTGGTGGTCCTGTAGTCTGTGATATGCTGCAGGCCTTGCCACATCTGCCCTGAATCAGCAGTAGAATAGAAGCTGTCCAGCTTCTCTCTGTACTGCCTCTTGGCCGCTGTGATGGCTTTTCTCAGTCCATACTTCGCAGCTTTGTACTCGTTCTCATTGCCTGATCTGAATGCAAGAGAGCGAGCACACAGCATGTGAATGCAAGAGAGCGAGCACGCAGCATGTGACGTACCTGACTGTTTATCCAGGGCTTCTGGTTGGGAAACTTCCTGATTTGTATGGTGGGCACGATGTTATAAACACAAGTGCTGATGTACCCAGTCACATACTCAGCCCACCTGCATGAGCTCAGGATCGTTGGGTGGGTTGCTGATGTACCCAGTGCTGATGTACCCAGTCACATACTCTGCCCACCTGCATGAGCTCAGGATCGTTGGGTGGGCTGACCGTGACAGAACCATAGGGTTCGTGAAACTCAAGGGTCCTTCTTGTGCAGCTGTGTTGAACCCGTAGTTCTAATCGTGAGTCCACTCGTAGCGCGAGCTCCACGAGGACTGGAAACTGGAAGGTAGGTCCAGTGCGTACACCTCCTGTTGTACATGGTCAGCCAGCCCATGCAGGAATCTGTCCCACTGCGCTTCCTCATTCCACCTGCACTCTGCGGCCAAAGTGTGAAAGTCAATGATGTAATTGGAAACGGGTCTATTGCCTTGATGAAGTTTGGCGAGTCTGCCGCGCGGTCAAAGACCCGTTTCATCTCCGCCGAGTGCCAGGAACGAGGAACAACACGGATCTTGATTTTCCCAAATTGCCATTCCCCAATGTGCTGCACGTTCCTTCAGCAGATTCAACACAAGTGCCACCTTGGAAGTTTCTGTGGAAAAGGTGGCTGATTGCAGCGAGAAAAATAAAGAACACCGGATCAGAAAAGATCTACGCTGATCGGGCTCATCCGCATAATGTTCCGGCGGAGGAATCTGCGGCTCGTGTGGCCTGATGATGTTGGCTGGTTGCTGGTGAACGGCCGGCGGGGTGGGCGCAGTGGGCGATTTCAGTTCTTGGATCTGGGTTGAGAGCTCGGACACCTGCGTCACCAGTGCCTGCACTGCCTGTGCTGTGATGGTAACTTGCTGGTCGTGTCGATCCATTATCTGACTGCTGGTGAGAAAATCCTGTAATTCAGAAACCCTCGCTGGATCCACTCTGTGGTCAGATCGTTCTGTAACGCGGACGGAAAGAGAGACAGGAGGATCCAATAGCGAAGAATAACTCTTTATTCAACACTCAAACAGCAACAGTTATCAGTAAAAGTCCAAGAACCACAGATAGTCACTCTCGCACAAGGCAGGAACCAGCAGGCAGAAGCAGATGGCCACCGAAGATGAGACAGTCACAGCAGTGGCAACAAGGGCAGGCAGGCAGAAGCAGAAAGGCAGTGATGCAGGGATGCAGTGGGAATACGGCCAGCGAACCTCCAGAACCCGGAACAGAACCACTGGAAGACACGAGGACAAGACACACAGGAACACCACCAGGACTCCCTGAAATGATCTGACAATGAGTGAAGGTGAGAGACACGTAGATAAAGGCTGGTTGATGAGTGCAGCAGGTGGAGACGATAAGCTCAGCAATCAGTGACCACGCCTCCAACACAACCACAAAAACCCAGAAAGAAGGAGACAATGAATTGATGAATCGTGACAGTGCTATAGTCGTCTCGCTGGACTAAAACTGAACGTAGTGTTTGTTAATGTCTCTTTCCTCACAGGCTGGAGGCTCAGAACGTGATCGTATCTGTTGCTGCCTCACAAGCTGTAGACTCAGATCCTCTGATCTTTTGTTGTCTCTCTGGATAAACCAGAGGCTCAGAATGTTACAGTGTATTCATTATGTCTATTATGACTCAGAACTTGGTTGCCCTGTCACAGTCGGACAGAATGACTGTTGAAAGGGTATCTTTATCCCCTTCCAATGAGGAGGAGATTGCAATTTGGCGCTTCTCTATTCCAGTGTTGTGATTGGCTGCTGGCATCAGAGGGGGCACACAGTATGGCCCACCCTTCTTTCCCTTGTGGAACTCATTTGCATACTGTACACGGTTAGAAGTCTTTAAAGTGTCTTTAAAGATTACCACTGCATTTCTCACTTTCCAAACCACCATCAGAATACCCATGGCAATATTCTAAACAAATAGACACCAAACATGATGGAAAAATGAAACTGTTCATTCATTTGTTCATTAATAGACAAATTGGTGTAAGATGTTGCATTACAAATAGCTGTCACTGAGAATACTTATTTCTCTGAATAAGTATGAAATGGATGTGTGTATTTTACATCAGTTTCAAACCATAGTTATGAATGGATTTGGAGGAATCATTGTGGTCTTTCTTTGTTTCACCCAATGCTGCTGAGCTCCTGAGGAATTGTTATGGCAGTCACAGACCAGGACATTAGGATCAGTTTCTAGGTGGGTGAAGGGCAGAAACTGCATGTGGACCAATGAGAAGCCCTGCCCTTCCTGGGCTTGGTACCAGAGGTCTTCTTCTTACCCTCTAAGAGGTGTCTGGCTGCTGTCCTAGCATCTTTATCTGATGGCGTTGGACAGTTTGTTTATGTTAGTCCACCAAGATCCAATCAAAATGTAGCAAACCTTTGTCCACTGTTATGGGCAGAGAGGGGCCCGGCCATAAACTGGGCCCTGGAATGTGCTGTGCACTACAGAAACTAATTTACACCTGTTCCCTACTACGTGTAAATGGTGCGTAAAACATTTGAATGTTCTGTTCTGATACTGTTCTAATTTAGGCAAACTGATGAAAGCGCATTTTGATGCACTATGTACCATAATACTTCACAAGTTCATTTGCCCTGTATTTTTTTTTTTTACTATTCAACTTTGCATAACCCAGATCCTTTTCATAAAGGTCCATTTTACACGTAAATTACTTGTGAAGTAATTTACTTATTTTGCTCGTCACTGTCACTTTTTACCCAGCCGTCCAATCACAGTGGAGGGGCAGGACAGATATGAAGTTAATATTGCTTTTTACTTTAGTAATATTCTTCAAAATGAGATACTAATAACATTACTACCATGGATATTCTGTATCATAGCAACCAAAGTATTTCAGCTGGAAAAACGTTGCGCTTGAAAAGCGCCACCAGCTGGTTGTTTTCAGAAGAGCACCAGCGTTTTTTTAGCTTGGCTAAAAATGCTTTGGTGGACACACACTAATTGAATATTTATTGCTAGGCATATGGCCAATTAGTCTCTTTAGCATTTATGCAAAATACTGGAGCCAAACCTGAGAAAGCAGTCCTGGACAAGTCATTTGCAGTTGCAACTCACGGGTGGGGATTATGTTATTTATGAATGAGGGTGCATGCGCGGCAAACCTAGTCAGCAGACTTGTTGCCTCGCTGCCTTATCAGACAATAACTTGCAAGGCAGAGTTTGCGCACAAAGGCACTTCACAAAATTAATTTTGGACAGACTTCTAAGGCAGCGTAACAGTTTTATGATCTACAGAAAAATAGAGAGAGCTTTGGTGAGAACTAAACAAATATTTAATTACTACATTAGTAATTTATCTCTTGAAATGACATCAGAAGTGGTCTTGGTCAATGTTGGTCAAAAACGTAGGCTACATTTACACACAAACTGACCATAAAACACAACTTTCAGACGCCATCTTTATTTTGTAGCTCAACTGTTCAGAATGGAACGCACAGGATTGTGGGATATCAAAGGCAGAAGGATACATCTATGCTGCCTTCAAAAATCCATTAGATGAACGTCTCTCAGGAGACAGGAAGTGAAGCCAACATTAGATTCGGACATGCCTTGATGCCTTCCTACCTTGAAATGTGTCCTCCGAAGGTAGCATTTTCCAGGTTTCGGACACAGCCTTTGTGAATGTGGAGTTTTCTAAATGAGCGTCCGCGTGCACAAGGTCTAAATAAACATCTCTATATAAGGGCTTTCCGCACACGCTTTCCTTAAAAGCCTTTCGTCACTCTCGTCAAACTTGCCGCTGTTCGCAGACGCGCTCTCGCCCGGATCTTCGAGCAATGCCAAGTGTGCCTTTCTCACCAGTTCTCACAATAAACACCTTTTATAAAGACCCTCTCATTAGCCAGCTGCACATACGAGTATATCTGCGTTATTCAGTGAAATCTCGCAGCTGAAGCTATGACGCAGCTTTTCCTACTATATATATATATATATATATATATATATATATATATATATATAGTAGGAAAAGGAATGTATTTAAGATTAAATTAAATTGTATTATTTAATAATTTCATCATATAATTTTATATAGGCTATGGATTATATAGCCTAATACAATTAATGCAATATACTTCAATGCAATTAGTCATGTTAGGATGAAATATACTTAAAACGATTATAAAGCCATACAGAGTAAGTTCTTTTTGCATACGTTGGTGGTTGTTCCTATATTCTTTCATAAATAAATACAAATATATATATATATAATAATTATATATATATATATATATATATATATATATATATATATATATATATATATATATATATATATATATATATATAACGGAATCTTTGATAATTTGTTCTTAAAATCGTTCGTACACACATTTCACACACAAATTTGTAACTATACATGCTTAGTGAATAAGACCCAATAGCTATATACGGTGCACTTTCAGATTTAAAACGTTGCAGGTTTTCATTCACTTAGAACTGTTACACATTAAATGAAAGGTAATTTTCAAAAATCCATAATAGGGGCACTTTAATAGAAGACAAAGGCTATGTTTAAATTACTGTCCTGTTAATGTTACTTAAAAAAATAAAATAATAATACATAATTTTTGAAAAGAAAACAATTTAATTTCACCTCAGACCTTGCATGCGTTTTCTCCTCGTCACTCAGGGATGTCCACTCAGAAGACAAGAATATTATGGATAACAATTACATAAAGTCAACATGAAATCAAAATGGACAATTCTTATTAATTTTGATGGAATATTGCAGTGTTTATTATAAATGATTTATAACACAATTTGTTTTTTATATCCATGACGTTGAATCAGAATAGTTTCCCGTCCCACTTGCAGCTCACCTCTTCTCTGATGACGAATGCGGGGCAACCTGTCACTCACATGAGGTCCACCAATAACAAACCACAACCATCCAATCATTTCCCCACAGACAAAATCAACCCCGCCCTACATTTGTTCTCGTTCCATAAGCAGTTTCACTCGAATATGTGTCACAATAGGGAAGAAAATATGAACACAAACACATTTGCTATATCAATATCCTGATGAATAGAATAGCTTTAAATAATGTACAGTTGCCGGTCAAGATTTTCATGTGATCTTGCCGCCTCACAGCTACATTTTATATATACAACACCTGCTAATTCAATGTGTGTTGACTTACAATATGTTGGCTAACTTTTATTTGAGGAAACCAGTTTATAATAAGCTGTTGAGTTTGTACTGCATATACTATATGACAAATGAGTGCAGATGCAATGAACGATTAAATACAGTATTTTATTCACTGAAGCCAACATTGTGTCCCTGATCTTAGTGGGCAGACGTAAGACACGCATGCCAAGAGAGCACAACCAACAAATCCAATCTTCTGAACACAGGGCAACAGGCATATTTAACAACATTTACAGATTGAAAGGAGTGGTACAGGATCACAGCTAAAAAAGGTATTTCACTCTATCTGAGTTTGGACAAACGGCCCAACTGATGGCTAAGGCGCATTAAAACCAGCAGCTCTCCTTCAATACTGACACAATTGCATTTGAGAGGAGATCATACATTACAGGATTTGATAGAGTAAACAGACAAAGATGACATCCCTGGAAAAATAAAGCGTTGTGCCATACATCATGGTAAACATGAGCATTTGCACCCAGGAGATTACAAGTCACAAACAAAGTGAGTGTTCCAGTCAAAATATTGTCATAAAGAAAGATATTCCATTTATTATTTCCTGCTTCTAACTATGCAAGTCACACTTTTATGTGGTTTTTCATTTGCGTTATTGTTGTTTTTATTTTGAAACCCTTAAGTGCACTTGCAAGCCACCATCTTTGTTACACCTCTTCTGGTTTCCTTTTACTGTTCTCTACATCCTATGTAAAATATTAATAAATTGAATTACTATTTAAAAGTACTAAGTCTGTGTACAATGTGCACTGTTAAAGGGTTAGTGCCAGAGTTACAGCTCACAGGAAACTATTTGGTCTGGAGAAGCGGTGAACATCAAACAACATAAAACATAGTAGCACATAAAAGAAAGAGTCTGCCTCTTCATATCACCATTCATACTGATGACAGCTTTGTAGCATTCATTACTACGTGTGTATATACTGCTCAAAAATAATTGCAATTTTTTTGTTCTAAACAGCAACAAATAAATAAAAACAAACATTATCTAAGTGCTTCTGTGTGAGCAACAATATAAAGTCTGTCGAAAGAGCTAGTAATGATAAAAACACTGTAGATATGAACGAATCCTTTCTATTTGTCAAATTCTAACAAAAAATAAAGTGTCCTTAAAAATATTTCAAGTAAACAAATGTCATAGATTCCAGGGACTTATAGACTAATATCTGTAAATGTGAATAGCTTTTCATAAAGATTCCTTTTAAACCCTCAAAAGTTCAAATAGTAAATAGATCCGGCATCGATGATTTTTGTTGGTGTGCAATCAACACGTTCATTCATATAGTGTTCACGTCAGTTCTGTCTGTAATGAAAATGACATCATAAATTCAAGGTCAGCATCACGTAAAGCAACAGTTCCAAACCTAAATGTTCTAAATTCTTCTAGAAAACTCTGAACAACCTAAACATGACAGCAAAAATACACAAGCACAGACAATCTAACACAACTTTACACGAGTGAAAATGTACCTTCGGCTGTGTACCTTCAATAAAATCAACCAGCAATTTGGTTATGCTTGAAAAACCTGTGATATAATAGAGTAACATCACTCACTACCCTTTATAAAGCTCTCTAAAAGAGTCAAAAGAACTAATAAAGTGCACTATAAATACTACTGTCATCTTTACAACAATAATGTTCTGAACTGAGAATTAAAAATTCAAATATATAAGATTATAAAATACACAAAAGGAGCATTGGCATTTACACTACTGAAAAAGCAGAAGTATACTCTACTTCAACAAACAGATAAAAAAATAAATGGCACAAACTGCACAGTCGATGACGTCAAGATTAACATCATCTCGCAGTCTGAAACGCCGCAACTCAGTACCCCCAAATCATTATTAGAAAATAATCTATGTAGAGTTTCGGTCCATTGCTGCGACATGCTGGTACAATCCATTAACGCGTGTGAGTAGATATTATATTGAGAATTTGGCGGGTTGTTAGTAGGTGGTTAGTACATCGGTAGTGGCCTACATCAGTGATGACAACGAAAGGCTTTCGTGATAAATTTCGTATCATAACCATGCGCTGCAATCCTGAAGGATCCTCAAAACGACCCCTTAAAACTCTTCCCGCTTTTCATCAGTCGCTGCTTATTTGTATATTAAAATAACAGTTAATGCTCTGAGACTATATCTACTGCCTAAAATATGTACGTGGACGTTTCCACTAACTTGAAGAAAATACTTATCTTGAAAAAAAAAAAAGCAAATTAGGGGACAGCACAATCAAGAGAGTCACGTTCTCTGAACGAAACCAGTAGCACTTTATTTTACAGTCCTGTTCCGCATGCACTAACTGGGTAATAACCAGGTACTAACCCTAAACCTACCCCTAAACTTAACCTTACCCCATTTAGTTACCTAATATTACGCAGTCATTTCTTGTGTACGCACACATACTGTAAAATAAAATGCAACCATGAAATCTTTACACACTAACAAATAAAAAGAAAATCACACTATTTGCTCCACAAGCACCAGCTGGTCAAGGGAGACCTAGAGATTTACAACTTCCAATCAATTGATCAATTTACATTTTACACAAATGTTATCTGATACAACTGTCGGCAGGTAAATAAATTACATCAAAATACAGTCACGCGTGATATACAATGGCTCTCCGACAGGAAGCAGAGGACTGCCTATGTAACCTTGGGCGTTTCGGGCCGGTAATCCTTCCGCTCGGATGTGTTGCGCTTGACTTTGGCGGTGGCCGGCTGAGATTCTTGGTTGAGAGAGGGGCTGGACTGAGACTTCTTCAGTGCTGTGTCACCGTCCCTGGCCGTCAGGATCTCTTTCACACCCTCCTTCAGAAGCTTGACGTACATCTCGTAACGGCTCTCCTTCAGAGAGAATTCAAAAAATCCATTAGACTCCATTATCATGTCATCAGCCCAATGACACAAGAGTTCTAACAATAGCTCTGCTCCAAACACTGGCTGTTGACACAGGCAGATACTGTACCTTTAAAGGCAGCATCTCAAGTCAAACGTTACCTTGCGAGTGACTCATTTAAGGCAATTTCATGCACTGGTCAATTTTGAGATATTGAGCTATTTGGCTTCCATAACATGTCTTCTTTCAGACTAGTGGATAGAGAATATTCAAAATACACATTTAAGGGCGCTTTCACACTTGGCACCCCAAGACTCGAGTAATCTCTGCAATTCTCCAGGGTGATCCTTGGAGAGACTTTGGCTACTCAAACTCTCCTCCTAACCATGGAGGACGATTTAGACACATATCCTCACACAAACAGGCAGATTTGTAACATCTTTAGTTGATTGGAACTTCTTAGTAGTTACTACTCTGATGGGGGAAATGGGAATTTTCAATGCTTTAGTTATTTTCTCACAGCCACTTTCTATTTTGTGAAGCTCAACAATCTTTTGCTGCACATCAGAACTATATTGAATGATTAAGGGGATTTGGCCTTTGTGTTCCCTCATATTTATACTCCTGTGGAACAGGAAGTCATGGCTGGACAATTTCATGTTCCCATTCACCCTGGTGTGCTAAAAAACATAAATATGAATGGTAATATACTTGAGATATTTTACTCATACAAATTTTTAGGGGTACCAATAATTGTGGCCAACATGCATAGGAGAAAAACATTTATTTCATAATGCGAGATACTTTCAATTGTTTTACTTCAATGAAAGTTTAGAATTTTGAATGAAAGATCAAAAGGATAAACAATGCAGATTTATTTTCACATCCGCCTTTGTTCATATTTACCAAGGGGGCCAATATTAGTGGAGGGCACTGTATATTCCTAAAAACATGGTAAAAATATATACTTTTTCTGGCTTTTGACAGTAATTAGTGCAAATTTTATTTGATAAATCAACTGGGGAAGTATGGTGAAATAGCAGATTTTTTGTGTACCCTCTTCACTGGTGATGTCTTGCTTTAAAGCACACAACGGTACTCCTTACAGCTGATTTCAGCAGCATATTGCTATTCTAACACACTAGTGAGCATAAATATGCACACTGGATAAAACTTTTGGTTACGTGGGACTATTCTCTGTTGATTATTTTCAGTACTGAATGAAATCTACTTATAATAAATCTATTATAATTTTCCTCAGTGTCTACCATTTGGAATTAATTTGATTCACTAAGCAGTGCATTCTGGGATTGGTTTATCTGGGAAGGACATATGCAATGCTGCAGAAAATTTAAACCTGTTGCCTAAACACACCAATCACTAATGTCTGGAACAGAGCTAAACTTTAAATACAGTGTAATAAACATTAACTTACAAAAGTGCAAAATAAATCTTTATATCATGCTGATTAAGGGATAGATTTCTCAGGGTGATCCAGACAGTTAAAAGGAGAGATTCATTAAAGATCCACATTCGGGGGGTCTTTTACCCTTCAACTGTAAAACACACTGACTGGAATATTGATCCTGATGTCTGGCAAATTATTTTAAATGTGTTTTTTTCTTCCCACATAGGTGTTTGTTAACTGTAGCTGAAAGCCCATCAGAGTGGATGTGTGTAACGTCAATGTGTGATTGGTCCAGTTTATTAGTAAGGGTTAATACACTGCAATACCAGCGAGTTTCAATAGAACTAAAAAAACTTTAAACAATTTCACTTTAAAGAATGACATCATTCCACTGGGTTAAACATAAAAGAGTGTATAATCTACATATGTATATATTTGTTTCTCAGTTTTGTATTATTTATCGCACACATTGCACCTCCCCTGTGCTTGATGATGAGCCATTTTCCATCTGTTCAACTGACTAAATGAACATTGTCATCATTTACTCACCCTCATGTCGTTCCAAACCTGTATGACTTTCTTTCTTCAGTGGAACACAAAAGATGTTTTGAAGAATGTTGGTAACCAGACAGTTTCAGTTCCCATTGACTTCCATTAAATGGAGAAAAAATATAATGGAGGTCAATGGGAACTGAAACTGTTCGTTACTAACATTCATCTTCTTTGTGTCCAACTGAAGAAAGAAAGTCACTCTACGACTGGAATTACATGCAGGAGAGTAAATGATGACATTTTAAAACGTTTCAAAACGTTTTAACTATTGCTGGAGAAAATTAGATATTTGGGATGGTTTCATAATTCAAGGCTACTTCTCTTTGATCGTGGTAAACATGAAGACACAAAGACACTTTTTATACCACAAATAGGGACTAAAACAGAGTTTGATACATTTCAAAATTAAATTAAAGATTATTTGATTTTTAGAGATGTTTTAAACAATCTGTAAACAAGTTTGTAATTGTTACAATGCTAATTATTATATGTATTAAGACTGTTTACTACTATTTACAGAAAATGAGGACTACATCAAAAAGCGCTGGTTTGAATTCATTACCTATGAGAACAAGTATTTACACAGCATCTTGTTTAATGTTGAAGCAAGAGTGCTGTTTTTGATTCTCTTTGTCTGACTTTAACTATAAATCAAAGCCAGAAGATGAAACGGCTTCAGTAAATGCATTTCCATCAATTCTAGGCGAGTTCATCCTTGACAGTCTAGATGAGGAAACGTCAAAGACTATGAATGTGAGTCCCCTATGCCGAGGCCAGGAAGAAAATACAGCCGAGGTAAACCTGAGCGAACAAGGTGCTTGATTGCATCCCTTGCATCATAAAAAGGCAAAGGCACCTACCTCAAATTCTAGGTAGTGCTCTTTCAAGCGGTACTCATCGATCTCTTTGGCTTTGACCTTCTTATCTGGAGGGTAGGATCTGTGCTCGGCTAACTCTGTAGAGACATGCTTCAGCTTGGCCTCGTGGGACTTGAGTTGCTCTTCCTATAACACAACAGCACATCAAATGATCACCAGTTATCAAAGACTTCAGCATGTCACATCAGCAGTGCCTCACTCTACTCCAGAGGTCTTCAACCCTGCAGAGTTTAGCTATAACCCTAATTAAAGACAGGTGAAGCTAATCAAGCTCTTCAGGATCACTGAAGCAGTGCTGAAGCAGGTTGGAAATAAACTTTGCAAGACAGTGGGTCCCCAGGAGCAGGGTTGAAGACCTCTGCTCTACTCCTTAAACCCACCTGAGACATGCGGGTGGTGGTCGCCGGCAGCAGTGGGCGGCTGAATTTTTTCTGAGAGCCAATGGCGGCAGGGAAGGATGGGGCTGAAAACATGGCCGCCACTGAGTTGACTATACCGATCCAGGACTCCATTTCCTCAGGGCTCCTACAGAGAAGAAATTTCACATGTAGGCCATGCTACAGTTGTGTAAACTCACAGGATGAGCCCAGTCAGACTTGAAATAAAAGAGTTATGAGCAGACCAATGGAAGAGATAAATGAGGTTTAATTGAGCTTGAACTGAAGCATGAAATTAGATTTGGAGTTCAGGGAAGGCATCAGGGAAGTGTTTTAGGCCTGTTTCTCTGTAGACGCAGTGCTCGAAGTGGGCCGTACGCAGTAAGTTTAATCTGTAGCGTACCCTCACTTTTTCTTGCATGTTGCCGGTACTCTGACCACCCACACCAAAACATTGAATCAGACTAATAATTAATTGTATGTATACATTGTGCGTTCAAATTTTTTAGAAGCTGTATGAACTGAATGGATCAATTTATCATGTGCAATATGAGTGGCTTGTGCGAATCATCGTAGGCGCGTTCACCAGCGTGCTCCAAAAGTGTGATAAGATTTGCACAAGCTGTTCCCATTGCGACGCTAATGATAAAATGTGCGACCCATTTCTACTGAGAATGTAGTAAAACGCTATGGAGAAAGTCGAACATGCTCTAAAACAGCCACTAAAAAGATTCATGAAAAGAGGGGAAAATATCATCCTGCACCAACATAAATAAGAAAGCTTTTTAAACTACTCATGATCACTTTTACTAGAATTTATCACGTTCTATTGTATTTATTGTGGTAAATTTTTACTAACTTGTAGGATTTATAATTAGATAATTTGTTAAGGGAATAGATTTTTCACTAAAGATTTATATTACAACTGTGGCATGTTGTAGCTGTAGTTTCTAAATGTGTAGGTTGTTATTTTTCATAACAAATGCTATATAAAAAAAAAAAAAAGAAAGAAAAAAGTTAGCATTGGCCTAAGCATGATAAAGAAGAGCCATCAGTGGTCTTACTTGTGTAATTATATCCTTATTGCAACAAATGCTATAGTTAAATAATTACAAGACCTATGTTACTTTTTCGTAAGGCCAAGTACAAGTTAGAAAGAACTTTAAAGTCTGGACCTTCTTGAATTATTGACTAAACAATTGGTTTTCCCCATGTGTAAAATGTGTTCTGCTTATAATGACAGATATAAGGAAAAACATGGATTTCAAATGTATTAGTCATTTTTAAGTGACAGTTTGACTTATATTTACATTTATGCATTTGGCAGACGCTTTTATCCAAAGCGACTTACATTGCATTCAAGGTACACATTTTTACATTTTTGTCAATTCTTGCTTTCCCTGGGAATCGAACCCATGACCTTGGCATTGCTAGCGCCACGCTCTTATTGTTTGAGCTACAGGAAAGCTGTAGCTCATGGTAAAGACTTACCATGGAACTGTGTAAACAAGTGATTGCGAACTATAGGCTTTTACTTTATTGCGATACTTTAAGCAATAGAAAGACCATTTTGCAAAAATAAACAAATAAACCTCATCAGGGAACATGCCCTGGGACCCCATTGAACGGTTCACACCTCAACCCCCCAATGTTCAAACCAAAACTACGCCCTTCTTGGAAGTACCTAATTTCAATCAGTGTGTAGTAGGGCTTGCTGTGATAGTCGGTGTTGCCGGTGTTACCGGTGTTCAGACTCAACACCGGTTACATTACTTGCCCACCGTGGTACCGCCCCCACCGTCGTTTAGATTTTTTTTATAGTAATAAAATAATTTTGTTCAGTTAGAGAACAGACATTATAAATAAAAACTGAACGCGCCTGCTCAATACAGATTTGGTTTTGAAGCAAAATGTAAAAGTGCCTATTTAAGTGAGTTTGTCATTGCACTGTTTTGTTGTTGTGTTTTTCATTAAGAATAATAGGCTAATGAACCCACCATTCAAGCAACCCGCCCCCGAACTGGCGTTAATTCTAAACCAAAAGTAAATTGTCATTCATTCACGGCCGCACAGTACGCACGCATTAACTGTGCATGTCCACACAATTCATTGAAAACACTCGCTTTGCTCCGTTACGTTATGAATGCCCGAGCGGCAATGCGTATTTTACTTTCGGTTTAGAATTAGTGATTTAAAAGCCCCCGTCGGTGATAACAGTACAGATAACAGGTGTTGTCACACGTCGATCAACCGGTGGGAAAATTTCCTCAACCGTCACATCCCTAGTATGTAGATGTGCTGGTGTCTGCGAGCGGATCTTACTGGGCCTGGAAGAGGAAAACTCTCCAGTCAGCAGTCTTTAGCTTGAGAACATTAGGCTTCTTCTCATAGTCCATAGCCTTGATGGCGAGAGCGTGATGCACACTGATGGCGTTCTTCAGATCGTCCTCTGATAGGGCCTTCTCCGGCTTATACTCGTCCTGCAGAAGCAACCACACACAGAACGAATGATAAATAAAGGATAGGCACAGGGAACTAGAGGAATTCAACTAATCTGGTTCAGATTTCAGTTCCTTACAGATTCTTTTAGTACTTCTGACATTTTTTTTGTTTGTTGTTGCAAGGACAACACAATAGAAATCATTCTTTTGATAAGTTAACGCTTTTACATTTTGTAATACTTTTCAAATTACCTTACAACCCTTTTGCAAGTTTTCCCATTGGACTATTTTCCTGTGTTTATGCACTATGTATTTGAGGATCTTTAAACTACAAAAATACACTGCACTATTTTTCATGGTTCCCATATATATTAACTTAATAGAAATTAAGGGACCAGGATGTTATGTTGGATCTATAACGTTACAAAGACTAATACTAATACTGTGTTTGACCCCCTTTTGCCTTCAGAACTGCCTTAATTCTACGTGGCATTGATTCAACAAGGTGCTGAAAGCATTCTTTAGAAATGTTGGCCCATATTGATAGGATAGCATCTTGCAGTTGATGGAGATTTGTGGGATGCACATCCAGGGCATGAAGCTCCCGTTCCACCACATTCCAAAGATGCTCTATTGGGTTGAGATCTGGTGACTGTGGGGGCCATTTTAGTACAGTTAACTCATTGTCATGTTCAAGAAACCAATTTGAAATGATTCGAGCTTTGTGACATGGTGCATTATCCTGCTGGAAGTAGCCATCAGAGAATGGGTACATGGTGGTCATAAAGGGATGGACATGGTCAGAAACAATGCTCAGGCAGGCCGTGGCATTTAAACTATGCCCAATTGGCACTAAGGGGCCTAAAGTGTGCCAAGAAAACATCCCCCACACCATTACACCACCACCACCAGCCTGCACAGTGGTAACAAGGCATGATGGATCCATGTTCACATTCTGTTTACGCCAAATTCTGACTCTACCATCTGAATGTCTCAACAGAAATTGAGACTCATCAGACCAGGCAACATTTTTATAGTCTTCAACTGTCCAATTTTAGTGAGCTCATGCAAATTGTAGCCTCTTTTTTCTATTTGTAGTGGAGATGAGTGGTACCCGGTGGGGTCTTCTGCTGTTGTAAGCCCATCCGCCTCAAGGTTGTGCGTGTTGTGACTTCACAAATGCTTTGCTGCATACCTCAGTTGTAACGAGTGGTTATTTCAGTCAAAGTTGCTCTTCTATCAGCTTGAATCAGTCGGCCCATTCTCCTCTGACCTCTAGCATCAACAAGGCATTTTCGCCCACAGGACTGCCGCATACTGGATGTTTTTCCCTTTTCACACCATTCTTTGTAAACCCTAGAAATGGTTGGGCATGAAAATCCCAGTAACTGAGCAGATTGTGAAATACTCAGACCGGCCCGTCTGGCACCAACAACCATGCCACGCTCAAAATTGCTTAAATCACCTTTCTTTCCCATTCTGACATTCAGTTTGGAGTTCAGGAGATTGTCTTGACCAGGACCACACCCCTAAATGCATTGAAGCAACTGCCATGTGATTGGTTGATTAGATAAATGCATTAATGAGAAATTGAACAGGTGTTCCTAATAATCCTTTAGGTGAGTGTATAGTCTATTACTTGATTCACTGTCTTAATTTTTTGCATGCTCCCTGTGGTAAATGGAAGGAATTACATGTTTTTGCATTTCCTGCAGACAACCAATTTAAACAGGAAGTGATGTGGGAAGGGGGAATGCGAAGGGAGGTTTTTTTTACTTTTATTGCAACTACCTTCATTCACAGCTTTGTTTTCAAGTTTTTACTCAAACTGGTTTGGAGTAGAATCAAATACACGTTCCCATATAGAAGTGGCCACAAACAAAAGGAAGCCACTACAAGTGTAATCTTTTAAAGTATATTATTTCCTCCACAGTAAAGGGTCTGTTTGAAATGATAATGAGAAAACCATCCAGCACATTTCCTGTTCCTCTGATGAGAGTCATTCGCTGTGATTGCTGCACATGGGTAAATGGCACATCATTAGCTGATAATGCCTGGAAACCTGTGACTGCGGGTACAATCAGTCACCAGCAGAAATGTATGCACAGGTACGGCCTGCTTCCATGGCAGTATTTCATGAATGTGACTTTTGCATGACTACACAGCTTAGCAACGAATGCAAGTTCAAATGGAGCACATAAATAAACTATTGTAATGGAGAATGGGTGGCACTGGGATGCATCTTTCTTTGATGGGCTCTGAAAAGGTTTGTCAGACCTGAAATAAATGTGTGAATGTGATTACCTCTCACTGTCTGAATCTCCTGGAGGAGAAATTGAATTATTATTGATAATGTGTGTGGGAAATTATGAAAATTTGATTAATCAGCAGTGTGAAGAGGGAAAATGAAAGAGTGAAAAAACAAACCTTCTGCAAATAGAGGATCATGCCTTTGAGAACAGCATAAAAGGTTTTCCACCCTCGCTTTCCTCTTGGTGCTAGAGAATACAAATAAATACAAATATTAAACATTGTATTACAGAGGAAATAAAAGTCTCCACACCATTAAAACATCTGGTTTTTGTGATGTAACCGTTTCAACTTTTGCTCCGTTAATGTAAAATTTACAGCCTATGCAATGCCACTGAAAACCAAATAAAATAACCTAATGCATAATTGTGCACCCCCGTTTCTAATTGTGTATGTGGCTGTGTTCAGAATGAACATATCATCAAGCTCATGTGAAATAGTCCACACCTTCAGCTGAAGGGACTCTGATTAACTCCAAATAAATGTCAGATGTTCTAGTAAGATTTTTCTGACATCATCTTGGTTGCACGCTACTACAAGAGCCATGGATCACAAAGAGCTTATGGAGCATCAACAGGATCTCATTGTTGAAAGGTATTGCTCAGGTGAGGGCTACAAAAAACATTCCACAGCATTCAAAAAAAAACATGGAACACAGTGAAGACAAGTCATCAACAAGTGGAGAAAGTACGGCACAACAGTCACACTAGCAAGAACAGGGCCAAAATTGATCAGGCATGCTGTCAAGAGGCCTACAGCAACATTAAAAGAGTTGCAGATCAATCTGGCAAGTGCTGGTTGCTCTCTACATGTGACGATTATCTCCCATATTCTCTATCTGTCTGGGCTATTGGGCAGAGTGGCAAGACGTAAGCCTTTTATGATAAATAAATAAATAAATAATGATAATAAAGCCAAGCCTGACTAAACTTTGCAAAAACATTTATCATGTCTCCCAAAATCATGTAGAAAAATGTGTTATGGTCTGATGAGACCAAGATTGAACAACACAGCACATCAGCAAAAGAAGTGGTGGTGGAGCCTCACGCTTTGGGCTGCTTTTCTGGAACCGGAACATTCTGGCATCTGATAGAAAGCTGAAAATCAAGATAACTTTTCTCCTTTCAGCATGACAATAGTCCAAAACACTCATCTAAATCAACAACAGAATGACTTTAGTAAAGAAAGATGAATGTTTTGGAATGACCAAGCCAGCGCCCAAACCTGAAAACCTATGGAGCGACCTGAAGAGGGCTATACACAGGATCTGGAACGTTTTTTTGCAAAGAACAGTGCAAAAATATTCCCAAGTCAAGATGTGCCAAACTGATAGACACTTATCCAAACAGACGGAGTGCTGTAATAAAATCAAAGGGTGTTTCTACTAAATATTAGGTCAGGGGTGTGAACAATAATGCAGTTAGTTATTACAAGTGTTTTTTTTTTGTTTTTTTTATGTGTCACTCTTTTCTATTCAATGACAGTTCATGGTAACCATGGCTGTTAAACTCCAAAAATGACTAAATATATCAGAAATGTATCATAAGTAGTCCATAGCACATATATGACTATTCACTGATAATCAATTTTGCATGCAGAAGCATCTCATTTGTGCTTCTGCATACTAATCACAATCAGTAACAACATAGAAGTAACATGGACTAACTTTGTAGTGCTTTTGGAGCTCAACAGCATCTGTTCTCATTCACTGTCAATTTTGTGTTCCACCGAAGCACACGATTCATATGGGTTTGGAACTTTTTTGCAAACTGTTCCTTTAGTCCTGTATTTTCCATACTGTTGTGTTAGAAAGGGTCAAACGTGGAATGAATGTTTTCCTTTGGAGTGAAACATTTCAGTGCTCTGTTCCACCTCTGAAGGGCATTACTTAAAGTTTTACTGTCAAATGATTCCCTTGATAGTATCTCTATGGAACAGCTTTATTTACGGCAGTGCTATAGGAGCTTTGGGAAGCATCCAAATCCTTTACACCACACACACACACAATGTTCTCAGAAATGCGCCGCATCTTACTGATGGCACCTCTGGGACCCTGGCCTGAATGCTCTCAGCATGTGATGCATCAGATCACTAAAGCCCTGCTGTTTTTATCCTCGTTGTAATGCGTCCATAGACGCGCTCATTAGACCGCACTGGTATGGCTGGTATTGGAGCATGGCGTGCCCACTAAACTCATGTCTTCTGCCAGAGCTGGGCAGTAAATCACAAAGCAGTGGAGGGTAGAAGGTAACTACCTCAGTTCACCCTGTTAGACATGTTCAAACACAGACTACCGTTCAAAAGTTTGGGGTCAGAAAGATGTTTTCTCTTCTGCTCACTAAATCTATATTTATTTGATCAAAAAAAAAAAAAAAAAAAACAGTTGCCCTGCTTGCTTAATTAATAAACTGCATCTGATCCAAAACACAGGAGCTCGAGTTCTTACTAGAACCAGGAAGTATGACCATATTAGCCCGGTTCTGTCAACACTGCACTGGCTCCCCATTAAACATCGTATAAATTTTAAAATCTTGCTAATTACTTACAAAGCACTAAATGGTTTAGCTCCCCAGTACTTGAGCGAGCTCTTAACGCATTATGATCCATCACGTCTATTGCGGTCTCAAAACTCTGGCCAGTTGATAATACCTAGAATATCAAAATCAACTGCAGGCAGTCGATCCTTTTCCCATTTAGCACCTAAACTCTGGAACAGTCTTCCTAGCATTGTTCGGGAAGCAGACACACTCTGTCAGTTTAAATCTAGACTAAAAACGCATCTCTTTACTATGGCTTACACATAAAACATTATCAATCTATATTATTCAAATAAGTTAAATGATTAAGTTAAATTCCCGAGGTTTACTGAAGTCTGCCGGATCCAGATCAGATGGTGGACCTGCGCTTAGACACAACCAAAGTGTCGGCAGAGACCGTGTCAACAAGACTCTCCCCTGTAAAGGCCTCCTTCACTTCGCTTCCCCTCTGTACAGATAAAAACACATATGCACACATACGCATTCAAACACGCTTGCCTATAGGCTGAACACGTAATGCTTGCGTACATGCTGTCGCCGGTTTCACAGATTCGCCTTTTTAGGGGTTTGCGCGGGATGAGGATGATAGTTTCAAAACTACTTCAAACCTATTTCATGGTTTGCATCACGGGCCATCAAGTGCTGTTGCCGTGCAGATGGGGTCTGTAACGCATTGGGGGTTTTCTGTTTAGATTGAAGGTTGTTGTTTAAATGGCACCGAATTAAATAACTAATCAGTTTTTACAACAGAAATTAATCAAAAACTTTTCCTCAAAAACTAAATTAATTTCCTATTATCACTGTAAATCTGCTTTGAAGCAATCTGTGTTGTAAAAAGTGCTACAAAAGTGCGTTATTACAATTTAAAATGTTTGTTTTCTAAGTGAATATACAGTAAACTGTAATTTATTCCTGTGATTAAAACTGAATTTTTAGCATTATTACTCCAGTCTTCAGTCACATGATCCTTTAGAAATCATTCTAATATGATGATCAAGAAACATTTCTGATTATTATCAATGTTGAAAGCTGTTGTGCTCCTTCATATTTTAGTGGAAACTGTCATGCATTTTTTCAGGATTCTTTGAGGAATAGAAAGTTGAAAAGAACAGCTTTTATATAATAAATGTTATAAATTATATAAATGTCTTCTTTGTCACTTTTGATCAATTCCATGCGTTCTTGCTGAATATAGGAAGTTCTAAAAAAATGTACTGATCCCAACATATATATAATACAAAAACAAATATTTACAGTTTTTGAAAGCATCATCTTAAATGTTCCTATTACATCAGTTTTGAAATTGGTACGTCTCTTCAAACAGACACAAACAGCTCAGCAGGTTTTCAAGTGACTCTAGAATCTCATTAGGAAGGAAAAATAAGTGGACATAATATATGAGAGACTACGGCCAAAATCCCATTTCACCACATGTGCTTGCCAAAGCACTGAATCACACCTGCTTTATCCTCGTTCACATTACACAGCATTTATTTAATGCTCTTTATCATCTTTCACTGCATACTCAGAAGCTTTACTTGTGAAGAGTCATAAATATAACCTGCTTATGAAAAATGCTTTTAATTACACAAAGAATTATTACATCGAAATGCTTCCTAAGTCATTCGAATGACCTGCCCTGCTTTTTAGTAAAAGTAATGTTTAGTTTAAAAAACTGCCTTTATCATATTTTACATTTTATAAAAAAAATAAATCATGATATTTTAGCTTAAAGTCTTAAATCACATTAAACAAAACAGTTTCAGACCATTTTACTGTTTTGCTGAATCAAATTCATGTTGCATGGATCATATACCTTTTACATACAGTTGTGTATTGGAGATGTTTCAAATGAAATAAGCATTACGAAACAAGGAAAAACTTGGACTCTGGATTAAATCTTACTTTTCTTCCCGTCCATGTCGGCATGGATTTTGCGGGTCAGGAAGCCAGTTTTGTAGACGGCAGCGTTGGGGTCATGGGCGATGTCCAAGAACGGGTTACTGCCACTGCTGATGCGACTGATGCTCTTAGTGTGAGAGTGATGGTTCTTATCGGCCAACTCAGACAGAGATTTCTTCAGCTCATCTCCATCACTAGAACACACACATATACACATCCCATCAACTCTTTCCCTTCACACACCTTCATGCATGACAACTCTTTCATAGACCTCAAGTATCTGTAGTGACAGTTTGAACAATCAAGGCTGCAACCTTTTTTCCTGCTGGTGCAACTAAATTTTGTTACAAGTCACACTGGTGCCACCACCACATTGCCTAACTGATAAAAGCTGACTGTTATATTGCATATGGGAAACATCAAACGGCAGACGAGATCACACGACACTGTTACTACAAAGCTGGGAGATCCAGTTAAAAAAACTTTTGGATTCACAGAAGAATTAATAACACTGCAGGGAGACCTAGTGGGAAGCACTCAATTCTCTATTATAAATCATATCAGATCAAACAGAACAGCGCTGACAAGTAAACGAGGAGAAACATTATGCCATGAATGAACAAGTTATAAAAGGCTTTTCAATCCACAAATCACCAATACTCACCATGGATTTAATGTTGCAATGCTAACTGTAATCATGGTATTGTGGCATAATGTTATTATTATTATTTTTTTTTTACATTATTCATCTCAGGGTTTCAAGGGTTTTCAAGTGCTTCACACTTTTCCAGCACTTCAAAGCTCTAAATATTATAAAATTGTAATGTTATTTTTAATGTGATGATTTGTAAAACTAAAAGTTTAAAGAAGTAGGAAAACTAAAAACTTTGTGGCAAACAGACACTTTTATTTAAAAAAAAAAAAAAAACCAAAAACAACAACACTAAAATGACCACTATAAACAGTAGATGGCATCAAAGGAGCACTTATTACCATTTCCATTCCCTAATGGGGGGGTGTTTTTAAGAAGTCACAGTCTCATGAAAAACAAAAACTTTTCTTCAAATTGTGACTGAATTACTCCTTTTATAATCACTGAAGTTGTCGGTCAGTTCAGTATGATACTATCCACCTTATTTTGCAACGAGGAAGTAAACTTGTTTTTAGAATGTGTGACTTTCGATTCATTAATGCCTATGGGAAAATGACTAGAAGAACAACAAAGTGCCGCAAACAGTTAAACTGTTTGTGCTACAAAGTAGTTTACTTATGATTATGATAGTGACAATAATATAACATGATAACGTTAAAAGTATGCAATATAAAGCAGTATATCAGTCTGTTTTTTACAGGTAAAATAACTGGAAGGGAATGACACTGGAAACCAGACACATTGAAGTTACAAAGGGCCCGCTCTCTCATGAAAAATAAGGTGGATAGAACAACAGTAGAATGCTTAACGGCGAAACTTACCAATTCACAAGATTAACGGAATGCATAGCTGATATAAAAAAATTGGATGACTAGTAATTTCCTGCAACTTAATTCAGAAAAAAAAAAAAAAAACAACAGAATTTTTTATTATTGGACAAAAAAACTCCACAAGTAGTAACCTAGAATACTGTCTAACACTTGATGGCTGCTCTGTCAAGTCCTCATCGTCAATTAGGAACCTGGCTGTGCCCTTGGATACCAATCTTTCATTTGAAAGCCACATTTCTAACATCTGTAAAACTGCATTCTACCATCTTAAAAAATATATCTAAATTATGGCACATGCTTTCATTGCAAAATGCTGAACAGTAAGTTCATGCAATCATGACCTCAAGGCTAGATTATTGTAATGCTGTACTGGGTGGTTGCCCTGCTCGCATACTAAATAAACTGCAGCTGGTCCAAAACGCAGCAGCTCGAGTTCTTACTAGAACCAGGAAGTGTGACCATATTAGCCCGGTTCTGTCAACACTGCACTGGCTTCCTATTAAACATTCCTATTAAAAATCTTGCTAATTACTTACAAAGCACTAAATGATTTAGCTCCCCAGTACGTGAGCGAGCTCTTAACGCATTATACTCCCTCATGTCTATTGCGGTCTCAAAACTCTGGCCAGTTGATAATACCTAGAATATCAAAATCAACTGCAGGTGGTCGATCCTTTTCCCATTTAGCACCTAAACTCTGGAACAGTCTTCCTAGCATTGTTCGGGAAGCAGACACACTCTGTTAGTTTAAATCTAGACTAAAAACACATCTCTTTACTGTGGCATACACATAAAACATTATCAATTTCTATTATTCAAATCAGTAAATGATTGTTAGGCTGCATTAACTAGGTCAGCTGGAACCGAGAACACTTCCCATAACACCTGATGTACTCGTTACATCATAAGAAGAATGGCATCTACGCTAATGTTAGTCTCTCTGTTTAACCCAAGGTTTACTGCAGTCAGCCAGATCCAGGCCGTATCCAGATCAGATGGTGGACCTGCACCTGGACATGACCAACACATCCCTGAAATGTCCGCAGAGAGCGGGTCAATTAAACTCCCCCTGTAAAGGCCGCATCGACTATGACATCCTCCTTAAAACGTCTCCGGCATGACGACTCCAATCTTTTGAATAATCTTATGAATATCCATTTATCTAATATGACTTGACATGATCCGTAATGTTGCCAGAATCATAATCATACACTATTTGTTCGTCGGCCAGAGGAGAACTGGCACCCTGACTGAGCCTGGTTTCTCCCATGTTTTTTTTCTCCATTCTGGCCCTGAAGGAGTTTTGGTTCCTTGCCACCGTCGCCTTTGGCTTTTGGTTTGCTCAGATGGGGACACTTAAATTTCAACTATATTACCGACCTGCCCGCATTGACACTATATGATAATTGAAATTAGCCGGATAACATCACCGTTTTCACCAGAGCGGCTGTACAGCCGAATCAAATTCTGTTGCATTGTTTTCCTGTTATCACTGTGAAGCTGCTTTGAAACAAGTGGCACTGTAAAAAGCGCTATATAAATAAAGATGACTTGACTTTAACACTAGAACCACCAGGGGTCATTGTATACCTAAAACCACCAACGGGTAAAATTTACCCATGCACACGATTACTGTTTTGATATGGCTAAAAAACATATTATGCCACCGTCTTCACAAAAGTAATATCTAGAGTCATGAAATTATTATTTTTAGTCATCAACTATGTTTTTGTCCTGTGGTTTTATGCTATTTTAAGCAGGCTACACTAATCACTTTTTGACGAATATAGGCTAAACCAGCCTGCAATGACAAAGTAGAATTAGAAGGAAATAAATACATATTTGGGTGGTGTATTATTATAATAAAATGTCATTAAATCACATATTAAGATAACCCATGTTATTTAAATTACTAAATACCGTAAATAGAGCAATAATAATTCACTGCACTGCATAGGATGTATGATAAAGGATGGCATAGGATGTATGACATGTACAACGACAAATTCAAGCACACAGTTTCACCTAATTAATCATTAATTTGTTGAGTTATATCATTTATAATTTGAATAAGAGAACAACACCAATAAACTTGGGGTAATCATGAAAATTGTTTTAGTCTTTACATCATAGAGCATAATAATCTTTTTCAGGAAAAGGGCAGACTTGAATAAATAGCAACACAGTAGCAAACATTACACGATAAACATTGCAAAACAAATGAATAATTAATCCAAAGTTTGAACATGTATGAATAGGCTAAAACATCTTAATTTGAACATGCATTGTGTGACTGTTTACATTAAGCCTACACGTTGCTCAAACACAGCGTGTAAATAAAGGAATTATATAGGGGTAAATTTGTCCTGCTGGCGGTAGGTATGCCCCGTTTTATCGAAACAATTTTAACACAATTGTAAATAACACAATTTTAGTAAAAGTCAATGACTGGGAGACTTGGATTTTTATTGAAAATCTGTTATGCACATTTGAAAAACAGCCATGTGTAATTTTACCCCGTGGCGGTTCTAGTGTCAAATTTCCCTTATAAAAATTTGTGTCACTGTATGTTACTGTTAATAAAAGTTAATTTTATCTGCATCTCAATTCAAGTTCAGTATTTTACTGTCAAACTGTTCCAATAAACAAACATGTAATATTAATAACTGCACTTGATGAAAAACAATAGTAATTTTATGATTAAAAATCCTCCCAGCGCTACTAAATCAGGTGCTGTTGCCACCATCTGTAGAACTTAAAGACACCGTTGCTATTGCTCTCAAATGTTAGTCTGGAGCCATGACAATGTACGTGTGGAAATACAACTTGTGTGCATTTATGTAAGAGACTGATGGGCTAATGCGTGGGAGAGTCTGCAGTGATTTAACATCACTGCAGGAATCCCCACATAAACACACTGACCACTCATACTGCACATCTGCTATTATATGGCCATCTGTCATTTGCAGGGAAATTCAGTTGACTGCATCTAAATGTCTCTTTTGCATGCATTTATATGACAGCAAATAATAAATAGAAAATTCATGTGTCTGATTTGGTATGTAGTCCAATTTATACTAGGCCACATAAATGTTTCTCCACAAAATAGATATAAATGCACTATATGCAACTTTTAGACTTGACTTCTGTGATGCTGCCCATATGGAAATTAGTGTTTCAGAGTCACTCCATCCATGAGTGTCATCCATGACTGCTTGCTCTTCTATGGATGACAGGGCTCCTAGAAACCTATCTATCCTCCTGTCCATCTCGAAGATGTCTTGGCAGGTTTTTACACCTGGTCTTTTTATGACCAGACACTTGTCCGATCAATAGAGTTTAATTTAAAGTGACCAAATGTAAATATCCTCAATAGACAAACTCTGCATTCTGTCCTTTTTAGGGTCGCATCTTGTGACATCATGTCCCGTTTTTGGTTTGTTTACATGTCTTTGGCCCATGTTGCGTTCATATTTAATTCGAACCAGACTGCACCAGAGTTTGTTTGGAAGTGGACCAAACCCATCTTTTCAGCGGTCTCTGTCCGCTTGTTTGGTGGGCACCAGGGTTTGAATGGCAGCGTTCACACAAGACAGACAGCTTTAATCATGTGACAGCAGCATGTCCATTAGGGATGGGCATTTCAAGCAAAAATAATATTTGATGATCGCTGGGAATTATTTGATTATTATTTGAAAATCGCAACTTAAAGTTCTGCGTAATTAAGGGTGTGGCCACTTAATTGTGACAGGTGGACAGCCATTTATCCTGCTGTCTGTTGTCACCTCAGCTCCGCCCACATCCCCCATCTTTGTCCATTTTCTGTTATCTGGGCGTGACGTGCGGTGACGCACTGCCAAGATGGCAACGGCCAGCTCATCTCTACTTAACGCTTCAAAACTGCTCTTCAGAATCCTATGGGTGACATCACACTACAT
The DNA here is from genome assembly GCA_018749465.1 of Paracanthobrama guichenoti. Taxonomy (NCBI): domain Eukaryota; kingdom Metazoa; phylum Chordata; class Actinopteri; order Cypriniformes; family Gobionidae; genus Paracanthobrama; species Paracanthobrama guichenoti. The sequence goes on along the minus strand of CM031952.1, from coordinate 1,896,296 downwards.
CCATATTTTTTTTACAGTCTATGATGTACACACATATAAACAGAGAGAGAGGGAGAGAGACCATTCACACTCTCAGTCTGTATGATAACAAACTGTGTAATTCATTAGGGAATAAGGCTATATTAACTCAAGCCATATAATTATTGTAAAATGCTGAAACATATGACTGTTATTTGACATCGCCCCGTTATATGCCACACAAATCTACACAGTGTGCATGTGACGTGTGCACATTTGTTCAGGAAGAAAAGTAACCAACGCATGCGTTTTAGCTGATTGCAATGTCAGTTCAATAACATAAGGGATAATAGTGTTGAGGATTTACCTTAGATACGACGGAGAGAGAGCTCAGTTTTGCTTTTAATGTCAAAGTAGTTATAATTTGTTTTGTTTCTTTAAGTTAATTAAGCATTTTTTGTTTGTTAAATTAAAGTTTTTGTTTATTAAAGTGATGAGTGACAACAGTGAGTTAACCACGTTTGATCAATTCAGCCTCTCAAATCAACACTTGACTTGTCTTGCCTATAATAAAGTCAACAGATATAAAACACTTCAAGCATATCACAATGTTAGTTTGTTTACTATCACCACCACAGTAAAAAGGCATTTTAAAAAGGCTCGCAACGACGCTCGCAAACAAAATGGGCTATACAATCTACTAATAAACTAAATAAAAATAAAAAACATGCAGTTTGTCTTACCTTACACCTCTCCGCAAAATTAATATAAATCCGATCTTCAATTCCCGCGCTATATGCACATTTAACGGAGTTACAAGTAACGAAAGTAACAAAGAGCTGCATCAGCTCAAGATCAAACACCGCAATAGAATTGATTTGTATTAGTGGTCAGATATTAATCCTTCTCGAAAGAATTTCGAAAGGCATTTACTCCTGATCTTTTCACAATCGGATAGATATCTGATCAGAGAAAACGAATGAAGTGAGCAGGTGTAAAAAGGCCATAACTCTTGCAGCTGCTCTGAAGGAACGCTCACTGCTGCTGCTGGCGGGGACTCTGAACACCGTGCAAGCTGGTCTTGACAGTCGCGTGGTCTTGTGTTGTTTCCACCAGCGCAGCACATCTCATAGTTTCTTTTAATTAATGAATGTTTAAAACATAAAAAGAAGGAGAATCCTAAACTGAACGTGTCACCACCACCGAAAACATTTTTAGATGATAATCGCACAACCTATTCGATATTCTATAATTAAATCAACTAATCGAATATTTGAAAATCGTGACTCATCCCTAATGACCATCAGAGGTCACAACTTTAATGGATCATTTGAAATGGGTCTGTAACCGGGCACATGCCACTAAACTGACACTACTGCGTGTCATATTATTGGCTGAGAAGATGCATGAAGGGACAAAGACTATAGTTGCACTGCTAGGTTTTCAATTAAATGCAAACACTCTGCCGGACTCTGTCCTGAAGGTTGGAGCGTCTGTCAGTCACGTTGCTAGGAAACTAACAATCCCAATAGTGGCCATTTGCCTCGGCTTGCAAAAATAAGTTTGAAGCTCGAGACCACTATTTCCTTTGTGACATTCATCGAGTGTCAAGAGGCATTATAAATGCTCAAAGATGCCCTTTACATAATACACAAAATATTCTTCAAAAGAAAAGCTAACAAAAAGAAAGATTAATAAATACTGATTTAGGCAACGAGTCAATGTAATCACAACCTGCAGACAGACTCACAGCAGCGTCCCTTGTCTGGGTACATAAATGACCCTTTTAGAAGTTTCCATGCACTTACTCAAGCTGAATCACACCATTAACCACCAGATGTGATTTACCTATACACAAATTAAACCATCAACATACTTCAAATCAGAAAACAATTAATTTCATCCTCATTACAACTCCTCATTACAACAGATCATTTTATTCTTCCTCTCTCTATATAGCACTCTATGTACTCTAGGAAATGCTATAAAAACACAGATATATGATGATGGAGGCAGATTATTTCAGCAAGATGACAAATAAACAGAGCTAGATTTAAATGACTGCACTTTATGTGAATTGGCCACACTTTTCCACATTTAAATAAAAACATATTAGGGCTGGAAACATCTGCACAACATACACAAAGAAATACTTTACATATTAAACCACCACCAGATGAGAAATGATGACAATCAATTCAAATATCAATTGGAACTGATGATACATTTCATACATCTGACAATAGCCATTTAATTTGCATTACTTTATGATTTTCCAATACAATATCAAATACAGCAGCAAGCAGCAAACATGAGACAATGATACCGCGACTGTCAAGACTGGCTCGCATTGTGTTTAGAGTCCGCGGCTGCACCAGCAGCAGTGAGCATTCCTTTTGGCGCAGCTGCAAGAGTTATGGCCTTTTTACAACTGGTCACTTCATTCGATTTCTTTTATCAAATATATATCCGATTGTGAAAAGACCAGGAGTAAATGCCTTCCGAAATTCTTTCGAGACGGATTATATCCGAATCCGATCACTCAAACAAACCAATTCAGAAGGTGGTCTGGGACGCATTTCAGACGAAAATGGTCAAGTGTGCATCTGGTTGTTTAAACCACATATATAAATTTTACTCCTGGCAAATTGTTAAAAAAATAAACGTGTGATATGAAACATGCAGATATGACGGCACAACTGCAACACGCTTCACCGCAAATGAGCAAGCCAACATGCAAACTGCCGCAAAAATTGAATGCTCAAAAACACAATGCTTGAAGTGTTTTATATCTAGGGGTTTTATTATAGGCAAGACAAGGCAAGTGTTGATTTAAGAGGCTAAAGTGTTGGGTTAACTCACTGTCAGCCGCTGGCCGCATGGTCATCACTTTAAAAAACTAAAACTTTAATTTAACAAACAAAAAATGCTCCAAACAATTTTCTAAATTAACTTAATAAAGAAACAAAATGAAACATAACTACTTTGCCATTAAAAACTAAACTGAACTATTTTAATGGCTTCAACAATGTGTAATAGAGAGGATTTAAAAAAACAAAACAAAAAAAAAACACGGGCTCCAGTCGGACTCGGGCGAGAATTTTGATAAGCTGTTGGACACGGGCCGGGCTAGGGCACAACACAACACCTCTGAACTTACTCACGATTTCTCTCAACATCGAGCAAGAGAGCTGTTAATGCATTACTTTACTAGTTACTTGAAAAAAGTATTCTGATTACTTAACCCCCAGGAGTCGGCCGTTGCGACTTTTTCTTGTCAGTGCCAAAGAGACTCAAATAACTGTTGTTTTTTATCATTCAGGCAAGTGTTATACATCATTATACTCTGTTAAGTTTCTATTATTTTTTGTGTACAGTTAAAGAAAACAAACATGATGCGCGATCTGCAGCCTCTCTGTCAAAGACGTTCATTCAGATAGTCTTCAGAAAAGTAACTAACTTAGTAAATATTTGTCTCACAAACATGAGGAGTTTTAACATGAGGAGTCTTAACTCGCATTACTTGTAACGCTGTAAGACTGTTCTAAGAGGGCACTATTTTGGTGAAAATAGTGGCCCTCATGGCACTGTCCCAAGGTCACCTTATTATGTAAAAGCATTGCTAAGATACAGTAGCACTTGTCTTCACGGTCGACTTCATTAGTGAATTAACCTGTAACTTTTGTAACTATCTGCAAGGTTTGCGCTATAGAACCTTTGAGCCAAATTTGTGCATACTGGACAAAATTGATGGACTTTTTTACAATGCAAAGTTCCAAAGAAATCACAGAAAAACTGAATCTAGACCAGAGTTCATGGGTTGAACAAACTGAGAAATGTTCAGACCCTTTCCAATCAATGTGGCAAATTTCAAAATCTCCACAACTGTTACATTTTGTTTGACCTTCAACAAATAGAAAGGGACAGTTCATCCAAAAATGAAAATTCTGTCATAATTTACTGGCCTTGCTTCGAGTGTGTCAGACAATGAAAGTTTCCAGACATGAGTTTTCATTTTTGGAGAACTATCCATTGATGAATAATGCACTTTTCTACATTTTCTATTTTTAACCAAATTCCCTCTTTGCAAAATATTTGATGTGATCTGGCTGGAAAGTGAACTTTTACAAGTAAAATCTGCTAATAATGTCTGTCTACTCATAGTCACTAATGTCAATTTATAAAACAGACTTGAGACATGGAGCAGAGACCCACGATACAAGTCAAACAGAGCTACACATTAAGCATATAGCCTTCAATATTAACAGATATAACCATAATATGATCAAAAATAAGTTATATTATGTTAAGAAAGTAGATTAGAACTATGCACATTAATGTTGTTGCACATGCATCAGTGTCTGTATTATTTTCCATTGTTAAAATTGAGATCATAAACAACACATTGTGATAAAAAAAAAAATCACAATTCATTAGTTACGTTTGCAGTTGTAAATTATTTTAAATGATCTGCAGTCATACGTTTTTATATTATTAATCAGATGGACAATTAAACATTTACCTGAACTTTAGCTACAAGTTTATTAAAAATTTCACATTTTAATTTTACTGAGACGGACAATTAAGAATCAAATCTGAGTATCTGAAATAAATGCGGGTTCTCTAGAAAGGCGCAGATGTAATATGTAAGCATGTAAAAAGTAAGTCATTACTTTTACAAATAATTGAAATGGGATTTAAAATATATATTGATATGAATTTTTTCAAGTAATCTATTAGTCTGCATTTACGTGTATATATTTTGACATGCCATAATTTTATCATGTGCTAGTATAACCATGTGAACTGCAATTTTGAGAGTGAATTCTGCATTTATAGGTAGATGTCACTTCCAAAACTGTCCTCTGTCCTCTTAGCAGCATGAAAAATACTTTTAGTCAATGGATTATAGCTATAGCCCCGAAAGCACAAAAGAGGGTTCACTTTACAATCACTAAAAAGTTGTCACTCATCTCAGTTCGCGATCTCACAAAGTTCCATTAAAATCAATGAAGTTGTATGCACTGCATAACAAACCTCTTTTACTTGCATCATGTAAGACTTACATTTGTTAGAGAGAATTTGCGAGAGTGAGTGGATTCTAAACACCTCTGATTGGCCACTGCATTCAAGAGATCAACAAACATGTCTCTGATTGGCTACATTTGTCACCGCTGCAAAAACCCACTGTAAATAAGAACATTCCACATTCTCCAGAGTGCAAACTCAAAAACGCAATGGAGAGTTTGCCAAATCTGTTTCGCTAATAATATTATATTATTACAGTATCAACTGAGGGTGCTCTTCCTTTCGTTTCAGAAAACTTAAATTTGACTTTGTGATGTTTTTTTACCCATGTTCTAAGTTTTTTAACCAAAAATTATTTGTGATCAAATATTAATTGGCGGACCCCTGCAGTACCACTGCAGACCCCCGGTTGAAGACCCTTGCCGTAAACAATGGTTTCTTGGTTTATTGTTTTAATAAACATAATATATTCGAACATGATAGCACTTTATATTTCATCAGCAAATAACTACTGAATACTAAATGTTCCAGCAAGAGGTGGGTTTAAAGGTTCAAATCGTTTCCTCCTGCTCAGGCAGAGTGAGATCTGGTTTGTGGTTGAAGCAAAGAGTTGGCAAGGGCTGGCTGTAATTTGGCACAATGGGACGGTGTCTCGCTCTATGACTGTTATCACTGAGGCACACTGTCATTCTAATGTCATGTTTTCAAGATCATAATTACAGCTCATGTCTCACATGCCACCAATCTAATCATTTGACTCAAAAGCACACTATCACACACTTTTTGGACCTTAATTGGAGCATGCATTTGATGTGTATTGGTGTGTTGCACGCACCAGAGCTAGCGATGATCAAGATAAAAATAAAACCACTCATTTGTTTTCACCCCTTGCAAGGATGCTTTAGAAAGGTGGTGGTGTACGATCTGTGGGGCATTGAATATTGCATGTGCTCAAGGGAATGAACTCTTGAATCCAGCCTGCATGTTTCCTGATCCTATAAAGCACAATTTCTCTAAAATGTCCTGTTTATTCTTTTAATTTCTTCTATAAAATCAGGAATGGTGGTGGTGAATGTGCAAGTACTTACACGGCCCATTCCAGCTTCTCATTCTTGATGGAGTTATACAACGACTGCATGGAAAAAACAGAAAAAAGAAAAAGGCTTAGTATGGTATGCATTCAATTTTAATAGAATTCATATTCACCTGAAGTAGAAGACCAGAATAACTGTGCTTAAAATGTGAGATCTGTCCCATGGTATGTGTGATCTGTGTAACTGTAACATCATTGCTGTGTAAAACGTACCATAACGATGCTTGTGGTCTTTTATTTAATATACCGTCTCATTGAGTTATTATGAAGTCAGCCACTGTAGAATCAGTTATAATTAAACACTGTCTCCTCTGGACACTAACGGATCTTTCTCATGCAATGCCATCAGTGAAATTTCATTGCGAAAAAATGTCACACAATTCATTTGCAGTGTTTATGCAAATGCACACCCAGATTCCTGCGTGAAGTATGAGTGAAAAGGTCAAGCTAAACCTCAAAATGCTGCAGATATCTCATTTGTTACCATGAATATTAGCACACAGAGCTGCTTCTTCAGACCGCATGCAAACGATCAGAACCACGCCATACATCCGTGCAGGTGTCAAATGACAAAAAGGGCTTCACTACATTCATGAGCATGCAAGATAAAACAGACAGACTGTCATCTGATACACATTTCACATGAAGTAACCTCACCATAACACTGATGTGACCCGCAGTAGACACTCAAATGGCTGATATCGCATAACAGTCACCATCTCATAACACTAAACACACGTCAGCTGATGTTACGTGAAGCTGCTAGACGACACATGATGGATCATGGACCGTATGTTTGTGGTCTGCAACACTCCCTTGTAGTACTGGTGCAAAAATGAGAAAGAAAAAAGTCTGTGCTTTCTGACTGACACATGGCTGCTTTTGAACACAATGCATGTTGAAGTGCACACGTGATCTGTGAACACTGGTTGTGCACGTGAACAATCAAATGCACTTCTTGGTCAAAATGACTGTCGTGGCGAGGTTTCAATGCCAAACCAGTTCAATGACTTAGATGATGCAACGATTGAATATTCAATCTTTGCATTAGATATATCTAACATTAAAGGGTTAGTTCAGCCAAAAATTCTGTTATTAATTACTCACCCTCATGTCGTTCCGTAAGACCTTCGTTCACCTTCGTAACACAAATGATGATATTTTTGATGAAATCCGAGAGCTCTCAGGCACCTCCATAGACAGCAATTTAACACTTTCAAGGCCCAGAAAAGTTGCAAACACACTGATAAAATAGTCCATGTGACTCCCATGGTTCAACCTTAATTTTATGAAGCGTTGAGAATACTTTTTGTACGCAAAAAACAAACAAAAATAACAACTTTATTCAACAATTTCTTCACGTCTGTAGTAAATACAGTCCAGCGTTTCCAAGTTACGTCAGAGCTATGCCAGAACACCGGCTTACCATTGGCCGATGCTGTTCACGTGAACACCATGACGCATTTGTGTGAGGCAGGAGCTGACCGACGAAGACTGACATTTTTGGGTGAACTAGCCCTTTAACATTAATCAAACAATAATACTTGCAAGAAAGAGATTATTATTTATTTCTTTGTTCTTTATGAACAAAGTTTACTTGAATAGTTACATGAAAAATCTGAAGCAGTGTTTACTTCACTAACAAATACCCGAGGCTACATTCCACCCATTGTTTTAATTCATTAATTTAATTATTTAATATTGATATTTCACTTTTCAAATGGAGTATTTAAAGAGAAGAATTTTAGATTTTTCAGTGGATTCACTGGCCGGTTCCCACAGTACGATTTATAATAGTCCTTTAGGAATGTTGCTTGTCAGACTGTACGAACATGATCACCGCTGTAAACCATGTCACACTGTAAAATTTCATTTGTTACTAATGTCAGACGGTACAGCAGTCAAGACACGGTAAAAACGGACACACAAGAGTTTTACATCATCAATCTGTGACACATTCAGTGATGTGAGCTGCATTTACATGCAGGATTGAAATGGTCTGTGGTGTTAATTTTGATCATCTTCTCTTATATGAAGCAAGTGGTGGTTTGTTGCTGCCACACTAATACACTAACATCAGGTTCTGCACTCCTATTGGTTTTTGATTTCACGGTTGTCGTAGGAGAAGTCTGCAGGACTGTGCCTCAAACTTATGACAGTGACAGAATTTTGACGGAGGTAAAATTTAATCGCATTTGTCATTAATCGGCTGTCTCAGATGGCCAAATCATGGCCAAAATCATACAGTGTGAACCCGGCTTTACCCATGTTGCAATATGTCAATAGAGGGTGATGTGGCCTAGTGGTTAATAATCTAGTCTGGTAAGGTTTTAAGTTGCAACGGTTAGTATATATTGTACTATAAGGCACTTTAGATAAGGAAATCTGCAAAATGAGCAAATAGTCTCAGCTATATTTTATATTTAAGATAGTAAAACCAAGAAGACTGATTTCCGGAAGAGTAACCCATGCTTCCTAACCCATGTTTGTTTGAGATGCACGTCAACTACTGACCCAACCAATGGTGTGAGTTTGGGGTGGGACTGACATCTGTTTAAATGACAAACTGCACTGATGGAATTGAAAGCTGTTATTATTATCTTTCTGTTTAGCGCTAGTGGTGTATAAATTAAATCCTTCAGCTAAAAAAATTAAGAAAAAAAAAGTGATGCGATTCATGTAAAAAAAATAGTACTATCATGTTTTTAAAAAAATATGTCGGAGTCAATAGCCTTGTGGGCATCGCTCCAACACTTAGCATGGTTGTGCTTCAGCTGATTCTCGGCTCACGGTGGTTTCCGATCTTATCGCCCTCTCGCTGTCTCCCACATTCCTTCCTCTATACTGTACTATATGTATAATTGCGTAAAATGCCAAAAAAGAATAAAAAATAAAATCTATTCTAAATAAAATTAAATACAAGTATAAACTCTTAAATATAATTAATGATATTATAATAATATAACATTTTGTGTGTATATACACACATATACATACACTCAAACTAATCTGAATCAGTGATTATTTAACAAAAGCTATACAGTACAAAAGGTTTAAAATGGTCAAATGTACCCATAAACTCCAATGTGCTCCAAATCACATCATGCAAGCCTCTGAATCCAGCTAAATCATCATTTTTCTTTAAAGGAATCGCACCAATGCACAAACAATTTCACAAGGATCCACTGTCGTTTACGATATGTGCATACAATCATTTTCCCATGTTAGTTTGCCCAAAGTGAGAAGTGTCAATGTTCATATGTGTACAAACACAAAGCCATGTTCCTTTCACATGAGATGTGTGTCAGTGGCAGCGGGATGCCGCCCGTAGGACAGCAGACACATTAGACCGGCCGTGTTAACAGCACAACAGAAAACACAAGGGTGTGAAAGACGAGTTACGCTATATGTGAATCATAAATCAAACACAGTGGCAAATGAAGCAGAGCGATACTGTTAACCCAGGTCAAGGTGACACGTTAATGCCGTCACAATAACACGTTATCAACAGCATGCATGTCACTCAATAACCGCCGCAAATGGCAAAAAAGCAGTCATCAAACCATCCATCACTGCTGCCTATTGGCTTCAGGTACAGACATAAATCCAGTGTAAGGACACAGATATGTCTAATCCAGTGGGAAATGCAGCATTTTGTTGAGTGCAAGTATTGTGCCCAGTGCTGCAGGCACAATCACATCACACTCAACTACAACACCAAAGCTGCACTTAATAACAGCGTTATCAGAAGAGCTTTAGTGTATGCATGCAAGAGAACAGCAGCATGTCATCGATTACATCCAAAAATCCCAGACTCCAATAATGACAGAGATTATGTTAATACAGCATCACAATGCCAAAGAAATCATCTTCATTCCAGGCACACAAACACCACAGCAAATGTCAGGCTCATTACCTTTTCCTTTTTGGGCAGTCCAGTGTTGAATTCAGCAGAATTGGACACTTTGAGGGACTTGGAGCGGTGCTGGGGCTGACGCCTGACCGACTCCTCCCTGCCGTACTTGACGGAGCCGCCGGCCCGCATGCGGACCTTCCCGGTCCCCTGAACGCTGTTTACCCCGATCATCTCCTCTAATTAAAGCCCTTTCACATGCACACGGCGTGAGACAGGAGATCAAGCTTGATCCGGAGCCCCCAGACGTCTGCACAACAGGAGGGACGTGTGAGGAGGCAGCGGTGAGCCACAGGAAAGGAGAAGTGTGAAAAGGAATAGACGAGCAAAGCTGAATGGCACACAAATGTCCCTGCCTTCAAGAAACGAGCGGTGCTGCTCTCTCCCGCATCGCTCGCTGGAGTGTTTGGATACAAAGCGATAGTTTCCCTGGAAGCAACACGTCAGTGACTGGTAGAGTCAGCGAGATACAGAGAGAGAGAGAGAGAGAGAGAGAGAGAGAGAGAGAGAGAGAGAAGGGGAGAGGGGGTGCTCCTCCCATTCTGAAGTGAGCCAATGTTGAGATCGATTCATTTACATTTCACACAGCCGATGTGAGCTGCCCAACAGACTCACTCACGTCTGCACAGAGAACACAGGCCATCCTGGCCAACTCACAGCTCTGGTCTGGTCCTCAAAGGATGTTAACCAGAAGATTACCAGAACTAGCTGCAGATGAACTCTCATTTACATGATCATGAACCAAATAACAATGCAGCGCTGCCCCTGAGGCATGCATACACTTTGCATGGTAATATTGGAGATTATTGGAGAAACGGCCAAATAAGATTCTACTTTTGAATGCAATAAGACTTTCATGCACAACTCTGCTGTCTTGAGGTGGTTTATGATAATAATAACAGCTCTGGAATAATGAAGGAGATTCTTCCAAACATGCCTGGCTCTAGGCAGTAATTCAAAGATCTCCTGTGAGAAATCCATCACCTCAGTATGATTTCAACTGAATCTATAATTCAAAGCGTTCAAAACGCATACTGATGCTCTGTAAACACACCATGACTGGCTGAAATAAAACAAATTATAAGCAGGCAGCTTTAATCATTTAAGTTTAATTATATTAAATTTAATTATAACCTCAATGCAGCAGACTCATGGACCGTCTCAAAAATCAGCAAAACACTACAATGAACACTTTGGAGAAAGAACTTAATGTATGTAAAAAGTTTGGTTCATAATATGCAGAGATTTAAATATGCACTATATACATTCTGTGCAATATAATGTTGTGATGCCTAAATTAACAGCATTTAGAACTACTGTTTGTATTTTTAGTGAGTCAGTGTGCTGTTCGGTACACCATGAGAGTACCGCAGTATGTACTGTGGGTTAAGTATCGAGGTTTTTCGGTTCAGTTTGTATATTGTTACACCCCTAATGATGATTCAAGCAGAAGCTTCATATGCAATGCTAAATGTGAAGCATCTTACATGCAGGAATATCGCATACATTTTCCCTTCTCTGAAGGTCTCTTTGAACTCCAGCGGAGCATCAGATCTGCATACAGTTTAATTACAGCAATAAAACATCCCACTGGAAAGAAGCAAAAAGGTGCAACATTTGAAACTAGTCTATGCTGTTCACACATGCTTTCTAGGTTGCGAGACAGCCATTATGTGAATGTGGAGTTTTATTATTATGAAGTTGTTTGAAAGCAGGCCTTCAAAACTGGCAAAGCTGTGACTGGACACTTTCGGTTCCTACATAGCATTTCATTTTTCCCCCCACTATAATGTGTATGGTTTCTTGCATCAAAATGCACGTTCAAATCATTTCCACCCTCTCTCTGACAATTACACAGGCTGCTTTTGCAACTTTAAGATGTTAAGTTACATAAATGACATCTGTCATGACTGGCTAACCTGTTTCCATGTAAAATGAAAAATGACAATCAAAGGTTGCTGTTGCATCAAGAGCAGTATGAAATAAGCCCACTTCACCAGTCAAATGGGGGTGAACTGTCTGAGGGGGAAGAGTGAATCGCCATCCACCATATTTACGATTCTCTTTTAGAGGAAAATATTTACCCCATAATGTTCATTACTACTACTGACTGTAGTTTACTTCCTATACAAATAAGTTGGACAGTTGTTTAAAGGAATTTAGTTTAAAAACTCGCGCCTGCTTTATCTATATATAAATGGAAAGATTTTTTTAGGAATTAAACCACTGAAAAATAAAGAAAAAACTGTGGATGCTGGTGAGAAAAAAAAAAAAAAAAATACAGAAAAAATGTAATGAAAAATACAAATCAGAGAGGATAACGATAACTTATTTACCTGTGTAAGTAAATAACTCTACTTTTTTCTAGTTGATGCGATCCAATGCTTTCAGCAAGGTTGGAGGATAGTATCAGACCACACACAGAGATTGTCAGCAACCCTATTATCAGATATCTATCATACATTATCATATTATGTTTCGTGGAGTAAGCATATATAAACTGTGTTTTCACGACTTTTTAAATATGGTGGGTGCTGGTGTTTCGGCATGTGTCTGGCCAATCAACGTACACTTATGTAACAGCTAGTTTTTATTGTCCTGGGTTAGACCCTACTCTGAAGTAGGAGCTAATTTAGTCCCCCCAAAAGGCATTCCTAGAACTACCTAGAAAACATTCATCTGGTGCGAAAGCCTCTTAAGATCTAAAATAAAAGCCTCCTAAATAATAAAGCCTCTTAAAAATAAAAGTGCCAAAAAAGGAGGTTTTCAAAGCGATGCCATAAAAGAACCATGTTTGATTCCCCAAAGAACCTTTCAGTGAACATTTATTTTCATAGTGTGAATAAGATTGTAATAATCAGAAGAAACTTTTCCACCATCAAGAACCTTTTGTGCAATGGAAAGATTCCATGGATGTTAAAGATTCTTCATTGAACCATAAATGCCAACAAACAACCTTCACCTTCAAGAGTGTAATATAAGGCTAGCTTATTTTAAGGTTACAAATCACACTTTGAGAGCACTAGCTAAAGACAGAAAAAAATATTGTTTCCCTGTGAAGAAGTGCAAATCTCTATGTTTTCTGTTTGATAAGGTTGATGAAAGGAAAGGCTTAGGGAAAGGTTCAGACAGGTTCAAAGTTATTCTTGTTCATGTCGAATGGCTCTGTTGACGGTGGTGTGGAGGCACAAGAATTGCTTTAAAGTACGCACTTGTAGAGTGGCATAATGAGTAGCATAAGTCAAGATAACCAAAGCTACAGTATCCATGCCATGATGGATGGTGTCTGCAGTCAAGTGAGGGACAAAGAATGGAAGAGCCACTGACAGTGCAGCATAAAGAGTATTGTTGTACCCGGGCTGAGGATCATGCATGTATTCTGCATGTCCACAGACTGCAGCTTTCATACAAGGATGAAGTCAAAAACAGCACTTTCTCTTTGAGTAGAAGGAGTTATCAGTTCCCCCTCAACAGGGAAAGTTGCATTCAAAGTATGCATGGCAGCCAAAACCTACTCATGCCCACCAGAGTAGGTGGCACATGGTGGCTGGCTCATCTTCTGAGAGCCTTACACCAGTTCCTGAGAGCAGTGGATCTGTAGAGATAATTATGCCATCTTAAACCTGCACAATTATTATTTTTATCCTTCATTTGATGATTTTCAATCCAACAACTAGTATGTACATTTATTTTTCACTTGTCTGTATGCCAGATTCAGTCACATGACTTTGAAGGAGTCAATTCTACCTAAAAAAAACTAAAGAAGAAATGTTCTACATGACACCATTAATTGCCTGATCTGACAGACAGAAATGATTGTGTCCAAACTCTATGCTAATGCTAATGAACAAAACAAGAGAGTATGTGTGTTATGTGACCAGAAAATACTACTGGACAAAAGGATTATGGGGAAATGACAGATGTTCAAAACAGAACTACTCTCTGTCACTCTGGTTGCATCACTCAAAAAGCAACAAATGTACAGCTTGTACAGATCATGAACAGAAGGCAGTGATGTCAGTTCTGGAGTGATGCTTACAACACAAATGTACTGTAGGTAAACATGTCTTAGCATCATTATTTCTACAGAAACAGCACAGGTATATTATGGGGGGATAATACTGTATATTTGTGAATGTTTTGTAATGGTTTACTCTTCAATGTGCTCAGCAACATTATTTTAGCCCTACAGTATTCTGCAGAACAGATTATGTTGTTTTGTAATGCACTGCCCTCTGCGCTACAGCTCTGACCGCTGTGATGTGCAGATTACAAGCCAAATTTCAGTAAATGAATAAATACAATAAGTGCCATTTATGTTTTTATTAACTTGACTTTGAGAGTTCCTGTTTGAAATTGTAACATTTTCCTGGTTGTAAGGTTATGACAACCAGTTATCTTAAGATTTTGCTTTGTTACAAAAGACAGAGCACTTTCAAACACTTTTGATGAAGGTTTTATACATTTTATTCTCTGCAGGTTTCCCATCAGGTTGCTTAAGACGGCATGGTCACTTGCCAGACAATATGCCTTAATGTGACGAGTGAGCCAATGGGCTGATGCATCATCATGTCCATCTGTTCCCTACAGTGAGCTGCAGAGCGCCTGTGTCTCCTCAAGCAACAGCATCCACTGCTTTACAGCCAACAGCACTCACGTCACTCTTACAAAATGGAAGGAGCTAATCTTACTGCTTTGCTTTAAAGTGTATTCGTTGTACATCTAAATAACAACAACAGAAAATGTTAAAAAAATTATTTCGTGCTCACAGAAAAAGTGATTTTAAACCATTCAAGTGCAAAGACTTGCTCACTGTTTCTGTGCTGCACACACATCCACAAAACACTCATAAAAAAAGAGATTTAATGTGATTTTAAACCATAGACTCACGTGCTGTTTTCTGTGCTAAGCACACATCCAAAACAATTTGTGCACCGAAAGCCGCCTCTCATGCTTGAAATTTTGTTAGTTAGACTAGTTTTTTTTTTTTTTTTTGCTATGGTATTTTTAAACCATAGGCAAAAGTTCCTTTTATGAGTGTTCTTTAGCCTGTTCATTTTTGTTCAGCCACAATGCAATGTTTTGCAGAATCGGAATTGTTTAAATTCAAATGATGCCCAACATTTTGGCATACTTGTGTGTTTTTGTCAGTTTAAGCGTGAAAGAGAACAGCACGTTAAAAATTAAACGCATGCGTTAATACGCTAATTTTGACAGCCCTAGTAAAACATTAAAAAAAACATTTTGATAAGCTCAAAGGGGAAATTTTAATCTAAAGGCATCTTTACACAGCAAACGCGGCACAGAAACCAAATCTGAAGCAGCATAAAATCACAAAAAGGAGCATTTACACAGACTGTTTAATGCTTCTCTGAAGCGGCATAAATGCATTTACACAGGAATTAAAATCACGGGAAACAATGCTTTGAACATTACAATTTTAAAAGTACAGTTTTAACAAAGTGTTATAAATTAATAAACAAAATTATGAAATAAACAATGAAATAAAAATTCTGAATTTTAAATTAATTTCCTCTGCGTGCTATATATAGGCGCTTTGATGTTTGTCATAATTCTGTACTGTATTGTATGCTACGGTATAATTATTTTATATTTCTTAATAAAATTGTGACCGATGGAACAAATGCTATAAATAAATTATGAATTATTACACCGGGTAGATCACCACAGGATTAAAAGTGGTCGAAAGTTTTTTCAGAAAGACACTTTGGAGCAGTCACAACAACTGAACAACAGCGTTTCAGGTAGGACAGCAGATATATCAGCAAATATCACTCTCAAAGAGATATTTTTGGAATATAATATAACAATGCACAATCACAGTGACGGTGATGGGTTAAGCATTTAGCGTATCTGATGGAAATATTGCAGTGTGTTGATCTGCCAATCATCAAAGGAAGGTTACAAACGGCGAACATCAATTGATTACACACGTCATTTTGGTGGTTTGCTTAACGATGTGAGTACAGGACTCTTTTACTTTAAATGATAGGCATTTTTTTATTTGCCTAAAACATATGGAGCTATTTCTGTATGTTTTGTCTCCTGCTTCTTGAGTCTGAGCTGACACTGACAGGCGGTTGTCATGACAATGAGTAGTTTATTGCGGCACAAGTTCGGTGTTCATTTACATTGAATCAAAACCGTTTTAGAATCGCCTTTGATGCTAGGGGCTGAGGTGGGTCAGACGCGGCATATTTGAAGTCTGCTTTTATCAAATCAAATCAAATCAAATCAAATCAAATCACCTTTATTTATATAGCGCTTTTAACAAGTCCAATTGTTTCAAAGCAGCTTCACATTGTTAACAGGAAAATAATGCAACGATAATGAACGGTTATCATTCAAGTATCATATAGTGTCAATGCGGGCAGATCGGTAATATAGATGAAATTTAGGTGTCCCCAACTGAGCAAGCCAAAAGCCAGAGGCAACGGTGGCAAGGAACCAAAACTCCTTCAGGGTCAGAATGGAGAAAAAAACCTTGGGAGAAACCAGGCTCAGTCGGGGTGCCAGTTCTCCTCTGGCCGACGAACAAACAGTGTATGATTATAATTCTGGCAACATTGCAGGTCTTAATGGTCTTAAGGTCTTTATGCGGAATTGCATCTTTACACAGAATTTTGAGCAGACACAGAGCCGCCTTAACTCGGCTGTGTAAAGATGCCTTAATAAATGCATTAAGTGCCTGGCAAGTGTACATTTTGGACTGTTAGTACTGACGCCATGTCACACAAAGCATCAGCATTCATGCAATTTCATTAAAGGTATGTTCATACTGATACTGATCTACAGCAACAAAGCAAAGGAAGTCTGTGTTTTGAGTTGAAATGAGCAACAACGACCTCTGGCAATGCAACAAAGTTGAGTTATATGACCATCAAATCATTTCACTCAGTGGCCATATTCATAATGACCGTGGCCAGCTATTTCCTAACATAAAAATGGCATAATATTTTGTGCTTCTTAATATTAACTCAGAATAATAATTAAAAAAAAACATGTTTAAGGCCAGATCAGCTAATGCACATTCTATTTTAAAAAACAACAACAACTTGACATTTAAATGTAATTTGGGACTACAGGCGGGATACTAAGTGTTATGATTTTACCTATAAATACATGTAGGAGTAGAGCTACATGGTTATACAGCATCTGCCACCAGTGTGGGTGAAGACAGTGGAGCTTATGCAATTGGACACTGCAGATGAATGTCTGAGTAGAATGATTTAATTGCTGTCAGTGCGGAGACAAAATTACACTGTGTTCTAAACAGGCACGACCACACAACAAGTGATCAGTCTCTTGATCCGTCTTTTTATAACTCACTATGATAATTGATGAAAAATCTTTGATGGTCGAAAGATATACATTTTTTGATGGCCGATACCAATATTTTAAAGAGCAGGGTGGCCGACGTCTGATATAAAGCTGATATAGTTCTTTAACTACATTTTAAAGATCGTAAATAACCCATGCTGCTGTGGAATTTAGATTTATTTTACATAATATTTACTAAATTAGTGTGTAATTGATTGTAATAGAACTGTGTAATCCTATTGTTGTTTTTTTCACAAATATAGAAATTATTAAAAACATGAATAAAAATGAAGTAAACACTGTAACACTAACATCAAATTTTCTCAAATGAAGACCAGGTAACCCTAATTTTATATACAGTAAATATGATATATTGCAGCATAGTTTGAAATTAAGGATTTAAAATTTGCTGCTTGTGCGTGTACAGTGACGCAATACAATTTGCATCTAACTGCTGGATTCAGTTTGCAAAGTTCGTAGAATAAAAATGTATAGACCATTTACAAAGTGATGATTTGTTTTGTGGGCAGAGCCTACCTGGTGGCAAAAAATGACAGTTCTGTAGAAGCCACGCAATAAAGGAGTAAAGATTTTAGATTGAAGTTTATATCTTAATTAAGAGAAGAAAATCTGAATTGTAAAATCTAAACTCGTTATTCTGTACGTTTTCCTCAGAATTGTGATATAAACTGGCAACTGTGAGTTTGGAGAGATAAAAATGTTACAGGTTTAAATGTTATCTATGTAAAATGTTATAGTTTTAAATATTACTCCATGCTGTAACTGTAGGGCTAATACAGCATGCCCCCTGAACTGCATTTGTGAATATTATGTAGATCTATTGTTTATATCAAATTCATGCTTTAATAGTAGACTAATCATCACAGGTTTCATCAGTCTATCAGTCTCAGTCATGCGCAGCTGCAGTGAACAAATGATACTCCCAAATGGTCTATTAGACATTCAAAAACTTCTTTAAATGCTATTTGCTGAATGCCGCCAGTATATAAGAAGGCACTAGCCTGACGTCGTCATACTCAATTCTAGTCAGAATATGAGTCTTATACTGCTCCATTGGGCTGTGATTATTGGGGCGTTTCAACCGAACCAGCCTTTGCACTCAATTGGATAGACCTACAACCAATCACAGCAACGGAATAAGTGACGCATGTTGAGCGACACATAGTAATTTGGATTTTTACGGACTCGGACCTTTGAATCTCGTTCAGCAAAATTAACAAATCTTTTTTCAAGTCATTTCGTTCATTTCAGCAGAATATAATTAAAATGTCACGTTAAATTCCCCAACACATCTAGTACTTATGCAAACGTTTATGCAAAATTATAAGTTAATGCAGCCACGGGCAAACTTTAAGAAAGAAATGATTCATTAATTGCTTAGCTGGGTCTTCAGGCTATGAAGTCTGTTAGTTAACCTCACCTCCGAATCCGAGTCGTTCTTTCTTTTGTCACTTCACATTTAATCACTTCTGTTCCCTGGAAAGATTAGTACAGCTCTCCTGTCTTCGGGTTCAAGTCGTTAGTTCTGTCATCAGTGTCTGATCTGGGCCGTGACAGCACCATATGCAATGCATGCAGTCCCGAAAACAGAATTGATTAGTTCATCTCGAGTCTTCGGGTTCAAGTCATTCGTTCACCAACTCACAGCCCCATAGGCTAAATGCAGAAGATCCGGTACAGAACCAATGGCATGTAGCACATGCATGGTCAACATAAAATGAACAAATCGCTCTCTGAGACAAATCGTTGTTCACCAGTCATATTTAAGATTAGTTGAAAAAAAAAGAAAAGAAAAATGTGTTCATGAACGACATTACTAACACATAGTTGTCAACAGAACTCAACAGCATGCACACTGGAAAAAGTAGAAGAAGAAGAGTGTAAATGATCTGTAAAAAGAATTTAAGGATACACAGAGTACTTGCCAACACTATCATTTTTGAGAGAAATAGTAAAGGTGAATGCATATACGAACAAGTTCTGTTTGCACAGTTCACGGTTAAAATTGCTTAGACATTTTACATGCTTAGAAACATTTGGGATAATGTAAGTGCACAAATCAAAAAATATATATAACATTGTTCTAGTGGTTGTTGGATATTTTAATCCAAAAATCGTACATATTGTGCCTTTAAGAGCATCTGATATATTGATTTAAAGCTCTTTACAGCTGATGCACTCTAATTGAATGAAATCTTTATAGGGTCTGTTTATTTGCCTGCTGACCATTAAACTCACCTTATTTTATACCCTCATTAAAGCGGAACAGCTCAGTGTGACCTACAGGTTAATGGGCAGCACACTTGCAATTCAGATCTCTGTTTTTACTTCACTCCTGCACTGAGAAAGATTCACTCTAAACAACATATTGGCCACTTTCAGAATGCCACCATATAACTGGTTTTATTAGACATCAGGTGATAGCATACCACTGTTGCTAAATGTATAGATGCCACATGTATACACAAAACACAACAGTTCACAAAAATCTACAGAGGACCATGTTAGTATAGATTATACTAACCATGTTAATATAGATTATACAGGTTAGAGATCTGTATAATCTATACAAATAAAACATGCAATTTCTATGCGGAACCTTGAAATAGTGTGGACATGCACGTGTAGGATGAAACGCTGGCAGCAGTTGAGCCAGTCTCAGTGCCGCGCGCCATACGCCAGAGAACACACAGACAGGTCAATTCACTGCTGCTCAGAATAAACCACCAATCGCTTCGACCAATATATAGTGCCGGGTACATGCCATACAGCACTGTATGATGCATTCCTCTCGCAGCACACATAACACAATAAACCAATGCAGTTTTGTGAATGTCACAGCTGCTGTCATTTCTCACGAGAAATATCATAAAAACACTACCATCATGTCAGGTGAGGCCTTCCTGTAAGTGCGCTAACAAAGCCAAGGTCATGGATTCAGTTCCCAGGGAATGCATTAACTGAAAAAATTAAAGAGAAATCAATGTTAAGTTGTCCATTTTTTCCAGAGCTGTATATATACACATACACATACCGATCAGGCATAATATTATGACCGGGTGAAGTGAATAACACTGATTATCTCTTCATCATGGTACCTGTTAGTGGGTGGGATATATTGGGCAGCAAGTGAACAATTTATCCTCAAAGTTGATGTGTTATGGGCAAGTGTAAGGATCTGAGCGAGGATTTGGTCAGCATCTATCAAAAGTGGTCCAAGGAAGGAACAGTGGTGAACTGGTGACAGGGTCATGGGTGGTCATGGCTTATTGATGCATAGCAACAGACCAGTCAGGGTGCCCATGCTGACCTGTCAACTGCTGAAAGCGGCAACAGTGGGCACGTGTGCATCAGAACTGATCAGAACACAAAGCATCATAACACAGCATCAGAACACAAAGCAAAAATGGTTCAAGAATGGTTTGTGGAGCACACCAACGAGTTTGAGGTGTAGACTTGGCCTCCAAATTCTCCAGATCTCAATCCAATCGAGCATCTGTGGGATGTGCTGAACGAAACAGTCCAATCCAGGGAGGCCCCATTTCGCAACTTACAGGTCTTAAGGGATCTGCTGCTAACATCCTGGTGCCAGATACCACAGAACACCTTCAGGGGTCTAGTGGAGTCCATGCCTTGATGGGTCAGGGCTGTTTTGGCAGCAAAAGGGGGACCAACACAATTAGGAAGATGGTCAATGTCATGCCTGATCAGTGTATATATGTCAAATAATTGTCAAATGTTAATGTCAAATGCTGCATTGTCTCCCTTGTGTGAACCAAATTGTGATTTTTTTTTTATGATCCAGAATCTTTGGGTATGTGGTAAAAACTACTTTTAAAGGTGCCCTAGAATGAGTTGAAACAATATTTGATAGATAGAGGGTACATAGAGGGTATGTGGCTTATTTAAGGGCAAACATTTTCCAGATACGGTTTTACAGATCCATTTACAACCCTAGAAACTGTCCCTAGAATGAAATGGTCTGTTTTTGCCTTATTTGTAAGGGTCATGAATAGTAATGCTGCGCGTCAGCAGCCACTCATGCAATGTTGTCATGACATCCGGTACACAACATTCACTTCAGGAGGTTACTATTATTAGTATTATTGTATTATTTCTTATTATGTATCTTATAGAAAAGACGAGAGTCACGTTTGTTTCTAATGAGCCTGATTTCTCAAAATGGTGCATGTGTGTGCTTATCCTGGGTACCATAACAGTGCGAGTTAACAGTAAGCATAACAGTAAGCATAAGCACCTGCTGACGGCTCGCACGCACTCACAGGTATGCGCACAGAGTAACGACGAGCTCAGTATTTTGACTGAATAATACGGTTTCTTGCAAAACCTTATAGTACGCCTCCTGAACACTTTCCATATATGCCGCGTGTCTCACTGTATCATTGCGTGATATTTTTGAATAATTTTTGTAATGTTTTAGTCTGGTCACTATTCACTGCCATTATATGAAGGAGCGTGTGCTGGACTATTTTTTTAAATTTCTGCTTTTGAGGTCCGAAAAAGATAGAAGGACATAGGGCATTGAATGCTCATTTCAGTTAATTTTCCCGACCGACAACCGATGCTCAATCGATCACTAACCGTTAACTAATAAAATTATAATATTGAATATTAACAGAGAAAAATAGAATAAAATCATATAAATAAAAAGCATAAAATAAATAGGCCTACACTAAATATTTTTCACTTAAATAATTACCAAAAGATGACACACTGAATCCGTTTGAAGTTTTGAAGAACCGGAATAGTTTTTTTCGTCAAACAAAAATAGCAGGTCTATCTCAATCCACACGTTGACTGGTTTTCATTTTTTTTAAAGTAACATGTCTAAATGATGTGGGTTAGTCTGGAGCACAGCCTGTTGACAGTTAGACCCGTGGCAGAAAGCCTTGTTTATACTTTCGTCTGTCTCCGCAGTGCGAGCCTCCGCTGACTGCGCGCGCCTTGTCTGTTTGGGGAAGTGTTTATACTCGACACGCTCGCCGTTGTGCTGTTCTTTGAAATGACAGAGGGCGACTGGAGTAATTGTTCTATAAACCATCAGGAAACAGCGGCGAGAAGAACATGCGTGACAATGTTTACTTTAGTAAACTTGACCAGAACCACACTACGAAAAACATTAAGGCTTCAGATGGCACTGGTGCCCGGGGAATACAGAGATAACGCCTCGCTAGAGCGGCCACTCGGCCAGCCATGGGAAGCGCCTTTCATTTGCTTTCCACCAGTCAAGAACTTGTACTACTGCTGTATTTTAATACCGCGTAGCATATTTTGCAAGTAACTTTGTCGCCCTTTCTGTTGAAATGGTCTCACACAGTAACGAAGGCTTCTTTTCCATTGCTTAATTTTGTGAAATATGTCTGTGTGGGCATGTGTGTTTGCATGTGTCGACGCGCCCCGTGAGTTAACAAATACAGCATATTTTTCTTTAACCATGCAGCAAACAAACAAACAAACAAACAAACAAACAATAAACCTTTAAACCGTTTAACTGATAGTTAATGGTTAAACGGTCAATATGAGCATCCCTACATTGAATCAACAGCAGGGTGAGTAAAATTTTTCATTTCAGGGTGAACTATCCTTTACAGGTTAACTCATAACGTCAGCAGTCACAACTTTGTTTTTAGCATTGTAAAAACATTTTAATTATTGTAATGCATCACCGTATGATTTTACAATGATAGCTTCTTCAATTTGAATCACAAACTCTAAACAGTGAACTGGGTAGTGTGTAAATATGCTGTATGTACAGTACAGTTTGACAGTGGAGTACTGAAGTGGATAAAATCATTACTTACTGCTTGCGGGAATATAGTTGGAATTGCCCCCTTCTTCAGTATCAGACGCTGAGCGAAGCCTGCTTCATATTGTCCCAGGTTAGAAAAACTGTCCGTGGTGACACTTAGCATAGATAGCGAAACGGTTTCGCTATCCTCGCTTGACACTTATTTCTTCACAATACCTGCAGAACTTCCGACGATTCAGCTGTGCAGTTCCGTCTGGCCTTGAACTTGGGCTATATGCAAATGTTGGGGCGTACATATTAATGATCCCGACTGTTACGCCACAGTCGGTGTTATGTTGCGATTCACCTATTTTTCTGTGGTGTTTTTCATGCACAAGATTTACATATCTCACGGTATGTGATTTCCATGTACTGAACTCTTGTTATTCAACTATGCCAAGGTTAATTACATTTTTCAGTCTAGGGCACCTTTAATTACATGGTTTAATGAGCGATTCATTGGTTCTTAGGTTAAGATGTAAGTAATGTGAGCTTTATTAGTGGCAGTATTTCAGTATCATTCTTCTCTGGAGACAGTGACCTTCCACAACTAGGCTAAAGATCACATTTAGATTTCTAAGGCAAACATTCAGCAGATTATCCATTCTCCTTGAGGAACCTCCTGAAGACAGT